>JANPWX010000389.1:592120-785989 GCA_024734555.1 Trochalopteron elliotii
AGGAGAAGGAGAAGGAGAAGGAGAAGGAGAAGGAGAAGGAGAAGGAGGAGAAGTGCAGTTTGTTTTCCCTCCATAACCAGTCCCAAACATCCCAGTGCTAATCCCAAAGCTGAGCTCCCTCCCTGCAGGTCCCAAAATCCCAGGGATTTTGCTGCAGGAGCTCAGGAGATGCCCAGGGTGCCCCTCCCTCTGCAGGGATCCTCCCTCTAGTGCAGCCCCCCATGGGCTGGAACCCTGGAGCAGCATCCCAGGCACTGAGCTCCAGAGTTAGTTTCCAAAGGGAAGATGTCACCTCTGCTTTTAGAGCTGCTTTGTAGCTTTTACTTCTTTCCTAGTTCAACTGCATGGCTTGAATTTATTTTGCTGCCTGAGCTCCGAGCTGCTCCCTTGAGCTTTGGATGGGACAAAATTAAAATGTACCCTGAAGTGATGGCCCCTAAAAAGCTCAAATAGAAAGGGAAAGCCAAACTGCAGCTGTCTGGGTGTAAAACAATGTGAAAGATCTCTTTTTACAGGATGCTATGAGCAGAACGATTCTGCTGAGCAAAAGGACACGCAGAGAAATGAAGGAGTTTTGGACTAAATAATATAAAACAAAGCAGTGGAATGAATTCTTCTGGGACTGTAGGACTGGTGAAGCTGAACCCCACAATCCCTACCACAGAAATGACAGGGAGAAAATGGAAATAATCACAACACTGAGATACTTGTACAGCCCAGGGACAATTTCTTGTCCCTTGTCCAAGAGGCTCCAGGGCTGGGATTTGGTTTCACCAGGAAAAAGACACTGAGGAAAAGGGACAGAGGGAAAAGCCACACACCCTTCAGAGGCTGCAAGGAAAATAATCTCACAGGAAAGCTGTGGCATGTTTTAAACACAATTACTCAAACTCCCCATGTCACCTTCCTCCTTGACCTTCCATTTTCTTTCCAAGCTTGAAATGTTGTTGTATAAATCAGACCTTTGCTCCACTTAAATCAAAATTCACTCAAGTTTCTAAGATCTACTCACACTCAGATTTAGATGAGATATGAGGGAGAAATCCTTCCCTGGCAGGGTGGGCAGGCCCTGGCACAGGGTGCCCAGAGCAGCTGTGGCTGCCCCTGGATCCCTGGAATTGTCCAAGGCCAGGCTGGACTTTGGGGCTTGGAGCAGCCTGGGATGGTGGAAAGTGTCTCTGCCCATGGCAGGGGGTGGGATTTGAGCTCCCAACCCAAACCAGTCTGGAACAAACTTCAGGCAGCACAACTTGTCCAAGAACAGCATCAGGAGTGAAGATTTTTGTCTCCTTGCCCCATGCTCTGCTGCACATTTCCTGCTAAATCAACCTGCAATTTAACATCAGACAGAATGACTCCATTGCTGCCATCTGCAAACAAAGCTGAACTTCCAGCTTTGAGCTGCAATCCCAGTATTTTGAGAAACACAGAGCAGTTAAACTGGGGCTTGGCAGCACACTGGGAACATGAAGCAGCTCAAAACCCCGACAACACAAAAGCTTCTCTGGGTGTGATTAAAAAGAGGCACTTAGCTAAATGAACTTTGCAGTAATTCCTCCTGTTTCAATGCTTTCTTTATTTCCCAAGAGCAGAATTTCCTACACAATGATTAAATAACCCATGCTCAGATTTTTCTCTCCTGAGCATTCCCTGTTTTCCACACCGGATAGAAACCTGTCCCATCCAGTAAAATCCATGTGCTGTTATCCCTGGGTTCTAAATATCTTTCCTAAAAGTTTTGCTCTGCTTAAATAGCATGGAGAAGGTGCAGAGAGCTGCATTAATCCACTGCCCAGGGTTTGTGTGTGCCCTGGGGAAAAGCTGGAGCTTGGGGGACTTCCTCTATCAAACAAATCCCAAATCCAAGGAGAGCCCATCCCCACAGGATCATCACAGATTCCCAGTTTGGGTTGGAAGGGTTTAAATCCCATCCAGTGCCACCCCTGCCATGGGCAGGGACACCTCCCACTATCCCAGGCTGCTCCAAGCCCTGTCCAACCTGGCCTTGGACACTTCCAGCTTAGAGGTCTTTTCCAACCTTACAGATTCTACAATTCTGATTCAATTCTGCTCCTGTGTAGCCTCAATATCGTGTCAGATTTGACATCCAGTTGTCAATTTCTCCCCTAACACCAGCAGCTTGGAGTTCTTATTAAACAGAGAGTTGACATCACACCTCTTTCACACGCTTCAGCAACCAGATCCAGCAGCCTGCAATCCTTATGAAAATAGGAATTTCATCCTCCCTGCACCCCGAAATCCAGCTGTGTTTTGGCCCATTGGCTTTTTATTCCCAACTCTGCATCTATCTCTTCCTGAAATGAGCTGATCTCTGGGATTTTCCTTGCCCTTGGACTTGGAGACCAGTGGACCACCACATGCTGCACAAAGAGCACCAGGTCCTGAGGAGCAGGGAAAGGGAAAAGTCTTAAATATCCCAGGAGGGGACTGTTCAGACACCCCAGGGTGGCACTCCTGTCACTTCAGAGCTTTTTTGGGGTGTCTACTTTGGGAAGTAGAAGGCTTTGTAGGGTGGCAGGAGTGGGTCTGGATCCAGCAGCACATGGATCACATGTGGTGGGAAGTCTGGGAGGTGTTTCTCCACCAAAACCAAACCAGTGTGGCCAAAGCTGTGGGGGGCAATAAGGCCTCTCCCATCAACACCAGTCTGCTGCCCCAACCCAAACTGGGAGGCAGATGGAATCCTAAAATCATAGGATCAGGAATCACTGAGGCTGGAGAAGACCTCAAGGACCATCGAGTCCAACCAAGAGCCCAGATCCAACACTAAACCACTAAACAGAGCCACTGGCAGGGCAAAAGGCACAAAGCTTGCTGGAATCCAGCTGAAATCCACATGTTTATAGGCAAAAAAGAGAAATAATAATAATAAAGGATAAATATCAGGAATTTCTCTGCAGAGGGAAAGGGGGATATAAACAAATTAAACATTTGTTGCAGGGGGTTTCTGCCATGCACTACTCCCAGGGCTGAGGGAAGCCCAGGGTGCACAGAAAGAATTGGAAATGCCTCTTTTTGCCTGATTTGTTTCCTCTGGGAGTTGAATTCCACCCCCACATGGCAGGGTGGGCTCACTCCCTGTGACACAGCATCACAGGGAGGTTTCCACTTTTATTTCCAAAATATATCCAAAGGCTCCACCAAGGCTGCCAGAGCTCCAGCAGTGCTTGGACAACGCTGCCAGACACAGGATGGGATTGTTGGGGTGTCTGGGCAGGGCCAGGAGCTGGGCTGGATGATCCCTGTGGGTCCCTTCCCACTCAAACATGTAAATCCCACCTGCCTGCCTGGAAGAGGGGACCACAATTCTTCCCTCAGAGGTTGAAACACATAAACTTTGGGAAAAACTCTGCCCCCTTGCCCTGAGCCCCCAAAGCTTGCTCCTCAAACCACCCCACCAGCAGTGCTGGTGGAGGCTGGATTTCCTCCTGGCTGGCAGAGTGCTTAATGGGATTCATGAGGAGCTGCTTTTCCAAACCATTAAATCCAGAATACCAACAGAAATAACACCGTGTATTCCGTCAGGGAAACTTGTGGGGTTTCAATAAATGCTGCCAGGGACAGCTGGAATGAAAACATTCCCCACGAATTTACAGAAGTTGTTCAGGGGCATAATGTTATTCTGGCTGTTGATTAATACATTTGTCAAATAAAAATCCCTTCCTGATATGCAGAAGCATCATTCCATCACTGCAGATTGTTCTGGCTTAGGTGGAAAACGCTGTTAACTGAACACTGACTGTGGTAGTTGGTGTCTCAGCTGGAATGCCCAGAAATCACATTGAAAATGGAATATTGAGGAGCTTTTTTTCCTTCCTCTAATAACATTTATTAATTATTTTTTGATGTCTGCAGTCCCCAGCCAGCAGTCAGTTTCCATAACCCACACAACACTTGCTGCTGCATCCCAAAGACAGCAGTGAACGTGGTTAAAACACACTGGAATCTGCCTTCCCTGGAAAATTTGCTCGTGGATTTCAGAGGAAATTATGTGCCAACGCTGCTGCTCAGGAGCTCTAATTTTTGAGAGCCAGTAGTAAGCCCAGCTGTTGTGGAAAAACAGACATGAAAGACTGAGCTAACAAGAGTGGAGTTTTAAAATATGGATTAAAGCTGGATTTGCTTGATTGGAGTTGGGAAGGAGAAGGTGGGAAGGAGAGGTGGCCCTCACAGGCAAACCAGGCTTAGATAAACCTCAGGGTAGCTTGATGTAAATTTAGACAAACCAAGAGGAACTGAGGTAAAACTGGGACAGGTAGAGGGAGGAGAGACCATGGCAGATGGGATCCCAGAACCTCAGGATGGTTGGAATTGAAGGGGACCTTAAATCCCACCCAGTGCCACCCCTGCCATGGGCAGGGACACCTTCCACTATCCCAGGCTGCTCCAAGCCCTGTCCAGCCTGGCCTTGCCCCTGTACTTCAGCACAGTGATGGCAGTGATGGTTCTGTGTCTGCCCTGATTTCAGGATGGGAGATGGAAGAGGGAGATGATGGACACTGAGGAGAATCTACTCCCCAAATCCACAGGGAAGGCATTTACAGCTCCCTCCCTTCCAGCAATCCAGGCAGTTCAGCCTATCCAGCCACAGAGCTGGAGCAATCCCAGGGAACACTCCAGGAGAGCCCTGGAGGGGCTGGAGCGTGTCCAGGGCAGGGCAGGGAGCTGGGGAAGGGGCTGGAGCCCCAGGAGAGGCTGAGGGAGCTGGGAAAGGGGCTGAGCCTGGAGAAAAGGAGGCTCAGGGGGGACCTCGTGGCTCTGCACAACTCCCTGACAGGAGGGGACAGCCAGGGGGGGTCGGGCTCTGCTGCCAGGGAACAGGGACAGGACAAGGGGAAAGGGCCTCAGGCTGGGCCAGGGGAGGCTCAGCTTGGACAGCAGCAGGGATTTCTGCATGGAAAGGGTGCTGAGGCCTTGGCAGGGGCTGCCCAGGGAGGTTTGGAGTGCCCATGGCTGGAGGTGTCCAAGGAAGGGCTGGAGGTGGCACTCAGTGCTCTGGGCTGGGGACAGGGTGGGCACTGGGCACAGCTGGGACTCCCTGGGCTGGGAGGGATTTTCCAGCCTCAGTGGTTCTGGGATTAATTTCTCCCCTAACACCAGCAGCTTGGAGTTCTTATTAAACAGAGAGTGGACATCACACCTCCTTCAGGTGCTTCAGCAAGCAGATCCAGCAGTCTGCAATCCTTATGAAAACAGGAATTTCATCCTCCCTGCACCCTGAAATCATCCCCTGTGTGGTTTCTGCACTAACATTAATTTCTGCCTCTTGTTGCACATTTAACCTCTCACAAGGGCCACGTTTCAACATTTATTTCTCCTGATTCAAGGGATAGTGAGGTACTTAAGCCTCAAGATTCTGATCCTGTGAGACACAGGATGTGCTGGACAGGCTGAAAAGCAGCACAGAAATGAATATATAGATATAAAAAATATGTGAAGAGAACAAGGGAGCAGATTCCAGCAACTTCATTTATGTGCTTGCAGCTCCCTGGAATTCCACACGTTTGTTTGCCTGTGGATCAGATCCTAAAACCAAAATAATCCACATTTGACTGAGTGAGGCCTTTATTGAGGAATAATTTGTTCTTTGCAAATCTGCCAGGCCTGACACGAAGGATGAAATCAGACTGAGCCCAGACACAGCCAGAGCAGCAGCAACAATCCCAAAACCAACTGCTTTTCCACAGTTATTCCTTCCCCTGCTTCTGTTAGGATAAGGTGGGGGCCTGTTGGGCCTCAGTGATTTTGGCCGGGGAAAATTTCATCCTCAATGTTCATTTTTATCACTTCAAAACTTTGTTTTTCTGTGTTCTTTGGAGAGGAGCTGGAAGGCTTATTAAACATAGATCCTCCATAGGAATTCCAGTGGGAATTCCAGCAGAACTGACTGATTTTAATGGAATTTTAATAGCACAGAGTTGAAGGCAGCTCCAGTCCATTTACTGAAGTCTGGGAGTTTTGAGAAGTTGCTTTTAATTTGGAGCTTGAATTGTATTTTCTCCTCACTGTCTCTCCCATAAAAAAGTAAGATTTTGTCTAGCAGATTTCTACAACAAAGAACAAGGACGGCTCACCAGAGTGGAAAAATATATTCAGAACTAAATATTCCAGAGGAATGAGGGGTCTGAAAACTCCATTCCCTTAAAAAGATAGGGAAAAAAGCCAGTAATGAGCTGGCATTTAAAGGAAGCTGCATTTAAATCAGTCACACAAAAAGGGGGAGTGGAACCAGAACCAAGGGCAGGCACGAGTGCTGGAAAATCCGTAAATTAAGATATATATAAGTTGCAAGGTCTTATTTTAAGCTGAAAATTCTCAGCAAAATTCACTGAAAAGGACTCTGTGGCACAGGACAAGACACGTGGGGAACTGCCAAGTCAGAATTACTGAGTGACCTCAGTTGGATCCGCTTTTACCCCAAACTGTCTCATCCTGAAAGCAGCCTTGATCCCAAATAACAACTCCCCAAATAACTGCCTCAGATCTGCTTTCTGCTGAAAATACTCCAATTTAGTCCCCATGAAAATGCAAACTCCAAACTTCCACCCCATGGTCAGCCTTAAATACAAAACAAATCAGGAGAGAAATGAAGAGACTTGAAAGGAAATGAAAAAGAGCAGAGAAAGGGGAAAGTAAAAGTTAGTGGTGGCATTAAAAGCATCTCGTTGCATCCCTTAGAATTTTGGTGGAAATATAAACCCAATACCCCCAAAATGACATCAAATAAAAAAGAGAAATAAATAAAAATGAAATAAAATAAAAATAAAAAAGCTGCAGAAAAGTGTGAGAAGGAGAAAGATCATCTTTTAAAATGCTGATTGTACCTGGGTGAGGGAAAAACAGGGACAAACCCATGGAGAGGAACCCAGTGGAGATTTCTGAGGAGCATCAGGCAGAAAGTTGAGAGTAAAAGCTTTTCCAAGAGAGCCTGCAGGGTCTGGGATGCCAAGTTTTAAAACAAGGAGAGGAAGTGAGGGCAGAAATGTTGGATTAGGAGCAGACCTCACTGGCCCAGCCCTGAGGAGCTCCCTGGCCATTCTGCTTCCAGCCAGGAAAAAAAGGAACCAAAGAGGGAGCAGGGAGGACTTCCAGAGAATACCTGGGATCAGGGATTGCCTGCATGGAATTGTGCTGGCTTTGACACACCTGAACTCAGGGCCTCTCACAGGATTATTACAGCACATGCCCCTCGCTGTGCAATAAAGGTAAAAACAGAGGTGGAAAATGCTGGGAAAACGACTCCCAGAGGCTTCAAGAGAATCACCCACTGCTCTTGGTCTGATGTCTGGAATCACACAATTCAGTAAAAATTAGGTATGAATGTATCAAAGGGGTCACTGCCACTCTTACTGAGTGTACAAGTAGGAAACGGGCTCTTGTGCTCCCCAAACTCAGCCTGGGGAAGGGCTGGAATGGCTCCTGTGAGCATCTCAGGGAGGTTTTGACATGGTCTCTCCATAAAGGCTCTTAGGAGAGCTCAGGAGAGTTAAAAACACAAAGTACCCAAGAGTCCCAGGATGTGCAGGGGAATTCCTGCTGTCCAACATGCTCTGGAAAAGAAGGGGAAGGTGAGGGTTGAGTGTCACCAGACGGACAGAGAGAACTACACTCACACTTTCAGGCTGTGAGAGCAAAAAAGAAGGACATTTATTTGGGATTAGGGTTTATATAGTTTTTGGAGTTTGATCAGCGACTGGGCCATGAGGTAGACACCTCTCTGACCCCAGTGGTCAAACTAGAAGTCCATCACAGAGAGGAAGGAGAAAACAATCCACTTTGTTTATGTTACAATGCATGAGAACTTCAGCACAAAAGTGTAAACATCAGAAGGCTGAAAAAAATCAGGGCAACAGGTGAGGGAAAGGGGATCAAACTGGATGATGAGGTAAAACCTGCAGGAGGTAAAAGCCAAAGAGGAGCTGCTGGATGCTGCAGAACCCACAAACCAAAGGGGATTTGGTGCTGAGGGATGGAAAAGGATGCAGGAGGGGAGGGCTGAGCTTGCCCACAGAGACAAGGGTGTCGTGGCTGGGCAGGAGTCACCACACAACAGCCCCTCCATCACCAGCTCCTTGATTAGCACAGTCAGAAAGACAAAAGGATTGGGAAAAGAAACCAAAGAGGAATTCCTGCAGTGGTCCCCCCCTCCAATCCCACACGGAGCCTCTTTGCCAGGAGGCTGAAGGAGAGCACAAAGGAGCAGGGAAAGGGGCAGGGGAGGAGGATTAGGAGCATCTGCCTCCAGAGGGAGGGATCTGCTCCACGTCTTCTGGAGGCTCCAAGGGATCTACAGCCTCCTTCTGATGGGCTTGGAAAAGGCAAAACCAAGTCCTTAAAAAAAGTTCAGCTGGGATTTGCTTTTGCTGCCTATTCCCTGACAAAGCTGCATTTGGAAATGTTTCTGCACTGGCTGCAGCGCAGAGCTTTATTAAATCACCAACCTCATTCCCACCTTAAATATTTAATCTCATGTTTATTCCCTACCCTGCATTCCTGGAACCAGGCTACACAAACAGGAGACATGGATCAAAGCTGGGACACCTACATCAGGATGAAGATTTTCCTTGGATCCTCTCCAGGTTTGAAATGCAAGGGAAGAGTAAGAACATAAAATATTTCTGGGTTTTGCACATTTCTGGGCAGCTCTGAAAAACGACTTGGTGGAGATGTCCTTTAGCAAGCCTACAGAATTATCCATAATTATCCAAAACTATCAAAAATCTCTGTCTTCCTCTGCCTATAAAGTATCACCACAGTCTTCATTTCCAGCATCATGGAATGATTTGGATAGGAAAGGACCTCAAAGCTCATCTAGTTCTACCCCCTGCCATGGGCAGGGACACCTTCCACTATCCCAGGTTGCTCCAAGGCCCCAAGTCCAACCTGGCCTTGGACACTTCCAGGGATCCAGGGGCAGCCACAGCTATATTCCAATGTATATTTTACATTTAAAACCCAATTTTTAAAAAGCAGCTATGGGGGCTGGGGGTGATGAAGATGCTCCAAGTGGGACAACATCTAAACCAAGAAACTCCATCACCCAAAGGAGAAGCTCCATTTGTACAAATCCACCCGTGGCTGTCAGCAGCTGAACTGGTTCTTCCCAAACTCACTTGAATTCAGCCAAAGGTGCAAATCTCATTAAAAAAACCAAGGATATGGACTTGAGGACATATCACTACTTTCTGCCAGTGCAGCATCCAATGACCTAATCTGAGAATCAATCAAAAATCACTCCAAGGTCTTAAATTTCTTGCTGGTGCCAGGAGTCTGGGTTTGGATTGACCCCAACCTCAGTGTAACAGGTGTAACCTGAAATCCCAAATCCCTGCAACACTTAAGCCAAAATATCCCGAGAGGTTCTCCCACAGGAATCCCTCAGTGGTTGGGTGGTCCCTGAGCCCCACAAGGCCTTTCCAACCCAAGTCCCTCTGGGATTCCATGATTATTATGTAAATATCACACACTGGCATATCTGCAAAACCTCTGTAAACCACATGTGAGCCCTTCCTCAAAAAGCTGCATCCTTCTCTATCAATTTCCCAGAAATGCAAACTATTACAGCGAGCTCTGTGGTGTAATTAAGCCATAAGGTTGATTACATACTCAGCCTCCCAACAGATTGTTTATTCCTCATTATTAACATGCACATATCCCAGGTATTCATTCCCTGCCTCGAAACTTGTACAACTAGGTTGTTCTGATTTCAAGGCAAAACCCAGGCCCAGCTAACTGAATCACAGGATCCCAGAGTTGTTTGGACTGGAAGGGATTTTAAACACATTTTATCCCACCCTTGCCATGAGCAGGGACACCTTCCACTATCCCAGGCTGCTCCAAGCCCCAAAGTCCAGCCTGGCCTTGGACACTGCCAGGGATCCAGGGGCAGCCACAGCTGCTCTGGGCACCCTGTGCCAGGGCCTGCCCACCCTGCCAGGGAACAATTCCTGCCCAATGTCCCATCCAGCCCTGCCCTCTGGCAGTGGGAAGCCATTCCCTGTGTCCTGTCCCTCCATCCCTTGTCCCCAGTCCCTCTCCAGCTCTGCTGTTGGCCCCCATGGCAGGGGGTGGACCTGGATGAATTTTAAGGTCCCTATGGTGCCTTAAGTTTTAGCTTCCATATTTTCAGGTTCTGTGCTGCCCAGGGGTGCAGTTCTGAGCTCACAGTCAGTGTCACTCAGCTCTTCACAGAGCAGGGACACAAAACAAATCCTTTTCCTGCTGCACACCAAGGACAACTTTCAGGCCCAAAAGCACAAACAAGGGTGGGCTGAAGGGAGGAACAAGGATGGGACCTCACAGCCTGCAGCTGTAATTGGACAATTAAACCCCAATATGCAAATGGACCAAAACTTATAAAACTGTGAGACCTCGTGACCAGTCGTTCCTTTTGTGACCACTTTGGGTCCACCTTGGGTGTAGCCCTGGTCAGGCCCTGTCCTGCCCAAGGTGTATCCTAAAGGCTCTTCAATAAATATCTGCTTTATTCTCTAGCTCTGCCAAGTCTCTGTTCCAGCTCAGCCTAACCAACACCCTGACATGATTTTTCCTGCTGGAAATGCTCCTACAAGTGAAAATAACCACAGCTCCCAGCTAAAACAGAAGGATTTTAATCTATTGCCATGTCAGTGGTTAATGTCTTAAATATCATTTGTTGGGCACGTTCAGGGGATTAATTTTCTGATTAAAAATGCTGCTTAGCTTTTTTATAAAAGAAAAAGTTATAGGTGTCAAGAGTGAACTTTAAATTCCATGAGACCCCACAGCCTGATTTTGAATTCTACGGGATTTCAAGCAGAGGAACCCAAGAGCACAGGAGATTTAAGGTGGCCCAAAAATTAGGCAATTATTTAATGAGTTAGAGTAAGGGACAAATTCAATTCAGCAAAATTCTCTTTCCTTCTGGGTGGAAGGCCCTGTTTTATCTGCAGTGGGGGATTTAATTATGAGGTTTCCTGGGGTCTGGTACAAGATACGCACCAGTTTTCATCACCAGACACTTCCAACCCCATCACAACCTCACCCCAAGCTAAGAAATACTGAGTTCAAGTACCTTGAAATTTGATCTGTGAAGTATTAAAGGTAATTCATGTCACTTTGGGAATCTGTAAATCCAATTCTTTTCCTGCTGAGTGCATTTTACCTGAGGAGTGAGATCAGGGTAACAACAGAGGCCGTGACCATGTGGCACATCTGGGAAAAACAGAACACCAGCATGAATTTTCCATCCAATTCCAGTCCCTGCCTGGACAGGGATTCCACCAGAACCAGGCTGCTCGGAGCCCCATCTGACCTGGCTTTGAAGCAGAAATTTGTATTTTATTTATATATCCACCTAGTTGTACATTTATATATGTACATGAAGAAAATATGGATATATTTCCATTAAATCCTGGCATTTTGAGCAGCTCCCCGTGGCAGCTCAGCTCAGAGGTCATCTCTTCCTCCAGGAACTGTGCTCTTCCTGGTAAGGCAGACCCACCAATTCCAATAATCACCTTAATTCCACATTTCCCTGATTTTATTAACTTAAGTGGGACCCTTAATCCAATTGCAGCACAGACTCCTTTAAATCAGAGCAAGGGCTCTGCCTCTGTCCTGAAATATCCATGACAAATCCAGGCTGGATCCCTCAGGCAGCCCTCCCACACCTCAGGGGCTGAAGGCTCAAACCTCAACCCAGACTATCAACAGACAGCATTTCTTATAAAATAATAACAAAAAAAAAATTATTAAAAATCAACTACATAGGACTCCTCATTTTAAAGGTGGAATTTGTGCTCAACAGACAATTAAATCAGGAAATAGAAAGTAATTAATTTTTTATGCTTTTCCCCTGTTCTACAGGTGAAGGTGTGACCAAAATGATGAATGAATTTTTACACCTTGCTAAATATACCCTGTTTTTAGTTTCACCCTTTGCTCTACTCCTGTGTCTATATTTTGGTTCTGTTTAAGAGGTTTTTTAATAAATGTCCACAGATGATGCCAAAATCTTTCTCTCACTCTTTCCTGGTGATCTGACTGTAATGCCAAGCCTCTCACTGGCCCCAGCTTCCAAGAGAGATCACATTGGGCTGTAAAAAGCCAGCCAGAGTGACTCCAAATTCCCTCACACAAAATTCTCAGGACTCACATTTCCCTGCCTCCAAACAATAAAATGGTTTTGTCCATCCCTGTCCCCTTCCTGGGACTTGTGCAGATCATAAAGAGATTTTTGAGCACCTTCTGGGTATCAATTCCCAAGCCTTCTATAATCACAAAAAATCTGTTTTCTCCCCACACCTCATCCAAGGAATGCCCATCCCACATGCCCTGATTTTCCTCTGTCAGCCCACATCAAAAGGAGTCCAAACTGACCCGTGCTCACCCAGTCTGTGCTGCCATCAAACAGCTCCATTTTCCTCTCCCTTTGCCTTTAGGACACCCCCACCAAACTGTCATTTCCCAATCCGAGCCTGTTTTCCAGGCCAGCAGCTCCATCTCTCCAGGCTCTGCTGGAGTTATCCCAGATTAATTCCCTGCCCATGGATTGTCCTCTCTGTGTCTTTGGAGTCCTCACCTCCCCAAGTGTTTCAAACCCCAAACCTCCGTGCAAAGGCTAGGCACTGAGCCTCACTGAGGCTCTCAAACACATCAAATTCATAAGGGATAGAAGGGAATCCCATCTGCCCCACAGGCAGCAAAAAGTGGGGAATATTTAGGGCATGGAAATTGTTGGAGCAGAGTTTTTCCTCCTTGAGGAAAACCCAAGGGCTTGGTATCAGTCATAGCTCAATTCTGCCACTCATTTAACTCCATATTCCCAAACTGGACAGGGCTTGGAGCCACCTGGGATAGGGGAAGATGTCCCTGCCCATGGCAGAGGGTGAGATGGGACTTAAGGTCCCTCCAATCCAAACCACTCTGGGATTTGAACCTGACTTATTAAAACCCTGCACTGAAAACAACAAATTCCTGAAGGCTCGGGATTAGTCGGAATCTTTCTTGCAAAACCTCCCAAATCCATTCAAGTCCTGGAAAGATTAAATGTAAATATGATTAGCACTGATTCCAAACAGTTGGTTTGTTGTTCCCAGTTCTTTATTTCCAGTTTTCAGTCCCTGAAGCACCTCCCTGTGCAAACACAACTGAATTTACATGGAAATCCCCTGTTATTCCCATTGCTCCCCACTCCTCTGGCACTGGTTTGTTACTGGGATTTACACTCACTGCAGGCAATCATTTTTTTTAGCTGAAAGGTCTAAAAGGAAGGATTTCATGTCATAAATTCTAAATAATTCAAGTCCTGCTGGAGATAAAAGGAACTACAGAATTATGCACATTGCTCCTCTGCATCTTGAACCCATCAAAAACTGGGATATAAAATGCCAGGACCACACTTGATGCTTGAGCTCTCAGGGCATCTTTGCCTTGGAAAACGCTGGATTTTGCCTTGGATTTGGGGATTGAAAAGACCTCAAAGATCATCTCATTCCATCCCCTGCCATGGGCAGGGACATTTGCACCATCCCAGGCTGCTCCAAGCCCTGTCTAAGCTGGCTTGGAACATTCCCAGGGATCCAGGGGCAGCCACAGCTTCTCTGGGAAATCCATCCCAGGGCCTCACCATTCCCACAGGGAAGAACAGCAGAGGACATTTAGGTCCTCTCTGGGCCATTAATTTCCACCCAATTAAGCAGTATTTGAGGTTCTGTCTCAACTTAACTGAAAATAAAATGTTCCACTACCAAATCCCAGAGACAAGAGAGGGAGAAGGGGACAGGAAGAAAATCACACAGGAGAACATAGGAATTATTTTCTATCCATACACTACGGGATGTGGTACATTTTTGGGAGTAGAGAGGGCTGAATAAAATTTATTTTATGCAATTAAAGGAAAAAAAAATAGTTGAATTTTGAAATTTGCTTTGAAAATGTTTTGTCACAGTTACAAACTCTACAATTCTGCCTTAATTTTCACCTTGCATTAGTTCCGTATCAGAGCTCCTCTCACACACAGAACCAGATTTCCACACAAAATATCTGCTGTGAAAAGTAAAACAGCTTGAGGCCAAATGGAACAATCTGACCCTTTCTGAGTGATTTACTGGTTTTTTGTAATCAAATCTAAATGCAATTAAAATCAACATGTTCCTGTACAGAACTCTTGGCATGACAGAGAATTAAACAACCCCAAGCACCTTCTAAGGAGCATTAAATGTTACTCCAAGAATTAATAAAGTACCAAAGTAGATGCTATTCAATTATTAAATATAATTTGGGTTATTTTTCAAGAGTGATGACTCCAGAGTCACCAGGGAACTGCAAGGAACTGTAACTGGAGTTTTGACATCTGAAATAATTTTTAAATAATTCATGGGACCCAGCAAGGCTTTACTTCTGAGTTTTTTCTATTGTTTAGATGAAGATGAATCATTTGTGGGGGGGAAAAATGAACATCTGCTGACAAGCTGCCACAGAGAGGGGGGATGTTGACAAGCATCTGTTCCCAGCAGCTTGGGAAGGGCCTGGGAGAAATTCCCAGCAAGAAACAATCCACAATTCCCAGATGGGACAGGGATTTGTCCCTCCTGTAGTGTTGGGATGGGGGATGCTCTGCCCTGCTGCTCACCTGCATTTAACCTGGAATAGTTCCACTAAAATATCTCTAAGGCTTTGCACTCCTTTCATCTCATATTTTTACACCCTTTTTTGGGGGAAAAATCCCTTTCTTAATTCAAGGTCCTGTGTTTTCTTTGATTACAGGGTGCAATCTTGTTCCTTGGAAAAGGAAGACCTTTAGGACCATCGAGTCCAATCCTAATCCAAGCCCAGCCCTAATTCCTGTCTCCAAGTGCCACATTCCTTGGACACCTCCAGCCATGGGCACTCCAGACCTCCCTGGGCAGCCCCTGCCAAGGCCTCAGCACCCTTTCCATGCACAAATTCCTGCTGCTGTCCAAGCTGAGCCTCCCCTGGCACAGCCTGAGGCCCTTTCCCCTTGTCCTGTCCCTGTTCCCTGGCAGCAGAGCCCGACCCCCCCTGGCTGTCCCCTCCTGTCAGGGAGTTGTGCAGAGCCACAAGGTCCCCCCTGAGCCTCCTTTTCTCCAGGCTCAGCCCCTTTCCCAGCTCCCTCAGCAGCTCCTCACTCTCAGCACCTCGATGCCTTGGGGAGTTTGTGTGGGATTTTTTCACACTGCAGAGAAAATGGACCATTTTCACTTCCACCCATCCAGAAGGAAGAATTCAGTGAAACTCCCCGAAGTGGAGAAGGGATTTCACTCAGATTGGCCTTTTCAGGAAGCCACAAGTTCCCTGCATCAAACACCAGCTGCAGGACAAGGGCCTTATCCACAACACCAGCAGACAAAGGTTATCAGGGAAAACCATTCCTTGTGGGAATGACCTTAGCACGGACACTGGAGTTATCAAAATTATCTCAACCACAGAGGGAACAAACTGCACCTCTGGGCAGAACTCCTGCTACCCAGCATAAATCCCAGCCTCCCTTGCTTCATCCCTGTTCTCCAGCTCCTCCAGGAACACCAATGTGCTGACACACAAGAAATTCCTAATTGGAATTTATCAGGGGTGAAATGCAGCCTGGTGATCATAAAAGCAGGTAGAGCTTGGTCAGTGATTCCCAGGGAGCTTCTGAAGCTGTTGCAGGTCATTCCCTAAATCCCACCATCTATCCCAAAACAGCCCTGCTCCATCAACAACCCACAGTGGATCCAAGTGCAATTCAGCATCACCAGGAAGGGGAGGGAAAATGAGGATTATCACTATGGAATGTCCTGTTTACACCTCAGTTATGGACTGACTGATTAATGCAAACTGAGCAGGGATGGTGAATTCATTGGTTGGGAGTTGAGTGAAAAGAATAATTTCCTAGTTGGGTGAAGAGAAAAATTCCAAAACTCCTAACTGGAATTTTGTTTCATTCCAAACAAATAAAACCAACCAATTTGTTGGTTTGGAGTTGAGCGAAAAGAATTAACTCCCCATTTCAAACAAATCACAGCAAAAAAAAAAAAAATTGTCACAAATGAACTTTTCCTCCCCTGGAAATTTTCTTGGAACAACCTGTGAAGCAGCCAGGTTGAATTCAACAAAACCTACATATGGAGTTAAAATATTTCACTATCAAGGAAACGTTGCAGAATTTACACAGGGCAAAGTGTTTGCTTGTAAAGAGGAAATACTAAAGAAAGAAATGCCTAAAATAATTTCTACTATGCAGTAAATCTCCAGAACAGATTCTGCAGCCCAGCTAAATGTAACTTTAGGAAGGCAAAAAAATTAAAAACCTCAAGCCTGGCTGTAAATAGAGAGTTCTGCTATTTTGGGGTGTAATATACAGCAGAAAATACTGTAAAAAAAACACACCTGAGAGGGAGAGGGGATGAATGCAGGCAGGCACTTGGACGCTGTGCTTTTTGCTCCACAGTGTTAAATTTTGGGAAAGGTGGGGTTGGGCTTTGGCAATTGAATTTCAGGAGAAATTCTGGTTTGGTTTTTGGGCAACCCAGATGTGCTCATCCTCTCTCATCTCCCTGTTCTCCTCAGTGCTTTAATAAAACAAAGCAATATTCTAAATTACCAGGAAATCAGATGGAAAAAGGGAAAAAAGAGGGAGAAGGTTGAGGGAATTAAGTGTAGGTAATAAGCACTAATCACAGACACTGAGTTAATGAGCAGTGTTCTCAAACTGCAGCATCAATTAAACAGATTCATTTCCAGACTGGGTTCATTTCCCAACTCTCATCACCCTGTGCTGCAGAAGGAGCTGCTCCTGGAGCTCTCCTCCCTGAGCACATCCCAGATAATCCCACATGGAGAAGGAGACAGGGCTGGATATTCCTCATGCTCCGGAGCTCCTGATGTTCCAGCACTGCTGGAATTGCTCGGGAACAACTCTGGATTGTTATCTGTGCCCTGCAGGATCTCTCCCCCAGAGCTGATATGGAATCATGGTGCTGCTCCTTGTCTTCCTTGGGATCTCTCCAGGTGCTCCCCACTGGCTCAAAGCAGGCCAGGACACGGTGACATCATGTGGCCTTGCTGCAGAGAACACTTTTCATCCTTCCCTCATCCACAAATCCCAAAAATTCTCTTCTGTGGGTTCTGGGCTGCACCACTGGAGGTTTGATTTGGCAAAATCTGGCAGGGGGAGCAGGGATGGGGCTCTCCAAAACTTGGGACGAATCAGGAACAGCAGCAAGGACAGTTCAGGTCTGGGGTTTTTAATCCAGATGCTGCTTTGCAAATGAACACTAGAGCAGGGCAAAGGGCAATTCCTACCATTTTCACCTCTTTCCATTAATTCCTTGTCTTTATTCCAAATGCACAGCCCAGCCTTGGACACTTCCAGGGATCCAGGGGCACCCACAGCTGCTCTGGGCACCCTGTGCCAGGGCCTCAGCACCTTCACAGGGAACAATTCCTTCCCAATATTTCCCATCCAGCCCTGCCCTCTGGCAGTGGGAAGCCAGCCCCTGTGTCCTGGCACTCCAGGCCTTTATCCAAACCTTCTCTCCATTTCTATATAACTATAACATTAAAATGTTGTATCTACCCATTTACATTTTTACTTTAGACACGTATAAATTGATCTTCATTTCCTTACACCATCTTTGGGGTGAATCTCCCTCTCCCAGTAACTCATTTCTAATTCCAGTTGCTTTCCCCTCGCCATGAGAAGCCTGAAATTCTGGGATGAGCAAGCCCTCCCTGGGAACACCCCCCCAGGCCAGGGCTCATCCCAAACCTCCCCCACATTTCCCAGCTCACAGTGATGAGGGGTGACAGCCCATTAAGGGAAAAGCCTGAGCATCCTTCCCTGGGTCCCACAGCAATCCCAGAGCCCGGCGTGATCCGGCAAATGGAAAACAAGAATTGGCAGAGAGGGGGTGGGGGGAATGTGATGGGAAAATCCAGCCAGGCCCAGGATGCAGCAGAAGCTCCATGTGGGGATTAAACAAAAGCAATTGGAAAAGATGATTTGCTTGACCTTTTTCATTTATTTGCTGCAGGTTTCTCGGCATTGGCTGGGAAAGGCTGTCCCACACTGGCACAAACATTCCTACAGCACTGAGCATTTTCCCAGGATCTGCTTTTCCTCTTTTCTCACTCTGAACTGAACACCTCATCACACCCCTGCCACGAGCAGGGACACCTCCCACTGTCCCAGGCTGCTCCAAGCCCCAAAGTCCAGCCTGGCCTTGGACACTGCCAGGGATCCAGGGGCAGCCACAGCTGCTCTGGGCACCCTGTGCCAGGGCCTGCCCACCCTGCCAGGGAACAATTCCTGCCCAATATCCCATCTAGCCCTGGCATTTTAAAGAACATCTCTAGGGATCAAAGCCTGCCTCCTCCAAGACTCCTCAGAAGTTTCCCTGTTCCCAACAGTTATTAAAAACCAAATTTGAAATACAAGGGGGAGCACAGGGTCCATGCCGATGTACTCCACTTCCTGTTTTCTACTTGTGTCTGTTAAATACTTCACACTCCAAATATCCAACCTCCAAAAAACAGGGGAAAAAAGCAAAAGTATCAGTCCAGGATATAAAAACTGCATCCTGTTGTCGTGGCAACGAAACTTTTTAACAACATTAAGGATCTGATGGCTCATCAAGAGCTGCCTCTCGTCGTTATAGCAACAAAAATGTTCCCAGTAATTGCTTTGAAATCTTTCCCTGTCTCCTCTGCATTTTTATAAACACCCCAATATAATAATGAGCTCTTATTAAAAGGAGGGAGCATTTTGCCTTTTGGCAAAGCCAGAAACACTGGCAGGGATTTAATGAAGCGATTACTTGTGGGACTCATCTGTGGGCTGAGTGTGGATCCCAGGAAAGGGGTGCTGGTGTCACCAACTCCAAAGCACTGTAGAGAGCTCCTAAGGAATCACAATGTTGGGAAAACTTTGCAGCCAGAGCCACATTTTGGATGAGAACAGTCAGTTAGAGTCAGGATTTTACTGTAATCATAAAGATCATAACAGTGCCCCAAAGTCCTGTGTGCTCTGCTTTGAGAAGTGCTGGGAATAACCTTCCCTCCCTGGGCAGCACCATCCTGTCAAACAGCAACCACTGCTCACTCCAGGATGATGGAATGATCAGGAATACAAACCAGCTGTGCCTGATGCAGGTGGCTAAGAGAAGGCAATGGCAGGGATTTATTGCTGCTGGTGACTCAGTAACACTTCCAGGATATTGCAACTTCACTTCTCCGTTCCCAAAAATTCCCCTGGATCTGTATGAAAACTTCAGTCTTAATTCAGGAGATTCCTGGGTGTGTGGTGCCAAGGGTTCATTTGGAGATGGCTCTGGAATAAGGAAGGTTTTACTTCTTTTTTCCTCCACAAATTCCAATCATTTTCCCATCTTTATTTGGACTAAGCATCAGAAGATTCCCCAAAACTGCCACTGTGCCTGCCTGTATGTAAGGACAAAAAAAAAGCCATTTAACTCCATGAACTGATGGATATTTTGAAATATTTAAAATTAGCACAACTGCCTGGAGCTGTTTGAAATGTAAATTCTATTTTTGGTCCCTTTTCCAAAGGAATCACAGCCAAGCAGGCTCAGGGCCTGCCTGCATCCCTCTCAAATAGCCAAGGATCCCAAAAAGTCCCTTTCATTGGGAATAATGGGGGTGCAATGAAACAATGCTCAAAAGCAATGAATCAGCCCAGCCTTCTGCCAACAGGTGAAGCGAGCAGAGGATTTTGGAGTGCCAGAAAAAAGCTAAAATATTGGTAGGGCCTGTAGAAATGCCAAAAAGGAGAGAGGCTTTAGTCTGGAAATATGAGTACCTAGAAATACATTTTCCAAGTATGGAAAATCAAGGGAAACTGAGGCAGTGCAGCTTCAGGCTTGTAAAAATATAGTAATTTTTCACAGAATCATGGGGTGGTTTGGGTTGGAAAGGACCTGAAATTGTTCCCATCCAATGCCATGGGCAGGGACACCTCCCACTGTCCCAGGCTGCTCCAAGCCCCAAAGTCCAGCCTGGCCTTGGACACTTCCAGGGATCCAGGGGCAGCCACAGCTGCTCTGGGCACCCTGTGCCAGGGCCTGCCCACACTTACAGCCAAGAATTTCTTCCCAATATCCCATCTAACCCTAAATCTCTTTCAGTTTGAAGCCATTCCCCTTGTCCTGGCACTCCAGGCTTTGTCAGTGGTCTCTCCCCATCTTTCTTCAGGTGCTGGAAGGCCACAACCCTGGAGATTTCCCAGGCTCTGAAAAGCCCATGGTGGAAGGAGGACAACAAGCCAGATGTGGACAAAACAATCCCTGTCCTGCAGTGTTGGTGACTCCCTGATGAGTCAGGCCATGGGTGCAGTGACAGCACAGCCCCACAATCTGTCCCCGTTCTGCTGCCTGTCCCCTCTGGGGCCAATCTGCTGCTCCTCCAGCAAGGCTGAGCAGCACCAACACCAACATTCCACAGCCTGCCCATGTTCCTGGAGTCAGAAACCTCTTTAATATCCATCATTAAGGATGATGACACCCATCTGTGTGCTCAGCATGCTGCTGCTCTCCAAGGGAATGGGCTGGAACGTGGATATCAACCAGGGAAGAGCAGAGATTCCAGAGCTGCCGGCACCTCCCTGGTGTTTGGGTGTTGTTGGGTGTCGCCCTGATTTTTTCAGCCTTCTGATGTTTTCACGTTTCTACTGGAGTTTTTCACGCTTGTAACAAAAAACAAAGAGTGATATTTTGTAAATAGGCATTCCTTCCAGGGGGAAGGACAAATTGATGGACTTCTAAGTTGACCACTGGGGTCAGAGAGGTGTTACCCTCGTCCCCCAATCCCTGATCAAATTCCAAACCCTATAAAAACCCCAAATCACAATAAACTTCCTCTTCTCACTTCTCAACTTGACGGGTGAGTGTGGTTCTTTTGTGTCCTCTAGCAACAGCTGGGGAAATGAGCAACTGTACAAACAAACATCACCCCAGAAATGGGGGAGAAAACTCAAAATCCCTTTGGTAAATGACAAAACTGGAGGAGTTTTGGGGAAACTTTTTAAGGAAGGTGGACGTGTTGCCCACTGTGCTCACCCAGTTCTCCCAGGGATGAGGGAGAGGACAGGAGGAACAGCCTCAGTTGTGCCAGGGCAAGTTTAGGTTGGATGTTAAGGGAATTTCTCCTGGAAAGGGCTGTCCTGCCCAGGGCAATGGTGGAGGCCCCATCCCTGCAGGAGCTTAAAAACTGTGAATGTGCCACTTGGGGACACGGTCAGTGGTGGCCTTGGCAATGCTGGGGAATAATTGGACTCAATGATCTGAAGCTCTTTTCAGTCTGACTCTTTGATTCCCTGTATTTTTGGAATTAAAAAAGAAGTCACAGACCCAAGAGGTTACATCCTGCATCAAGCCATCATTCCCTGTATCCTGTCCCTCCAGCCCTTGTCCCAAGCCCCTCTCCAGCTCTCCTAGAACCCCTTTAGGCCATGGAAAGGGCTCTGAGCTCTCCCTGGAGCCTTCTCTTCTCCAGATGCACAATTCCAGCTCTCCCCTGTTTGGGGATCATTTAACAAAACCCTTTCTATTGCATTTTCCATGAGCCAAGATGTAAATTCTGCATTCCAATCTCTATTCCTAAACCCACTGTCCCCTGAACTTCAGACTCCACAAGAGGGTTTGGCTACAGGGAGCACAAAAGCAAGGGCTGAAGCAGCCCCATAATTCCCCTGAAAATATCACCAAATTGAAAAAAATGTCTCTTTGGGAGGAATTCTGCAGCAGAGGAGCTGTATGTTCCTGCAGAAAACATCTGCACAAGTCACAGGATCCCATCCATGCCACTGGCTTCACTTCAGGCAGGGAAAATGATTTTTCCTGAATTTATTACAATTCCAAATTTTCTTCTGGGAGCCCACATATGGAGTTTTTTGTACACATCACAAGTCATCTCTTTAACCACTACACTGCACTGAGTACCAAACCATTTTTTTACTAATGAACTGGAGTTGAGTGGGGTGCTTAATTAATTAATTTTTAGTATAATTTTGGGGCACATGTGAATTAAAAAGGCCCAGGGACCTCCAGGTACTTTGTTTCCAGACCAGCACATGTTTAGAGGAACACAAAGCCTGTTCTGGAGGTCCCAAATCTTCCAGGGCAACAAAAGGCACCAGTACCACCCCACCCCCTTTGCTGCTGCCTGGATCTGTGTCCTGCACAAGTCCCTTTGTTTATCTGCTTTTCATTACTCTGCTAAAACACCATTATTGGCACATCTCAGGATTGCTGCAGGCACCATCAGAGTGGGAGCAAAGCACTCAATGAAACAGAGAAGCATCATGTAAATGAAAAACCCTTCATGCACTGCTAGAACTTGTTAGGACAAAGCAACTTGGGAGGGAAAAAAACCCCACTAAATTAGATTTGTCTCATGGTCCAAATCATTTAAGGCTCTAATTTAAAGCAAATATTGTCAAAGCATTTCTAAAGCTGTTTGAAAACACAAGAAACACTGCAAGGCAGTGTGTTCCCACTATTCCAGACTGAGTTTCAGGATGGGGAGTCTCAGCCAGCTCCATTTGCTGCTTTTTACTATTGAAATTTGGGACGTTGTAGGAATTTGGTCAACACCACACTCACAGAACCACAGAATGCCAGGTTGGGGTTGGAAGGGACCTCAAAGCCCATCCCATTCCACCCCCTGCCATGGGCAGGGACACCTTCCACTCTCCCAGGCTGCTCCAAGCCCCAAAGTCCAGCCTGGCCTTGGACACTGCCAGGGATCCAGGGGCAGCCACAGCTGCTCTGGGCACCCTGTGCCAGGGCCTGCCCACCCTTCATTCTACTGATCTCCTTCAGGAATCACCACCCTGGCACTTGTGGGAAACCTACAAATCCCCCAGTGTTGGTGTTGGTCCCTCTAACAGGGACAGGCACTGCATCCCAAAAACATGGGAAAACCAGGGATAATGCCCCATCCAGATGATATGCATTAATAATCACTGCAACAACAACAGTACCAACACATTTTCATGCTGAAACTCCTCCTTGATTTTTTTTCGTGGGAGAAGCAATCCTGATTTATTGCTGTTTGTGGATAAAGAGCATCTGGAGGGGAAATAACCCATTCCTATCCCCATGAGGAGACACCCCCAGAAGAGCCATGCTCCTGAGTATTCCCAGCAGGCTGCAGCTTCCCATGGAAGCCTTGCTCCTGCATTGCTCACCAAACCCTGGCAGCTGTGGCCAGAGCTGCTGTTTAAAGGATTCACACCACCCCATTTCTCTCCTGGCCCCCTCAGTGGTAATTCAGAATGCAAACAATATCCCAACACAAAGGGGTGAGGTTTGTTTGAGTCCCTTCACTCCACAGATCAGCTCATCCCTCTTCCCATGACACACAGCTCCTGCTGCTCAGCTGCCTTCCCTGAGGGAGTTCACATGGGAAAGGAAAAAGGCTGGATTGATCCATGTGTGGTGCTGTGTTCAGCCCAGGAGTCGGGCAGGTGATCAGAGCTCACCCACAGCCACCAGGGAATCTGAGGATCACGGAACTGCTGAGGCTGGAAAAGCCCTGCAAGGTCATCAACAACACTGCCAAGGTCACCATTGTCCCCAAGTGTCACACCCACACACCTTCTGAACACCTCCAGGGATGGGGACTCAGTGCTGCCCTGGACATCCTGTGCCTGATGCCCACCTTGTCCCCAGCCCAGAGCACTGAGTGCCACCTCCAGCCCTTCCTTGGACACCTCCAGCCATGGGCACTCCAAACCTCCCTGGGCAGCCCCTGCCAAGGCCTCAGCACCCTTTCCATGCACAAATTCCTGCTGCTGTCCAAGCTGAGCCTCCCCTGGCACAGCCTGAGGCCCTTTCCCCTTGTCCTGTCCCTGTTCCCTGGCAGCACAGCCCGACCCCCCCTGGCTGTCCCCTCCTGTCAGGGAGTTGTGCAGAGCCACAGGGCCCCCCTGAGCCTCCTTTTCTCCAGGCTCAGCCCCTTTCCCAACTCCTTCTGTATCAAAATTACCCCAAAGTAGTGGCTTAGGGTTGGTTTCTTTGCCATTCCAAATCCAAGAAAATAAAAGTTACCACCCCAATGAGAAAAAAGCCCATAAAATATTTCCATGTCTAACTGATTCATAAACAGAAGGAGTTCTTCCTTCTCTAATTGCTCAAGCTTTGCTGTGACCCCCCATCTGGGATTGCACCCCCTGGGTCTCAAATTTCAAGCTCCTGGTACAGTAAAATAACCATGACACCATCCATGGCCACCTCTGTCCCTACATCTGGCTCCAAGGGTTGTCCTCTAAGCCCCCTAAGGGCCTTTCCATCTTCCTGCTGCTTCCATCTGCCACCTGAATATCCCACCTTGAAGTGCAGGGATTCATTAATGGATTGAGAAGTGGGAAGAACTCCAGGAAGCCAGGCCTAGGGAGAAAATCTCTTTGCCAAAGAACCTTGTGCCAGACCAGGACATAAAAAATGAGATGAGGAGGTCTCTGCAAAGCCTGCAGGGAGCAGGGTGCTCATCCAGAGGCTAAGCCAAGGGCATTTTGAGCCACCTGTGGCAGCTCTTTGGGTCCACTGGGGCTTAATCCTCTCCAGGATGTCCACTTGACCCCTGAAGGAGAGCTCCACACAGAACTGGAGCAGGGCTTGAACCCCTGGGGAGGGTGAGGGGAAAGGGAAGCTGGAGTGGGAGCTCCCGAGTGCTCCATGGGCAGCACAGCCCAGCTGGGACAGGGACACATCAGGAAACTCCAGCCCTTTCAGCCCCAAAAACAATCCAGCAGGGCAGCACATGTGCAGGGATTGAAGTGACACTGGCCATTCCCAGCAATATTTGAAGAGAACTGACATCAATTTTTATCACAAAGTCAGGGCTGGAGGGGGGAAATCTCATTTAGAGCTGGCCAAGAGAAGCAGGATTTCCAGCAGCTCCTATTCCCAACGCCCTCAGGGGAGAAGAAATTGCATTGGAGTCATTATTTACTCTGCTTTTGTCCAAGTTGCAATTAAAATGCACTTTCCAGGAGCTGTAAAGCTGTGAACAGGAGCTCAGAGGGTGCCTGTCCATGGATGCTGCACCCTGAGGAAGAGATAACAGGAGAAAGGATCCCACCCCCAGGTTCTTGTGGAGATAACAGGAAAAAACAGGCCATGGGTTATCCCACTCCTGCCCTAAAAGGACACATCTTCTCACAGCTAAAAGGATTCACAGGCTTCTCTTTCGTGTACCCCTTGCCTTCTTCTCTGACAAATCAAAATCCTGACCCAAAATGCAGCCCA
Organism: Trochalopteron elliotii; assembly: GCA_024734555.1. NCBI lineage: Eukaryota > Metazoa > Chordata > Aves > Passeriformes > Leiothrichidae > Trochalopteron > Trochalopteron elliotii. The sequence goes on from JANPWX010000389.1 coordinate 617,392, forward strand.
GGATGTGAGGCAGGAATTAAGAGCATGGAAAGTAGGGATGGGCCTGCCTGATAAGGCACTCAAGGAAGAGGCTTTGTACTCAAACCCCACAAGGTGAAAACCCCCTGTGTTTGCCAAAAAGAGAAAGGAAGATAGCAGGGAGAAACTCTGCCACGGGGAGAGAAGATGGACAACCTAAAATGGAACAGCAATTTTACCATAAAGGAATGTATTTCTAATTTCAACACTTATCTCTTTTTATTTTTATATTCCAATCCACTCCTAGTTGAGTTAGAAATAATTAAGTTATAAATATTAGCATTGAATCAGATATAGCTGTGCTTTCACAAGAATAGTAAAACATTATTTTGCCAATTTTTACAATTCATACCTTTAACCTCTCATTTAACTGACAGCTACAAAGCTGGGCCATTATTTGTAATTAAATCATAAAAGGCTCATGAACATTCAAATATCTTCACGTGCATCATATTCCTTTAATCAGTTAAACAGGGAATTTCATGTGGTGCTCAGCTAAAAAACTAACCCCAGTCCCTAAAAATCTTACCAAATCCCTGGAAAACCCAAAGCAGCAAATGACAGATGAAGTTTGGTGCGAGCACAGGAAATTAAAAGTTCCACTGGCACGTCCTGCTTACCCAGTGAATGGCAGGGAATCTCCAGTATTGCAGGAGGAATGTTTTTATTGTTGCTGGCTCTAAAAAGAAGGATAACCCTGCAATATCATTTTCCAGGAACAAAGATGTCAAAATAATGACCAAAAATCCACTTAAAAGCTAAACCAGTTCATCCCCTTGGTTTGCAATGGTAATTCAGATCCAGAGGAATTAAGTTTGGACAACAATTCCAAGGATGCACAGGGTGGGATTGTTGGGGTGTCTGTGCAGGGCCAGGGGTTGGACTGGATGATCCCTGTGGGCCCCTCCCAGCTCAGGATATTCCATGACTCCATGAGTTACTTTGGAAATGGAAGGTCTTTGGGTGGAGGGAGGTGATACAAGAAGTTTGGCCACCCCATTTTTCCTTTGGCTACAAAAATTCCTCCCCATCTTACTCCCAGAAGCAGCACTAATGATTGACCATAAAAACCCGGATTTCTAATTAAATCTAATTACTGAACTCCAAAGGTGCCACCTGCCTGAGCCATGGGCTGGCTTGGCTTTAGGATTTAACCAAGTGCTGTGGCTCAAATGCCAAACTCCCTGTGTGGATGCAGTATCCACTTCCCAGGCTGGCAGGATGCAGCATCCCCTCCTTTTTTCCAAATCCTTTGTTCATTTAGCACACTCTGATGATCCCCCAGTCTGTTTCATGCTAAGTTCAGCTGGGAATTCAATAAAATAACCACTATTTTAGCCAGGAATTGTTCCCAAGCCTTGAGCAACACCATCTGCCACCCGTCCTCCTCCAGATGTGCTGGAATTTCTGAGCATTGCTGAAGCACCCCCACAAAGGGCTCACCAGCTGTTGCAGCTTATTTGCATTTTTAGCCCAGATTTGTCTTAATTTCAAGCAGCCAGTTTCATCTGGAGCTGTTGTAGATCCTGCAAACCAGTTCAGGGAATGCTGACAGATCCTGGCAACCTCACCTGACACCTTGTCCTTTCCATTCCAGAAATTCATTCATTCATCCCTTCCTTTCCGTGCCAGCTGCATTCCCTCTCTCCTTCTCCTAAATATTAACACCCATCAAAGCCAGGTGAGATTTTTCACCTGGGGTTGGCTGAACAACCCAGGGGTGCTTTGGATTTCCAGCAGCAGAAAGGAAAATCCTGCAGGAGCTTGGGGAATCATCCTATTAATGACAACATGTAATAGAGTCAATAATATGTTTGTGATGGAGGTTTATTAGTAAAAGGTCTGACATTGGTGACAGTTTTAGGTGAGTTCAGTGAGAGGATCCCACAATGGTTTGGGATGAGGGGACCTTACAAATCATCCTGTTCCCACCCAAGCTCTCACATGGGCACTCCTGGCTCTGTCAGACATGGACATCCCAGCCTGCTCCACTGGGATAAATAAAAAGATGAGGTTTTGTGTCTTCCTTTTCTCTAAAGTTGGATAGTTTGTTCTCACACTTCTGGCTGTGAAAGATCTCTTGGAATTCACATCCCCACTGGGAGTGTCAGAAGCCTGGGTGAGCTGCCAGACTCACCCTGGAGATGGGGTTTGGGATGCTGGCTCCTGAGGATATGAGAAGTTGTGCTGATGTAATTAGAGCAGAGGCATAATTAGGTTCCTCCACTAATTTGGCATTTGACACAGACCACCCCAAAGACCAAGGATGATTTCGAGGCAATTTTCTCTACTGACACAAACCCATCTAGTTGCAGCATAGAGAAAAATGGTGTTTTTAAAATTTGTGGCAATTATGTGAGTTAGAAAGATTTACATATGGAATTCCCTCCACAAAATCCTACAATTTACAGATCTGGAAAACTGCTCAGAGGATGCTGCTCCCACATTTTTTGGTAACAGGTCACCTAAGGGGCAAAGTACCTGCATGCACAGAATCACCTGTGGTTTCACCATTTCCTTTGTGAGAAATGGATCCCCCAAAATTCCCTGCAGGTTCCAAACAAAGGCAGGAAAAAATCTACCTCTGTTTAAAGAATCCTATTTATAAATGGCATAAAAAATTAGACATTTATGGAAGGATGAAGCTGAGGGGTTTCTTGCTGCTTCAGAAGAGTGGCTGTGTTATTCTTGCCTTTGAAATCCAGCAGGAAAACAGAGGGGTTCAGTGATTAATCTTGTGTTCATTCAAAAAATAATTGTGTTAATATGCTTTTCCCCCTTTCTCTTTTTCCTTTGAGCTTCCCAGCTTTTCTCAGCTGCTGAACCAACTGCAGCCCCAGCTGAACCTGTGAAAGTTGCAGGACAAAACTACCCATGGAACATTACAGCCTCTTATAAACCCATCTATTTAAGACTGATACAGACAAAAAGATGATTTTCAGCCTTTAATCTGTTGTTTTCTTCCTGGTTTGTTTGCTTTCCCCCTTACCCCAAGGAATTAATCGGTGCTTCCATTTAGGAGGAAGCACAAATCATGTTGTCATTATAACAGTGCTAAATCCTATAAATTTTTATGCTGTGATGAAGCATCCAGGCACTTAGGGAAGGCCCTGGGAATTGAAAACCAGGAGTTGAAAATCATCTCACTCCTCTGGATTTTTAATAAAGATTTCTTTACTTACCCCATCCTCCCTTCTTGGGAATTATCTGGGATCCAACTACAGAAATTCACTCCCTAAAAAATCCCATTGCAGGATGGTTTTAAGGAGCTAAAATGGCCCCAGGATTTTTCTTTAGCTCTTTGAAATTCATCCAGGTGGATGCTCAGATTAAAGAAACGCCCTCAGTACACCATGAGGAATCAGAGAATCCTTCAGGATGGAAAAGTCCTCTGAGATCAGAGTCCAACCAGCACTGCCAAGGTCTAACCCATGTCCCCAAGTGCCACATCCCACGTGGCTTTTGAACAATTCCAGGGAAGAGGACCCCATCACCTCCCTGGGCAGCCCCTTCCAACATCTGGCCACGCTCTCCATGAAGAAATATTTCCTAATATCTGACTTAGCCCCACACAACCCCTTCTGGAAAGGTTAACATGCCTTAAAAACACCTGTGGGATGATGCCAAAGGAGCCAGGCAAGGGTTCAGACTGGATTTTGTGTTTCCTCTGTGTTATCCTTGGGGATGAAGATCTCCAGGGGTGGCATCAAAAGAGGCTGAGGTGGCCACAGGAGCTCCTGTGGGGACAGGCTGGGTCTCTTTGGGGGCTGAACAACAAAACAAAGTCTTTTGACCGAAATTTTGAAGGACACCACAGCCAAGAAGGAATGCTTTGTTTCCTTGCCCAGGGAAAATGAAAGCTGTCCTTAACCCCAGACCCTGCAGCCCCTCAGTTGTGTAACTTCATTGTAGGGTCTGGTGACAGAAGGGTTTGAGATTACCCAAGGTAATAACAACCTCCCCGGAGCAGGAGTGGAAAAGCAACGAGTTCTGGACGTGAACCTTGAATTCACACCTGCTCAAGCGTGACAAGGCTTTGATGGCAGCATAATTACCCACACAATAACCACTTTTCTGCAGATAATCCCTTTTATCACCCGCAGGAGCCTTTTATGCAGGGCCACGAGCGTTTCAAAGTAGCAGCAATTGGGAACAAAAATCAAGGCAGAGGCTTTAAAAAGATTTCAAGCCCAAAGTATTGGGTTTTGACTCTGAAAAGTTGTTAATGGATTAAAAATAAAAACATGAAAAAAAAGAAAAAAAAAACACAAAAAAAAGAAAAAAAACACCAAATTTTAAAGATCCTCTTTGCCCCATTTGTGGAAAACCACCTTTTTCCCACTAAGCTCCATCATCTTTTCAAGGCAAGTTTTAGCCAATGGGACTCTCATGGCTAATGAAAAACTTAATTATTTAAAATGCACTCAAACTTTACCAGAAGGACTTGGCCATATTCAATCTGAGGTTTCCCCCTCTGGGATATCTCCCAAGGTCTGCCCAAATGGCAGTGGGAAGCTTCAAAAAACAGGGATAGGATCTTGTACTTCTAAAAAAATTCAATTTCATCTGCCTTGAAGGGAAGGAAGGAGGATTCCCTGGGACAGGTTTGTGGGCTGGAAGAGGAGTGGCTGCTCCATGAAGAACCAGGGAAAGGTATTATGTGGGAAAAAGGAAGGATTTCTCCCAGAAGCCACGAAGAAATGGCACTAAAAGGAGGAAAAGTGTCATTTCCAAAGCAATTATTGCCCTGTACTAGTGATGAAATAAAGCTGCAGTTGCCAGCATCATTTTTGAGAAAACAAGAGAAAGGCTGGGCTTAATGAGACAAATTTAGTTTAATACTCCACAGATAAACCCACTTTTGACTGAAGTCACCTCAGCCAGTTGCTGAAGCATGGAAATTGAAGTCCCTGAAGCGCTGTACAAACACTGACAAATTATCTCATTTTATCAAAACAGCCCAGGAAGGAGGGGGTTTGCCAAAAGCAACCACAGTGAGAGCCAGGAGAGGAGCTTAAGAGGCTGACATCCAATCCAAGGGATCATCCTTCATCATTTTGTAAGGAATCACTGCTTGGAAAGCTGCTCCCAACTAAAACACAATCATGCAAAGTCCTGCTGCCAGCAGCTTTCCAAGCTTGGATACACACAGGAAGAGATCCACTAAAGGCCACCACATTCCTGGGTAAATTCCTGCCACGTGCTCCATCAAAACATCCCCAGATCTGTGGTTTGGCACTGGAATTCACAGGGAGAGAAGGAGAGAGGACACAGTTACTGTCTGATACTCGGAATTCTTCACAGCTAAACTGATCATGGAATCCCAGAAGGGTTTGGATTAAAAAGGACCTTAAAATTCCATCTTATTCCAACATTCCAACATGGGACACCTCCCACTATCCCAGGCTGCTCCAGGCCTCCTCCAACTTGGCCTTGGACACTTCCAGGGATCCAGGGGCAGCCACAGAGCCAGGATCTAAGGAATGAGCCCTGTACAGGCTTCAAGTCACAGCAACTTGTGTAGGGCTGCTCCTCTGCCCTGCTCATCCCTCAGGGACTGCCAGAGCTGTTCTTGCCACACCAGGGATGCTGGGAGCCTTGTTGGGATAATGATGCCTTAAGTTTGAGGTTTCATGTATTTCAGGTTCTGTGCTGCCCAGGGGTGCAGTTCTGAGCTCACACTCAGTGTCACTCAGCTCTGCACACAGCAGGGACACAAAACAAATCCTTTTCCTGCTGCACACCAAGGACAACTTTCAGGCCCAAAAGCACAGACAAGGGTGGGCTGAAGGGAGGAACAAGGATGGGACCTCACAACCTGCAGCTGTAATTGGACAATTAAATCCCACAATGTGCAAATGGACCAAGACTTACAAAAGTGTGAGACCTCGTGACCACTGGTCCATTTTGTGACCATTCTTAGTCCACCTTGGGTGTAGCCCTGGTCAGGCTCCTTTCCTACCCAAAATAAATTCTGGACGCCTTTGAATAAATATCTCCTTTATTCTCTAGCTCTGTCCAGTCTCTGTTTCAGGTCAGCCTTCCCAAGGCATCAGTAACCTATCCCAGCTTATTCCACACACAAAAAAAGCTTTGGAGTACCCAAAGAGCTCTTCCTGAGCTCCCTGGAGCAGAGGGAGACTGAGGAGACACTCACTGGGATCTGCAGCTCCTCCCCAGGGCAGCTCCAAACTCTGCTCTCTGGGACAGGGACAGCACCCAGGGAACAGCTGGAGCTGTGCCAGGGCAGGGTCAGGCTGGAGATCAGGGAAAGGCTCTTCCCCCAGAGGGTGCTGGCACTGCCCAGGCTCCCCAGGGAATGGGCACAGCCCCGAGGCTGCCACAGCTCCAGGAGGGTTTGGACACCACTCCAGGGATGCCCAGGGTGGGATTGTTGGGGTGTCTGGGCAGGAAAAGGAGCTGGATCCATGATCCCTGTGCATTCCATGATCCCAATCACTTTGGTCTGCAGCTGGTGACTGAACAAAGCCAGGACTGGCACAGAAAATGCTGCAAAGCTACAGACCAAGAGCTGCTCCCTGCCTCCAGCCCTGCCTGCAGGAAACAGCAGCAACCAGAAGTGATGTGGAGAGCAGGAATGCTCCCAGTGCCACTGATTTAGGAGCTCCCAGTACTCCAGTGGAGGAGAGGAGTGGGAACAGCCCCAGAGAGAGCAGGGCTGTGGGTTGTGGGTCACACACAGACACAGACACAGACACAGCAGGGACCCCGCAGACACAGCTCCTGGCAGGGGTATGCTGCTGATTCCACCCTCACACCCTGGAGGAATCACAAATGGCCCATGGAAACAGCTCCTCTGGAGATGAATATAAAAAAATTACTGAAATCATCAAAACTCACACAGGTTTTTGAACTGTGTCAGTCACAGGCGCCCAGCCCTGACTACTCCAGTAAAATGAGTCCCACTCCAGCACCAGCCAGCACGTCCAGAGGCAGTAACTCATGCCAACTCCCTGGCATCTCACTTGGCTGGCTGAAAGATGGCAAAATAACCCATCAGCACTGGGACCCACATGCATTTCAGGGATAAAACACAGTTTTACACCTGTAAAAGTGAGTCACTGCTACTGAGCAAAGCATGGCTATGCCAAAATCCTTCCCTGCTGCTCCAGGACCTGCAGCAAGATGGGAAGAAGCCACATCTTGCTGGCACTATGCCCTTGAGCTTGTTTGAAAAATCTTCAGAAATTGGATTTCTTTTGTTTTTCTTGAGTTACAACCAGTAAAAATTTGAGATACAGTTGGGGAATTCATTTAGGGATGTAGAAGAAAGGAAGATTTCCACAGTTCAAGCAAAGACTTTTTCATTCCAGCCCAAGTGATGCTGGGCAGGGAGCCAAGCACTTCCCTGGAAAGGACACCCCAGGCAAACCACTGAAGAAACCTTGGATTGTCATCCCAAACTTCTTTCCAAACACTTCCACCACCAGCAGTGCTGTCAAACTCCTGACCCCTATATAATCAATTGCCCCTTCTCATTAGAAAGGGAAAAAGACAAAATTATTTTATAATTTTGAGCTTCACCCATGAGGTCACTGAGTGGAAAGAGAAGAAGCAGCCTTTTCTGCAATACTTTAAAAGATGGGATTTTCATGGAAAAGAAAATATTGTGTTCTGGAGTTTTTAATTTTACTGAGGCTTTTTTTGGTTTATTTTCAACTCCTTAAGTTGTGGATTTCCTCCCCACCGTTCTTTCTGGAAAACTTAATAACACCAGAAAAGTGTTGTGTGGCAGCAGTAGAGCAGTAAGGAGCAACAACAGCAAAATTACTGGAATTAATCAAAAAAGAACCATCTGGTGTGCAAAGCAGTGGCTAAACCTCAATAATCCTTCTAAAACAGGAAAAGTCTGGAAAGGCAACTTGAAGGAGCAAAGCAGTAAATACAGAGGGGATTGGAGGAGTAAAAAGGGGTTGGGGATTTGGGGGAGCTCCAGACTATTCAGCCCCTGGTTAAGCACCTTGGGGGAGAAATGCCTGGATTTGTAATTCCCTGTTTCCTTCAACAATCCTGATCAATGCCAGAGCTCCTGAAAACTGTCCTGCAGCAGCTCAGCAGGGAATTGCAGGGGATCCACCAAAAGCAGCGTGGGCAGCAGGGGAGGGGGGGATTCTGCCCCTCTGCCCCTGGGCTCAGGTCAGACCCACCTGCAGAGCTGCCCCAGCCCTGGGGACCAGCACAGGGAGGACCTGGAGCTGCTGGAGAGAGGCCAGGGGAGGCTCCAGGATGAGCAGAGGGATGGAGCAGCTCTGCTGGGAGGAAAGGCTGGGAGAGCTGGGATTGTTCACCAGAAGAGAAGGCTTTAGGCACCTGCCAGGGTCTAAAGGGGCTCCTGGAGAGCTGGAGAGGGACTAGGGACAAGGGATGGAGGGACAGGACACAGGGAATGGTTTCCCACTGCCAGAGGGCAGGGCTGGATGGGATATTGGGAAGGAATTGTTCCCTGGGAGGGTGGGCAGGCCCTGGCACAGGGTGCCCAGAGCAGCTGTGGCTGCCCCTGGATCCCTGGCAGTGTCCAAGGCCAGGCTGGACTGTGGGGCTTGGAGCAGCCTGGGACAGTGGGAGGTGTCCCTGCCCATGGCAGGGGTGGCACTGGATGGGCTTTAAGGTCCCTTCCAACACAAACCATTCTGGGATTCTGTGATCCCAAAGACAGAAATGAAGATTTTTCAGAGGTGACACAGAGTGACCAGCAGCCTTCACCCTTCCCTCTTCCTTTCATCTCTCCATCTCCCAGTGGACAAGGAAGGATTTTCCCAGCAGTGGGAGCTCTCACCTAAGGCTGCTGTGTCCCAGAGGGGCTCCAGGCTCCCCCTGCCAGCAGAGCTGACTGATCCCAGCCCAGGGGCTGCACACACCCACCTCTGGATTTCACCTCCCCTGGATGTCTGTGCACAGCCCAGCTGTGAGAAATGGGTTTGTAGAAGACTCTCAAAGCCTGGCAGAAAGCTCACAGAGTCTTGTACATCTGTGTGCAAACTCGGAGATAAAATATGCTGACTTAGAGAGGCCATGGGATAGGACAGACATTGTTGAGAGAGAAATTGAACTGGAAACGAGTTTCAAATGATGGCCTTGCAAACAGAGCAGATATTTTGGAGAATTAGAACTGTCAAAGATTCATTGTAGCAAGACCACGTGGGGTAAAATAACAGGTGGTTTGTAGTTAGAAGTATTAGCAACATTGTGTGGCAAAAGCTAATAGACTGAAAAACATTTATAAGGAGTTGCAACAAAGAAATAGTTTGGCTTCTGATAGAATGGCACTGAGTTTTACATCTCTTGTGTCTCACCCTTCTACAAAATTGACAATGGAATAAAATAAAATAAAATAAAATAAAATAAAATAAAATAAAATAAAATAAAATAAAATAAAATAAAATAAAATAAAATAAAATAAATAAAACATATTTAAAATAAAATATTATTTTAAATACATTTTAAAATCCTTTAACAAAAAAAAAGAACAAAATTTCAGCTGCCTCTGTAGAGCTGGGTTTTTTCCCAACATCCTGCTGCTTTCCATGCACACACAGAGCAGCAGCTTCCAAGCATGCCAAGGTTTCCTGGGGAGATCCAAGCACTGCCCTGCTGAGCAAGAACAAACCCTCTTATCTCGGAGCAGGTTCACACTTGGATGACAGGCATCGGACAAATATTTAATTAAACACTGGGGGAATATTTCATTAACAGCCTCTGTTTCTAATTAGGAGTGGAGATGATGTGAAGGCAGCACAAGGGAAAAGTCACCAAAGCTGCTGCTGCAGCAGTGATGCCTCAGTGCAGGGGGGAACCCTGACCTGGTGTTAGCAGAGAATTTGGGTTAAATCACGTTTTATTAAGCAAATTAAATAATAATAATTATATAAAATATTCTATCATATTCCATATAATTAAATTAAATAGTTTAATTGTTATAAACATAATTGAATATTATTAAGTATATTAATATAACATAATTAAATAATGAAGCACATCACACATATCCCACCCCAATGTCACAGGGAACATCACAAGCAGGATGTTTTTCAAAGAGGGCAGGACTGGGAGGACACAACCACTGAGGGTGTGAGGGGAAAGGAAACCCAACAACACCATGAAAATATCACCTCAAACCACCTCCAAATGCTGCACATCCTGTCTGTGCTGCAGCTGACTCCTGCAGCCACACGGGCTCTGGGAAACCTCAAAGCACCCTGGAAAATCCCTCTTTCCATGACAAAAGTATCAGGTTTTGGATTCATAGGGCTGAAATTTAATAGGCAACCCCACGGAGATGTCACTGATTTAGGAATTCAGTGAAATCCTGATTTCTTTCACTCTTTAAGTGTGAGCAGCTGACAGACAGACTGTTTTCCAGTGATATTCCCTCTTCTCCCCCACGAGCCAAGTGTGAGGATGGGGGTTACAAAAGCACCTGTTTAACATGCTCAGTGCCCAAACCAATCCAGGTATTCACCAGGACAGGACACAGGATTTTTTTAAACCCTATTTAACCCTTCAACTCCTAATAAAATCCACGAGTTTCCTGCTCCTCCATCTCAAACAATATTTTGACATGCTGCAGATTTGGGCTGATTCCCTATAAAAACGAGTTAACACCTGGCAGAAAAGCTCATACAAAGCCATGTGGGAATGTGTCAGGAGAGTGGACATAGAACCATGGGTTCATTGGAGGGTTTGGGTTGGAAGGGACCTTAAAGCCCATCCAGTGCCACCCCTGCCATGTGCAGGGACACCTTCCACTGTCCCAGGCTGCTCCAAGCCCCAAAGTCCAGCCTGGCCTTGGACACTGCCAGGGATCCAGGGGCAGCCACCCTGTGCCAGGGCCTGCCCACCCTCCCAGGGAACAATTCCTGCCCAATAATCCATCTGAACCTATTCTCTCTCAGTTTGAAGCCATTTCCCCTTGTCCTGTCCCTCCATCCCTTGCAAATAGTTTCTCTCCACGTTTCATGTAGCTTCTCCAGGCACTTGAAGACCACAATTATTTCACCCCTGAGCTTCTCTTCTCCAGGCTGAACAATCCCAATTCTCAGCCTTTCCCACCCAGTTATTTCCACCCTCCCCAGTTTTAGTCTGGAGAAAACCATTCCAGTGGTGCTGCAGCACTGTGGGTTTGGGGTGGGTTGCAGCAAAGGCAGAGGAAAAGCAGCTCCCATTTTGGGCAGCATGGCACAGTTCGTGTCTGGAAATCAATCTAGTTTCAACAGGTTATGGAGGCTTCTTTATTTCTATCAATTATTCTCCTGCAGGGCAGAAAGCACCATAGTATCCTTCCTTTTGCTGTGCTTTCTTTAAAAATAATATAATTCTTTTATGGGAAAAGCAGGCTCCTAAAAATGAGCTATCTGGCAACCCTATTAAATGTATTTCTTCTGAAATATTCTTTCTTTCTTCTTTCTTCTATGCTTCCAATAATATTTTCTAGGTTTCTGAGGTGAAAGACCTTCATTTCTTCTGGAAAAATCCAGTTATTCCCATCCTCAGGATCTGGTGCTAATCCAGGAATCTCTCATGCACACCTTGATGATTTCCCTTGGCTGCCAGGGGAGGGCTGGGACACCTGGAACCAGAGGCTGGTCTTGCCCAGGGGTGTGAGCATCACCTTTAGGGCTCACAAGAATTAGGTGACATATCAAATTAGGTGCAACATCAAATGGGGAAATGACAGCACTCAATGAACTGCTGTAGAAAGTCCAAAGCCAGCTGGAAATAAATGCAGAATTTAGCAGAATAAAGTGTGGAGGCATTTGGAGCAGCATCTGCCCTGCTCCTTGCATAAGCTCCCTTCCTTCCCATCAGCCTGTGGAATGCACAATCCCTGAGTGGCACTGGCACCTCATTATCCAATTAAAATGGCTTGTCTTTAACAAAGAAATAACGTTGGAATAAAAATGATTAGGTTAATGATTAATTTGAGCTGCTCATATACAAAATGGCTTTGCAATTAATTTGGGGAGGTTGGCATGTTTTAAGCTCCTGAGCATAATTGTGACAAGTGGCATCGCTGGGGCTCCTCTAATTAATTTGTTAATGTGAGCACAGGGGGCATCACCCCCCTGCCAGAAGTCACAGGGGAAATTATGTATTTTTTAAATGGAAAACAAACCACTCAGGAATAGCTTCCTGACATCTCTTCTGTAGCCAACCAGAGGGTTTTTCCCTCTTCTTCCAGCAGCAGAGCTGCCTCCTGCTTCCCTGGGAGAAGGAAGATGCTAGATCTGATCAGGTAATGAAGTGGTTTGATTTAACAGAGACATCAACATTCCAGTCAGAACCAGCCAGCACACAAATCCCAAGGGGTTAACCTCTGGAAATGGCACTTCTAGGTCAAGGCTGGATTGTTTGAACAGGTTCAGTGCAAAATCCTCCAGGACTGCTTGGAGGGAAAGGTGTGGATCTCTCCCAGCAGAGCAGCCACACAGGTGCCACGCTCTTCATGGAATCAGGAATGTTGGAAAAGTCCCCCAAGGTCCTGGAGCCCAACAACTGACCCAGCACTGCCTGGTGCCCACAACTAAACCATGTCCTCAAGACATCCACATGGCTTTGAACACCTCCAGCCATGGGCACTCCAAACCTCCCTGGGCAGCCCCTGCCAAGGCCTCAGCACCCTTTCCATGCAGAAATTCCTGCTGCTGTCCAAGCTGAGCCTGCCCTGGCACAGCCTGAGGCCCTTTCCCCTTGTCCTGTCCCTGTTCCCTGGCAGCAGAGCCCGACCCCCCCTGGCTGTCCCCTCCTGTCAGGGAGTTGTGCAGAGCCACAAGGTCCCCCCTGAGCCTCCTTTTCTCCAGGCTCAGCCCCTTTCCCAGCTCCCTCAGCCCCTCCTTGTGCTGCTGGCATCCCTGACATCCCTCACAGATTTCACACTCCCAGAGCCTGCTCAGGGGTGGAAAGCAGAATTGTTTTGCATTCCTGCTGCATCTGGAGATCCCAGCTGTCAAACCCTCGGTGCCTGAGCTCTGCCTCTTTCCAGAGGTAACCAATTAATTTTATGATGCCACTTGAGAGGGCTGGAGATGGAGTTACAGAGCATCTAATGATCAAAGAAAATAGTGAATAGTATAAATGGAGATGTCCTCCCATTCCCCATTCCCCTATTGATATGCTTTCTAATAAAGGACACTTTCTAATAAAAGAGTCTCCAGACCTCCCAGGGAACGTTCCCATTTTCATGAGAAAGGCACAAATATCACATTTATCATCATCACTGGTGACTGAAAGACACCGACAGGGACAGGAGGTGCCTCTGTGCAAGCAAAAATAGAAGAGGAGATAGGCTTTCCTACCTCACATCCCACCATTTCCATCAGCTCTTTTTTTGTTTAATGCTTGGGGGATAACATCACCTGGGAGAACCATGAATACAGCCTGAGTGTGTTCAAGGTGTAACCAAGACTCCCAGACTGGTTTGGAAGGGAATTAAAGACCATCTATTCCTGCCCCTGCCATGGGCAGGGACACCTTCCACTATCCCAGGCTGCTCCAAGCCCCACAGTCCAGCCTGGCCTTGGACACTGCCAGGGATCCAGGGGCAGCCACAGCTGCTCTGGTGAATCCATTCCAGGCCCTCCTCACCCTCCCAGGGAACAATTCTTTCCCAATATCCCATCCATCCCTGCCCTGTGGCAGTGGGAAGCCATTCCCTGTGTCCTGTCCCTCCATCCCTTGTCCCCAGCTGTGAGAGGAATGAGGTGTCCCCAGGGCTGCTGTCACTGTCACTGTCCCTGTCCATGGCAGAGTGTGGGGCAAGAGGTGGCACTTCTCCCACAGGAGCACAAGAGAATGGAATTCCATTCCATTCCAAGCCCCACCAGAGAATTCCATTTCCTTGCCAACACCACTGGAACAAAGGCTGCAAATAAAAACCTCATTCTGAGCTTGGAACTTCCTGCTGCAAACCCTGATTTGTGAATATTGTTCTGCACAACCACTGCTTGAGTGGCCCAGGAGTGCAACACCAGGGGTGCATTCGCTCTGCTCCTGGCTTTTTTAATTTGGGATTTGTTTCCTACAGGGAACAGGAACATTCCCTTTGAGGGTGATATTCCTGTGGCAAAGCTGCTTTTCCATTTTAAAGCCCATCTCTGACGTGAGGGATTGACTCATCCACACCTGTCCAGGGCATTTGAATGAATGGCAGCCAGGAGATATTTGCCAAAAAATACATCTATTATTTGCCCAAAAAATGCATGTATCGCCCTTCCTACTGCACTCCTTCCATTTTAAAAATGTTCTTTATTCAGATTTAGGAGTTGTTTTACCCATCTGCTTCCTGGGAAATAAGAAATCAAAGACCCATCCTCACCACTGCCTTCCAGAAGGATACAAGGATTTTTTTCCTAAAAATAAGCAACCTAAGTGGAAAAGTCCTTCCCAAGACTTTTTCTTTCAGAACAGTGAGCTTGGAAAATCTGGGAAATCCCCACACTGTCGTTTTCCTGTAAAAACCATCATGTACAGATGGAGCAAGCCCATCAAATTCAGCATGGGAAGTGATTCCTGTTCCCTTAGTGCTGCACAGAAATGGAAGCCCATGCAGGAGGATATGCCTGTAGAAAGGCTGTGGAAGGGGAAAGTACGTTGGGAGTGGGAATCAAAACATGTATTAATCAACAAAAGCTTTAGGAGGTTTTTCCCATCTCTTTCATCTCTTTTCCAGCATAAAAAAGTCCAAGGCCAGGTTGAATGGGGCCTGGGGCAACCTGGGATAGTGGAAAATGTCCCTGTTCATGCAAGGGGTGGGACTGGATGAGACTGAAGATCTTTTCCAACTCAAATCATTCCAAGATTCTGGGATAAAACAGAAACTGCAATTATTATTGGAGATGGGAGACAACAAAAGGAACCCAGCTCTGTATTTGGACTGCTTTAGGCTTTGGGTTTTGCTCTCCCCACAGCAGAAGGGATCATACAACACTTCATGTTCTGTTCTGTGCAACTCCACTGATTTTGCTGGACAACCCACTAAATATCCTAAGTGAGATTTCTGGTGCTTCCACGAGGGATTTGAACAGCCAGCTGCTGGAGAAGCTGAAATGATTTGTAAATGTTCAGCTTGTGAGGCACTTCAACGATTCTTCTCAGTGAAACAACTCCACAAAATCCAAGCTGCAGGACCCTGACCTGCCCCCCTCTTGCCTTCTCCCCCAAATCATCTGGGTCACCCCTCAGGGATTAACACAGGGTTAAAGCTGCTCGTTAATTAATAGCCCATCACTCATTTATCAACACATTTACTCATCAGAAACCCCTCATCTGTTGTTACCTGCCTGCAATGGAAATACTTTGGGCAATATAAAGTCCCCACATCAAATGTTGTTGCATTCCCAAAGCCTTTTACTGCTGGAAACAATGGTTTAGGGGGAAATTCTCTCCTCTTTATAAAGATTTATCTTCACTGCAAAAGCTCTGAATACAACCCTATTTCTGAGGAATATAAGGATGGAACATCCAAACTATTCCATAAATGCTTTCTCTTCCCAAGCTGCCTTCAAACCAAGCAAAACCCCTCCTATTTCAACACCCTTCTGTTTTCTACCACCACATTTATTTGCACTGTTTGAAAAATATCTCCCTGGGATGAGGAATATCTTAGATCTCATGTCAACAGAAGAACATTCTCAGCCTAATTATAGGAATTCTTAAAATTAATAGAAGCAAACCAAGTCATTAGCCTAGAATTTTATCCATCTAAAGGTGGGTTGTGCTGGGAAGTTAAATTCAATTTTCTTTTTTTGATAACAGATTAACTGAGGGATCAGTGCAACTAATGAAACACTTAATGAACAGGATTAAAAGAGGCAAAAAAGGGAAAGAAACCAGGTGACCCAAGGCCACAGGAGATATATTGAACAGGAATGGAAATTTTGCTTCTTTTCCCCATGGAAATTTAATTCCCAGACTGACGTGACCATGGGAAGGTGGGGAGAGCTTTCTCAGCAGGGGAGACCCTGGATGTGCTGCTCAGTGTCCCCAAAACCTCATTCCTGTGCTGCACACCAAGACCAGGGCTTCCAAGGGCCACCACAGCCTGGATCACCATGGACCAACACTGTCAGGGGGTTCTACCAGGTAGGGGCTGATTCTCTGTGCAAATCAAGTGTTCTCCAGGGTGGATCTCCTGTCCTGCTCCCCAGGGTCACAGCCAGGTCACATTGTCACCAGAGCTGTCCAGTGGGACACCCAGCCACTCACCCCAGCCTCAGCCATGGAAATGTCGTGGAATCCCAGAATGGTTTGGGTGGGAATGGACCTTAAATCCCATCCACTCCCACCCCTGCCATGGGCAGGGACACCTTCCACTGTCCCAGGCTGCTCCAAGCCCCAATGTCCAGCCTGGCCTTGGACACTGCCAGGGATCCAGGGGCAGCCACAGCTGCTCTGGGCACCCTGTGCCAGGGCCTGCCCACCCTGCCAGGGAACAATTCCTGCCCATCTATCTCACTCTAGCAGTGGGAAAACATTCCCCCTTGTCACTCCATCCCCCTTGCAGATAGTTTCTCTCCAAACCTCCCTGGGCAGCCCCTGCCAAGGCCTCAGCACCCTTTCCATGCACAAATTCCTGCTGCTGTCCAAGCAGAGCCTCCCCTGGCACAGCCTGAGGCCCTTTCCCCTTGTCCTGTCCCTGTTCCCTGGCAGCAGAGCCCGACCCCCCCTGGCTGTCCCCTCCTGTCAGGGACTTGTGCAGAGCCACAAGGTCCCCCCGAGCCTCCTTTTCTCCATGTTTTCTGTGGCTCCTTCAGGCCCTGGAAGGCCACAACTGGGTCACCCCAAAGCTTCTCCTCTCCAGGCTGAACACCCCCAGCTCTCCCAGCCTTTCCTCCCAGCAGAGCTGCTCCATCCCTCTGGAGTCCCCTGAGGCAGATGGAGCTGAACGTGCTGCACCCAAACACAAGGACAAACCCACAGAGGGACAGTGGGTGGCCAGGGAGCAAAAGCTGGGACATTCCCCTGGGACATCCCACTGGGACAGGAGGGCAGCATCAACTGAAGCAGGAATTCTGCTCCATCCCACCTTTTCTTTATGGTAATTTTGCTGTAACACCCCAATGGAGATGCTGATCTGTGGCTCATCCCCATCCTTTCCACACGTCCCACTAAGTGCCCCCCACCAGGGACCCTCAGAGCTCACATGCAGGAATTCCCTGGGGGAATGCCCATCTCCAAAGGGGATTCAGAGCCACACTCCTATTCAGGATTTGACCCTCTTGTCCTAAATGCATGAAAAAGGCTCATATTTAGGTCTCCTTCCCAAATAACTTCCTCTTGCCCTGCTTTCTCCTGAAAGCTCTTGGGAAACTGCTCAGCCTTTTCTGTGACTCCAGGTGTGGGTGGCCCAATTTCCAATTTCCTTCCCGTGCACACATCTCCAACAGGAGGACAGATAAAACTAAATAAACTAATAATAACTAACTAAAAAAACAAAAAAAACCTAAAAATAACTAAAAATAATAAAAATAATAATAACCTTTGGCTAAAGAAACTGGGCTTCCCACCACGTGCCAAACCAGCTGCAGGCTTCAAGATGCTCTGGCAAATAAAGAACCTGCTAAAACCACGTGTAAAAGGGAGAGATAGAAGCAGGTGAGCTCCCACACTCCAGAATATTGTTTGTCCTGGTATCAGGAGCTCACCAGCCAGTCATGTCTCATTGGGATCATTTTGCAATTTATCTGCTAAGAGCATAAAACCATCAAAGTCACTGGGGGGGTCTGGCAGCCAGGCTGGGCTCCTCCCCTTTGTGCATCACTGGCTGCAGCCTCTTCTGCTCCCAGCAGTTATCCCAGCAGCTGGGATAAAATACCTAAAAATATGGATTTTGTCATCCCAAAATGAATCACTGGAATCACTTGGAAATATGCTGAATGCAAAGCTGATGAATTAAACCATGAAGGCAAGCACAGAGAGGGTCTGTTACAGGGGCAGGTTTGCAACCTTGGCACAGGGAAAATCCAGTTCTCATTAACAAACTCTTTCCCATGACTCTCTCTGCTCCTTTTTTTCCTCTCACATCTTCATTTTGCTGTTGCCTCACAAGACACCATCTCCACTGCTGCAAATATAAGGCACAAGCAGATGTAGAATCACAGAATCCCCAAATGGTTTGGCTTGGAAGAGACCTTAGAGCCCAGCCAGCTCCACCCCCTGCCATGGGGAGGGACACCTCCCACTGTCCCAGGTTCCTCCAACCTGGCCTTGGGCACTGCCAGGGATCCAGGGGCAGCCCCAGCTGCTCTGGGCACCCTGTGCCAGGGCCTGCCCACCCTCCCAGGGAACAATTCCTTCCCAATATCCAATTTAAACACATTCTCTCTCAGTTTGAATCCAAGAAATGATGCTATGACACAGGAAGTTGGCACAGCCATAAAACCACCTTAGGAAAATCGTGGGTTAATTTCTATGTGCACTCAGAGAAATAAATTCTGGTCTGTGTTCTGATGATTTATTGTATTTTAAATATATGGGCTCATGCAGTGTAATTGGTTGTGGCATATTTTGCATGATGAACACAACAAATTGGCTTTTGTGGAGCTGTTCCAAGCAGTTGTTCAAGACAAAAAAAGTAATTAGTGAAAGCAGCGATTAGTGACAAACTAAATGGGGAAAAATGGTTTCAACCAAATCTACTGTGAAATCTGCACCACACAGTTTTACTGAAGCCTCTTGGATTCCAGTTCCTTCCCAGGACTTGTTGAATTGTCATTGCATATAAACATTCATAGACCACTGTGTGTAAATAACAGTTTAAGGAACAAAACGAACCATTTGCATGAGAATTGAGAGCACCGACTTTGTGACCAGACAATTTGCAGCCCATTTTAATATCCACTTCATAAACAGAGGCTTTGCAGAGAGTTTAGGAAAAGCAGTTCAGACTGGAAAATTGGTTTTTTAAAAACAGAGCTGCATAGGCAAGAAGGTATGGCAAAAAGGCAAAAATAATTTATATTATATATAAATTATTGGATCAGGGAAAGGCTGCAGTGGGAAAGGACCTTAAAGCCCATCTCATCCCACCCCCTGCCAAGGGACACCTTCCACTATCCCAGGGTGCTCCAAGCCCCATCCAGCTTGTCCTTGAGCACTTCCAGGGATCCAGGGGCAGCCCCAGAGCTGAACAATCCCAACTCTCCCAGCAGAAATCTAAATTTCTCAGCACAAAACCCAAAATAATCTCCACACAGCGTCAATGCACGAGATTTAAAACGGGACCATCATAAACCATCCACAGGGTTTTATCAGCAAGGGATTCTTTCCTCTGACAAACACAACCTGGAATTGCTTTGGAGGTTTACAGGGTTAATCCAGACAGGTAAAGGCCTTTGTTGGTGTGTGCTCAAACTTGTGGGAGCTCCAAGGCTCTCCCACTGCCTCCCCACAGGTCTGAAAATCCTTTTTCCACAGCACCATGCCCTCTGTTCCCAACACACACCTCACAAGGGCTTTGAAACTGCAGGCAAAAGTAACAGGGGGAAAAGATGTTGCTCCAAACTGGATGCAAACCCAGAAGGTGTCAAGGTTGGACAGAGTGGGATTGTTGGGGTGTCTGTGCAGGACTAGGAGTTGGACTGGATGATCCTGTGGGTCCTTCTAGCTCAGGATATTCCATGACTCCATGAACTGTACATAGCTCTGAGAGATTAACTGCATGGATGTGACAATCAACTTTGAATCAGAACAGTTCCCAAAGACAGCAGACAGAAGCTGAACAAACCCTTCCCAATGGATCTCTATTCCCAAAGCCTCATGTGGGAATCACACCTTCATTATTCAAGGCCTGAACATGTAATGAGTGGCCAGGATTAACTCCAGCAGGGTATAAATGCAAGGGGGGAAGCCCAGCCTATCCCAAGGCATTCAGAATTCCCTCACTGGTGTCATGACAGGAGGAGTTTGGACATCCAGCTGTGCTGTTTGTCCCAGCTTGTGGAATCTCTGCCATTCCAACACACATAAATCTCTTGGCACATGGAAATAACTGCAGGATCATTGATGAGTTCAGATGTCTCTGGACTCAAAAGGAGTGAATTTACAGCAGTGATTCACAGAATGTTTTTCCATACAGTGAGAAAAACTAATTATTACTGCACTGAAATTCATCACTGCCATAAGAATTAATGGAGTTTGAGGAGCAGTGAAGTCACCCTGAGATGTTGCCTTAATTATCCTGTCAGTCTTTACAAGTTTCAGTCTCTGCAGTGGTTAATAAAGGTTAATGCCTCCCCTAGCCCAGAAATATTGCATGCAACTTGACAAATATTGGGAGAAAATAAGTTAGAGAAGCTGCAAAATAACTCCACACTACAACAGAATTCATCCATAGAAGGTCTCCCAGACAGGCCACTCTCCTGGGGAGGGCTGGCAGAGGCTGACTTTTAATGTCCTGAACCTTTACAGCCTAAAATTCCTAATTTTAGAAAATGCAGAGGTGAGTGACTGTGACTTTCAGCCCCAGCTGGAGTCCCCAGGACCTCTGTGGTGTTTCCAGTGGTCTCCGGAATGTATCAGATGTTGGAATCTCTAAATGGCAACAGGCAGCTGAAGGAAGTTTAGGGTATAACAAGACCAGCACAACCCTCAACTCAAACCCACAGGAGAACCTCTGGGATCAGGACTATTTCCCCCTCTTCCATGAAGCAAACCTTGTGGAGACAGAGATCCCAATGACAAATCTCTCCTGTTGGCCTTGCCAGCAGGGAATGTGTGTCCTGCTGGTCCCTCACTACCAACCCCCCTGTGACACACGGCTGTCCCCAGCACAGGAGGGACCTGGAGCTCCAGGATAATCCCAGGGCTGGAGCAGCTCTGCTGGGAGGAAAGGTTGGGAGAGCTGGGATCGTTCAGCCTGGAGAGGAGAAGCTTTGGGGTGAGACAATTGTGGCCTTCCAGTGCCTGAATGAGCTACAGGAAACATGGAGAGAGACCTGGGATAAGGGATGGGGTGCCAGGACACAGGGAATGGTTTCCCAGTGCCAGAGGGCAGGGCTGGATGGGATTTGGGGCAGGAATTGTTCCCTGGGAGGGTGGGCAGGCCCTGGCACAGGGTGCCCAGAGCAGCTGGGGCTGCCCCTGGATCCCTGGCAGTGTCCAAGGCCAGGCTGGACTTTGGGGCTTGGAGCAGCCTGGGACAGTGGAAGGTGTCCCTGCCCATGGCAGGGGGTGGGAATGAGATGATTTTAAGGCCCTTTCCCACCCAAACCATTCTGGGATTCCATGACACTCGTGTGGATATGACATCAGCCCCAAACCTCAGCAGCTTGCAGAGAATAAATAATGTTTTACCAAGATTAGACCTTCCTAGATGGAGGTGCAGCTCTGAAGTGCTTCCAAGAGGAGGGCCTCACCCCATTCCCAGGCTGGAACACAACACAAGCTCCCAAAGCCCCCAATGCCTGTTCCTGCCCCACCATCAGAGCACTGGGGACTCAGTAATTAGCTCAGCAAGGACATTTTCTTTGTGGGGGATTCTTTGTGCACATCTCCAGCAGCCTGGAACATTTGGGTTTGGAGGAATTCACACCAGTGTGTGTCAGTTCCCCTCTCCCAGCACACCCAAGAGCTGTAACACCCCACTGCAGCAGGAATTGCAGCGGTGATTAAAAGACATTAACGTTGTTCCAGTGCTAATGTGAGGGCTGAGAGCAGACACACAATGAATCCAGAATGTTCATGGCCCACACAAACCCACAGCAGCTCATTAGCTACAATAGAACATTAAAATAAAGAGAGAAGGAATATGGAAATGAGCGTTTCTTTCCACAAGGAGTCATTTCTTTCCCAGGTTCTGCTCTTATGCTGTTGAAAGATAAACTGATATTAGAGGACAAAGCTGGGAACACTTTATCAGATTAAAGCAATTACAACCTGCTTATAAGGATGCTTTCATAACATTAGTTTTCTTCTCAGAAAAGAAGACTCGATTTGCAAACTGAGTTGGAAAATGAAGATTGGTTCCTCCAAATTTACCATCCCCCAAAAACACTCACTGCCTGAGAAACTGCTCAGGCTTCCAGGTTGATCTCAGCTGTAAACCCTCCCCAGAGGAATTTAAAAGTGCCCATTTTCAATGGATCTCTGCCACCTCTCCATCTTCCCAGCACAGAGAAGGGGACACTCCAGGGAGACCTTAAAGCACCTTCCAGTAGCAAAAGGGAGGTTATAAACAAGAGAGAAGGACTAATTCCATGGTTAGATAGGGATGGGACAAAGGAAAGGGTTCTGAATTAAAAGAGGTGAGATTTATGGGATGTTGGGAAGGAATTGTTCCCTGGGAGGGTGGGCAGACCCTGGCACAGGGTGCCCAGAGCAGCTGGGGCTGCCCCTGGATCCCTGGAAGTGTCCAAGGCCAGGCTGGAGGAACCTGGGATAGTGGAAGGTGTCCCTGCCCATGGCAGAAGTGGCACTGGATGAGCTTTGATGTCCCTTCCAACCCAAACCAGTTTGGGATTCTATTAAAATGAAAAAAAAAAAAAAAAGCCACAACCATCACAAACCCACTGGCTGGGGTTTTACTGGGTGACAGATTGGCACCAGGACACCTCTGTGATAAACACATCATTGTGCCAGAGATACACCAATTTATGTGGGAAGTGACCCCAGGGGTGCAGCATTCAGGAGCACCCACCACGAATCCAGCAAGAATGGAACCACAGTTTTCCAGACACTAATGACAAAGTCATTAAAACACACATTAAAGCAACCCCAAGGGGCACGGTGCTAATGAGCCTGCTTGATTCCATGCCTGGGTTTACATCTATTTTTTATATATTCCCATTGAAGGGCTGTAGAATATATTCCCACGCCCACTGGAGCCAATGCAGCACACCCCTGCTTTTCTCCTGCCAAAATGCCATGCTCCAAAAGCAGCTGAAGGACAGCCTGCCTGCCCACCTGCTCCTGGGGCTCTGCATTTCCAGGATGTGGGAGAAGCACCACAGCAGTGCATGATCATCCTCTGTCATGTATCCTATTCCAAGACCTGCCTACAACTCATTCCACATAAATATTGATGGCAATCCTGGAAGCAAAATGTGTTTGCACAGGGTTAATTAGGGAAAAATACATTATCACTGATGTCTTGCCATGATTTTGTTAATAACCAGGAGGAAATGAGGGCACAGCAAAGCCTGGGACCCTCCCAGTTTCTTGCAGTAGCTGATGGAGTGATGAAGCATTTTATTTACCCATCATTAAGGGGAATTATTTTAGCAATGAAGCAGGAGTTGAATATTAGCTGTTAAATACAACCATCATCATCTTCCCAGACTCGGAAGGAGGATTTCTTTTAAACCCCAAAAAACTCCACAGCAGCAGCCAAAACAAGATTATCTCCTTTCCCTGTGCTCCATAAAGCTGGGGAATTACTGAGTCTTTTTAGATACTACAATGTTTGTCGAGCAACAATTAAAAACGCACCAGTGATTAAGCAAACACCATAAAGCTTTTACAATTCATTTGAAGCAGGCAAATATTTGTGCAGCCAAATAATAAAAAAAAATCCCAACCAACACTGAGGTATTTGGCTCTCTGAAGATCCAAAAATCCTTCATTTTGAAAATGGATTTTTAAAAACTCCCTTTAAGGCTCCAAGGCTGTCCAGTCTGGCCTTGGGACACTTCCAGGGATGGGGCAGGCACGGATTTTTTTTGTTCAATCAGAAACCTGTCATCAGCAATGGCACACAAATAATTATTACTTCCATTTACAGCCAAGAATCCCCATACAGGGCTGATTGTATGGGATAAACCAGCCCCTTCCCAGGAAGTTTTCAATCTCAGGCATGTAAATTCAAAGTATTCCAGTTTTCCAGACACCTGTGCTAAATGGTAGGAGGGCTTATCCAAAAACAAGCTTCCAGAACAAAGCAGAAATCTCAGCTCAATCTGAAACTGTGAGCATCAGATTTTTTCCAGGTGTAAGCTGGTGTACTGAACTCCAGGTATAATATTTTTCCCTCCAATAAAAAAATTGAAGGGAAAGATATATATTTTTTTCCATGTGTATTTTTCCCTCCAATAAAAGGAAATGCCATCCCCTGGGAAAGGTGGGACAGTGGGGATGAGCTCTGCAGGGCCCCTGATGGCCAAACTGGGCCCTGTCCAAACAGCTCCAAGTTTGAAGCAGGAGAGCACTTTAAAACTGTTCAATCTTCCCTAAACACCACGAGGCAGAACAAAGAGGATTTAAAACACTTTTCCTTGTTTTGTCAGCACTATCTGCAGCAGCCCTGAGCATTCTCTGTGCTCTCCTCTCTCCTGCCAGCAAGCATTTATCCAGCTGTAGGGAAAAGTGCACTCTGAGGCCAAAAATCACCTAAAAAGTGGGTTAATGTTTAATCCAGACTCCTTCCCAAAGCAGCTCCTGCATCCCTGGACACACAGGTGAGCACTGGAATAACAGGGGATGGACATTGCCTCACCTCCTGGGGAACAGCAGGAGCAAAGGTGGCATCCCTGACCCCCCACACCTCCCAGGAGGGCACTCACAGAGCTGCCCAAAATTCCCTCATCACTCGGGACAATGCTCGGGAGATGCAGTTTGAGAGTCTGAGGTTGAACATGAAGGAAAACTTGTTTTCCTCTGGGTCAGGGCACTTTCAGGGTCCCAAAGTTGGACAGAGGTGCCAAGGGTGGACAAGGGTGCCAAGGTTGACTGCCTGGCAAGCCCCTCTCCCAGAGAGAAAAGCTGGAGAAGCTTTCCTGAGGTCCTTCCCAACCAACACAAGCCCAGGATCAAGGCAGGTGTCTGAGTTTCTCCTTCTGTTTCCTTAAATCAGCTAAACTCACCTAAACTCTCTTCATTTCCCCGAGAACAAAGGCAGCTGTGCCATGTTAGCAGAGTGTCTGACAACAGTAAATCTGTGTTTGGGGTCTCTCTGCAATGGAAGCATCCCAGCAGCGCTCAGAAATGATGAAGGACTACAAAAGCAGAAGAAATTCAAAGAACAAAAAAAAAACAAACAAAAAGGACTCTGAAGAGGTTCAAGAGACTCCTCAAACACAGAATCTAATCAGATGCTAAACAGCCTTTAAGTGAAGAATGTGCCTTCCCCAGGAGGAAATGGGCCAGGAAGGCTGGAGAGGCACATCCCAGCAGCGTCTCTGCTGTGGGCACTCAGGTGGATCTGGGCAAAGCCCTTGGGAAATGGGGCTGGTGACATGGACAAAGCCACCATGTGGCATTTTCACATCCACTCAGGCAGTTCATCCCTCTTCAGGCAGCTCCTGTGACCCTCATCAGCTAAAGAAAATCCAAGTTTAAAAGACAAGCTGCGAGTTGGGTGCGTCCTGTGAATTTTATCAGTCTCTGCTCCTGCCCTCTACTGCAGGTAAGCCAGAGCAACCTCAGAGCTGAAAAACAAACACAAGAAATAAAGACAATTCTATTTCTTCAAAGGCAGCCAGGTTTTTGCCTTCTTCAGATCTCTGCACTTCATTCCCAGTGCTGTCAGATCACTTCAGATGTCTGGAGTTCACCTCAATTCCCATTAAAAAGCTAATCCAAGGTGTCCAGGATGTGTCAGAGGAAAAGAGAAGACAGATTCAGGGTGGCACCTGTGCCTTCTGCTGTGTACAGAGGCCGTGGACTGCCCTGAAAAACACAAAGAACTAACACAACATAGCTGAGCCTCTTCCCACGCTCTTCCTTCCCACAGTTAATTAAAAAAGAGACACTATTTAAATCTCATTTCCTCCCCCTGGGCATCAGGCACGGGCTGCAAAGGGCAGAGCTTCACCAAACCCATTTCAAACACTACTGACTTTGATATTCTGGAGTAAAGGCTTTTTGCAAATAACTTCAGAGGAGTGAATGCAGTTGTCAACATTTCTGTTGTCTGGATGAGTTTTATTGCAGCCTAAAGATAAATAAAAGCTCTCCCATTCCGAGTCCATTCCCACAGAAGATGTAATTCATGAAATATAATGAGTTTTTCAAACGTGCAATACAGAGAACTTGTTTGGTGCCTTTTTTTTTAATTAAAAAGCCAATCTGCAGTTTTGTCAATTTACTTGGTATCCAAAATGCTTTTAACACTGGCACTTCAATAGTATGAAATCCATCTTTGCCAGGGAACTTCAGAGGAGATAAATGCAAGTGAACTACAGCCCACTTCAGCATCCCAAACCTGAGCAAATAGTGGAAGTCTTAGGGAGCTGGGGAAGGGGCTGAGCCTGGAGAAAAGGAGGCTCAGGGGGGACCTTGTGGCTCTGCACAACTCCCTGACAGGAGGGGACAGCCAGCGGGGGTTGGGCTCTGCTGCCAGGGAACAGGGACAGGACAAGGGGAAAGGGCCTCAGGCTGGGCCAGGGGAGGCTCAGCTTGGACAGCAGCAGGAATTTGTGCATGGAAAGGGTGCTGAGGCCTTGGCAGGGGCTGCCCAGGGAGGTTTGGAGTGCCCATGGCTGGAGGTGTCCAGGGAAGGGCTGGAGGTGGCACTCAGTGCTCTGGGCATCGGGCACAGCTGGGACTTGGTGATCCTGAAGGTGTTTTCCAGCCTCAATGATTCCATCATGGGAATTGTTATTATTATTACTGGAATTATTATTCCATCAATTTGATTATTATTGCATCATTGCCACAAGCAAATGTATTTAAGGTCACAAGGTCCATACCATGGAGGAGATACCAGCTGGTTTGTCCCAGAGCATTTGCAGCTGAAAAGGCCCCGGAGTCTGATGAGACACCACACAATCCCCAAAATACACTGGAAATTCCAGCTCCTCTCCAGAATTCTGCTTCTTTTAGGAAGTGTAACTAATGTGTGGCATTAATCAGTATTTCAGACTGACATATCAGAGCAGTGATACAGAGCTGTGGCAGAGGGAGGCTCAAGTTGCCCTGCACAGCCTTCTCCTCACTTGAAACATCTCCCCACAATGCCTGGGCCATGTAAAAAATCCCACTTCAAACGACATCCCTGAAAGGGAGACAAGACAGCAACTGCCCGCTATCAAAGTGTGAGGCAATCAAAGCATGGCAAGAGTACCAGCAATAAGGGTGGAATGCTGAACACTGCATAATGAAGAGATTTCCTTTTATCAACACGGGAACTGCCTGCAAAACATCTACAATTACAACTGCTCCCTGTTCCCTCAGGCTGCAGTTTCACCCCTGGCAGCAGAGCAGGGTGAAGTCCTTGTGTGCAAAGTCACCTTTGTGCCCTAAAAAACCTTCCAGGGACCTTCACTTCCACAAAACATGGGGATCAGAGGAGCTCAGCTGGGAAAGCCAGGAGCCTCCACAGTGCCTCTGTTTGGTTTAGGCTCAGCTTCCTGCCTGGAGGAGCAGCCTCCTGCCCCTTTACTCTGCTATTTTCCCTCTCTGCCCTGCTCAGGTGAGACCCTGCCTGCAGAGCTGCCTCCAGCTTGGGGGTGCCCAACAGAAAAAAAAGGATCTGGAGATGCTGGAGAAAGTCCAGGGGAGACTACAGAGATGCTCCAAGGGCTGGAGCCAGGCTGGGAGAGCTGGGGCTGTTCACCTGGAGAAGAGAAGGCTCCAGGGAGAGCTCAGAGCCCCTGCCAGGGCCTAAAGGGGCTCCAGGAGAGCTGGAGAGGGACTGGGGACAAGGGATGGAGGGACAGGACACAGGGAATGGCTTCCCAGTGCCAGAGGGCAGGGATGGATGGGATATTGGGAAGGAATTGTTCCCTGGCAGGGTGGGCAGGCCCTGGCACAGGGTGCCCAGAGCAGCTGTGGCTGCCCCTGGATCCCTGGCAGTGTCCAAGGCCAGGCTGGACTTTGGGGCTTGGAGCAGCCTGGGACAGTGGAAGGTGTCCCTGCCCATGGCAGGGGTGGAATGGGATGAGTTTTAAGATTCTTTGCAACCCAAACCATTCTGGAATTCTCTGATTTCCCCTGATTTTGTCAGGGGATATTCAGACACAAGGGGAAGATGCTTTCCATTGATCCAGCCCAATCCCAGGGCCACCCTGCCTTGCTCTGAGCCTTGCCATAGCTCACAAGGCCTGGAAAACAAGGAAACCTTCACTGACATTACACCTGTGGAGAATTTAAAAGAATAATTTTAGTATTGGTGTTCACACACATTTTTATTCACAATAACCCCACAGTACTACAGAAGATAGGGGGGATAATAATTAAAATTATTCACCAGTGAAACCTGTAATATGTTTAACATTGGAAAAAATCCTCCTGTTCCATGTGGGCTGGAAAGACCTGGAGCCCATTGCTGCCTGAGAAGCAGAGGCAGCAGGATCCTCATGATCCAAAGGGATCAGCCAGTGGAGATGGGACTGATACACCCTGGTTGAAAGCAATAAAAATTGAGTAACTTTTACTGAACAGTACCATATTGGAGCTTATTTTAGGGAGATTGTTCTAGGATTCCCTTAATGGAAGTTCTTTGGAAGTGATGGACTTAAGAAATAGGGAAGCACAACTCCTCCAATACAATCAATCCAATGTTTAAATTAATCCAGTGTCTCTCAAACAAATATTGAGTTACGATGGACAAAGTAATCTTTACAAACCCTGCTTTTATGGACAGCAGGAAAGGCAGCTTGGGGTGATTTCATGTCATCGAGGAGCTTCTAAAAGTGGCTTTAGAGAACAGAAGGCAGTGGTTGCTTTGGTTCTGAAACACAAATTATTCAGTTCTGGGTCTGTCTTGGTGCCAAGTGGCTTTTTGTTCCCAAATTTCTGCCACGAAATAGTCTAGAATGAGAAATGGTATATAATGTGGGGCAAATCCAGCCCCTGTGCTGCCTGTTGCATTTTAATCTGGGTAGAGACCACATGTCACTGAGCCCATAAACTAATATTTATGGCAAACATTGCATTGCATCCCCTTGTTTATCAAACTCTGCCTAAAGCAAAGCTTTACTGTCGACAACAAAGTTCAGTCACCTCATTTCTCACAGCTGCTCTGGCCATATTTCAAACATCAGCAATGTTTTCAGTGACATCCATGAAAAGGGATGAAATGGGAGCTCTTATGAACTAATTATCTGACATCTGCTGTTAATATTAACTAATTCATCAAGGGCTGCACAGAGAATGTCATCATCTACTTATAACCATGTTTAAGTGATGGGATCTCAGCTCCTTCCACTCTGCAATTAAACCAACATGAAAAATATCAATAAAATTATTTCCACGAGTATTCCAGAACAATGGAAGCACTTCACTTCCCTGGTGTGGTGATCACCCTCCTTCTGTATCAGACACAGCAAACAGGGCTTTGTTATTTATTGTTACTTTATCTGCTTGGCATACAGGTCTACAGAGTTTTTAAGCAAGGATTTAACACTGAAAGTTTTTCCCAAAAATAAATACCCAGTCTTAAAGCTGCCCATGATGCCAGAATCTCTGGGTGTTCACCTGGAGAGGAGAAGGCTCCAGGGAGAGCTCAGAGCCCCTGCCAGGGCCTAAAGGAGCTCCAGGAGAGCTGCAGAGGGACTGGGGACAAGGGATGGAGGGACAGGACACAGGGAATGGCTTCCCACTGCCAGAGGGCAGGGCTGGATGGGATATGGGGCAGGAATTGTTCCCTGGGAGGGTGGGCAGGCCCTGGCACAGGGTGCCCAGAGCAGCTGTGGCTGCCCCACCTCTTCCTTCAGCTCCTCCTTTAAGGCTTTAGAAGAGGGGATAGGAAGCAGAGCCTGGGAAAACTTGTGAATCCTGGAATCCCAGAATGGTTTGGGAAGGATTGGACATCAAAGCCCATCCAGTGCCACCCCTGCCATGGGCAGGGACACCTTCCACTGTCCCAGGCTGCTCCAAGCCCCAAAGTCCAGCCTGGCCTTGGACACTGCCAGGGATCCAGAAGAAACCACAGCTTCTCTGGGCAACCTTATTCCAACACACCTGGGGATGTTTCAGGTACACAGTGATCCCAGGAGGCAAATGAACTTTTCATTCTGTTTTCCCTATTTGTCTTTGATTAGTCTGTCCCTCAGTTAAAATTTCAGTTAGGATCACCCACTCCTGTGCCTGTGTCTCCTGAGCCACAGAGACACCATCCTGAAGATGCTCCTGAAGAAGAAGAGGAGAGAAAAATCTCCTGCTACACCTTGCCCATTGTCCTCAACATCATTTTCTCATTATCATCCCCTTGGAGAAATAATCCAATCCCATTTTGTCACATTACTTGCAAAACCTGTAAAGGTCACAGCAAAATAGAGGCAGTGGAAGGGTGAGTTTAAATTACACTCTCCCAGGACATATCCATCTATATTCCATTTATTTCTCACCAGGCACAGGACTGGCTGGGCCATCCGGGGTTTCTTATCTCCATGTAATATCAGAGAGATTTTAACCTAACAGTTCAGTGTCTAAAGTCAACTTCCCTCCAAAGTGTGTTTTAAGGAGAGCTGAAGAAACTTTGCCCTGGCTCCTGTGATTTTTGGAGGAAAACATCTGAAGGCAACATCCTTCTGCGAGGCTTTTAATGAGCCTCCGCAGCTTTAATTGGCAACTCGCTGCTGCCTTCTTTTCCCTCACAAATTATCCACGTTACCAAGCTCCTCATAAAGTTCTGTCATTCCTGGGGCTGCAGCAAGCAGTGCACAGGACTCCATTAAAACAAAAACAGCCACAGAAAACTCAAACTCATCTAGGCTTGGCAAGGGAGGGCTGAGCTCCTGCCTTAATCCCCCTGCGCCGCGCCGGGTTTTGTACAATTAGTGCAGCTGGCAAGCACAGCAGCTTGAGGGACTCTTGTGCTGCCTTTTGAGGGCCAGCAAAAGGATTTACATAATTTAGAGTTTAATAACTTACAGCCTCCCCTTGCTTTTTTGGGGTTTTTTTGCTAACAGTTCTCCTGCAAACACGGGCTGGTGCAGAGTGTGACTCCTCTGAAATCATCAGCCTCGCACAGAGATGTTTCTAGGGGATGATTTTATTTGAATTTTGCCCCCAAGAGAATCCATTTCAGGTGTTAAGACCACTTCTAAAATAAACAGAACATGCTTAGAGGATGGAGAATCTGATCCTACCACAAAATCCGCCCTAAATCAGTTGCAAAAATCTGCTCCAAACATTATTCTTTAAGAGGAATGAGCACTTCTGCACAATATTAACAGCAGATTAATTTCACTTCCTCCCACATCTTTTCTGTTATCAAAATGAAGAATCACAATGTTTTAAACACAGCCTCAGTTCAGCTGGGGGGATTTCTGTCTTTTTTGCCCTCTTTTTCTGACCTCTCACAGCTCTTTTTTCCAACCATGTCTCTACAAAAGAGGATCAGAGACATCATTGTAGGTGTAGCTGTAGCAAGTGGCATTTTCCTCATTCTGAACTTAATTATTTGTTGGAACTAGGGAGGAAAGTCTGTGGTTCTGCTTTGAATCGCAAGCAGCATCCAGGCTGGCATGCAGGCACTTGAGAACTCTGGATAATCAATACAGAGAGAAGGAGAAATTAGCTGCTGATTGGGATTTCACTGAGTGTGCAATGGAAGGTGATCTGTCAACATCAAGGACTCAGAAAGCCTTGACAATTCCATACTTGGAGCAGACTGACCAGTTTGTACCAAAAGAAGAAAAAGCAAACCAAAAAAAAAAGGCCAAACCCCCATTAATATCTGGAAATGTAAAGCAAACACTGCAGAACAACCAAACAAAAATCAGATGTCAAAAACTGTACATTTATCTTAAAAGAATGTCAGGAGATGTGTCCCTGCCTTCCCCAGTGCTCCTCAACACCCAGGGTTTGGGTTCTTCCCAGGCCCTGCTTGAACTCAAACCCCACTCTGCTTTTATTTAAGATTGCAATAATAGGGAAAAAAATGTTAATAGTACTCCTGGGGCAGGCTTTTCAAAGCCCAGGATTGCCTTATTAAAGAGGTTGTTATGAGGCAGGAGTCAGATCAGAATCATTAAATTTTAACATCTCCTAAATTCTATTGCAAAGACAAAGATTTTCCTCGAGTGATTTATATTTGAAGTTTGCTCCTGCAGAGTGAGCACGAGCTGAAGAGCCCGTGTGGACTAACAGTGAGTAATGACACTAAAATCTTTATTATTTACAAACCAAAGCCAGGGTACACATAAAACCCAGTTCCAGCAGGAGATGTCAACTGAGCTGACACCTCATAATGGCCCAGCTGCCACGGTGAGCTCCACACCCCAATAAATCCATCCTTCACTCAGCCTCTGCTGCAACTTCATCCTCAGAAAGTAGCACTTAATGTCCTCGTAATGAAGTACAGCAGGCACATCAAAACACACTCCTGACACTCTGGAGATGATGGAAAGCTCTCTCCTGAAAATCAGGAAGCCCTGATGGGAGCTGGATGATGCTCCCTGACACTTCTTCACCACCAGTGTTGACTGAGTGTCTGTCCTCAGCTGCAGCCACCAATTTCATTTCTCCAGGAATAAACCAGGGAATGATCCAAATCATCCCCAGGCTTAATGGAGTATTTACCACCACTCACCTTCCTGGGGATTTACCACATTTATTGCTCATTTCCCAAAGGAACAAGCAGGTGTTTGAAGCTGTGCAGGATCAGCAGAGTCAACACCATGCCCTGAGGGGATGTGAGCACCTCCACACCCTCAGCTAAGTGAGGGCAAGCTGCAGCACTTCCCCAAGGTCATTACAACCCCAACTGCACTGATTGGTGCATTAACTAGAGAGAAAATTCCTCAAAGTCCCTTGCTGGCCCCGGGAAAGAGATTAAAACTCTAATTCCACAATGCTGCTGGGAAAGGACCAGAAGAAGAATGGACACAGACTCCTCTTCCTTGAGGCACGGACTCTGAGGAGTGACCTTATTCCTGACCCTAGTTTAACGCAGGACAAAGATTTGGGACAACTGAATACCACATGCCACTCTGGAGGTTTGCTCAGGAGAGGAGCTGAGGGCATGGAAAAGGCAGTAAGAGGAAAAGTGCCAGGAAAACCTGCTGTGTGTGATTCCCTGTGAGAGTCCCTTGCACGGCCAGGTGAGAATGGCCACAGGAACAGAGTGATTATGTGGGATTCCACTCGTGGGAGTGCAGGATCAAGTGCCTTTTACCTCTGCATTCCTAAGGGGAAACTAAACAACAGCCATCCTCTCACTGCCTTGTCTAGGATTTGACCTTTCTCTCTGCTCTTTCCAGACTTCCCCAACTGTATTTACCACACAAACCTGCTGCTTCTCTGAATTTTCACTGTCACCTGAGGTACCCAGCACTTGTGAAAAGGCACAGGTGAGGACAGAGAACATCAGTCACGTCCTTCAGCCCTACAGAGAACAGCACATCCTGCAGAAAATAATCCACTTATCTGTTCCTGCTTTCTCTTTCCTGCCCATTTGTTCTTTTCCTTTCTCTCTTTTTGAAGCACAATTAGGTATTTGGAAAAGGCTTTCTTCTGAGCAGGGACTCACACAGCTCATTATTCTGGCACAAGAATACCACTGGTTTGTATTATTCCAGTTTGTACCTCTTGTTTGGATTACTCTGTGCCATCTGTACTCTTCTGACTCCTTCCCCACAGCATCCTAAAACCACACAACTATTTATTATCTCTCTCTGCTGTAGACACCACCATCAACACTTATCCTCAAGATCAAGGAGAGCTGTGATATCCTACATCCCCAATCTCAACTGTGCATCTGAATTTAAACAAAAACCTATTAAAGTCTTACACAGCAGTGTGATTTACCTCCTCTGCTTAATTGTGTAAGCCAAGCCCTTGCCCAGAACAATCATAAAAAAAACAGGTAAGAGGAGAAGTGCTGGGGAGTTTAGAGCAGGGGGTCAGGCGCCATCTAGGTTTTTTTTTTCTTGATTTATTTTAGTCAGCTTACTGGGAAAACAATGACTTGCCCTGAACAAAAACCAAACTTGGCTTACTGAGTTTCCCTTGAAGACTTACACAGGTCAGAAAAGTTCTTCTAAGCCATAAGAAAATAATTATCACGACATCCAGCAGGAATTGTAAGAAAAACCATGATTTAAGCTTCAGGTTCCTCTGCATGGGGCAGGACCAACCTGAGGGACTGAACGAAGCATTTCCTCTTCTTCACACAGAGTGGCTAAATAAATTCCATACCAAAACCCATGCCCCAAAGAGCTGAATTCACTGAGAAAGTGAAACATCTTAAAAGAGGCTGCAACTTCCAAGTGAAGAGATGAAAGAACATCTAAAATGCTCTTACTTTTGACAGTAGCTGTCCGGGTGCAGTTGTAGAGGATGGCTAACTCCCCAAAAACTTTGCCAGGTCCCATGGTGCAGAGCTTCACTCCCTCTTTTGTCACTTCAACCTTCCCATCTGTGAGAAAATGAAGAGAAAAAAGACCATTTTAAAAGGGCAATTAAATAACTTCAGACATTTTAAAAGGAAGATTAAAAGTTAAATAAAAAAAACAATAAACTGTATTTAATACAGGCCAGGTTGGATAGGGCTTGGAGCAACCCAGGACAGTGGAAGGTGTCCCTGCCCATGGCAGGGGGTGGAAGAGGATGAGCTTTAAGATCCCTTCCAACCCAAATCATCCTGGGATTTTGCATTGTGAACAAAAAACTCCAGAGTCCTACAACTTCAAAAGGAATTAAATGTATTATGAAGGAGAGAACATACACTCAGCAAAAGATTAAAACCAACTGCTGCATGCAGAAACCTTCAACGCTGGAGTGTTTTTTAGTGGAGCTTCTGTACAGTCAGGACATACTCACAGTACACTAAACTCAGTGTGAACTTGGTTTCACCTCTTACACTTTCTGGTGAAATTTCCCCCAATTTTCTGTGTTCAAAAAGAAGAGATTTAGGTCTTGAACACCACACATGAAAGCGGTGTAATTTTGCTCATTTTCCCCGAGAAACTAATCCCTGAGAACATTCACCCACGAATAACAGAACCATTATCAAAAAGAAAATTACTCTGACCCGTGGCTATTATTTAATTCCCATCTCTCTCCCCCTTGCCTTTCTGAATATCTCATTTTATGAGGGGAAATCTGCTTTATCAGCTTACCTGCACCATGCTGGGAAGGGATTTGTGAGGAGGGGTTAAAATCCCAGATGGGATGGAAAGAAAGGAGCTCAGGACCAACCTGGAAGGTTGGAAGTGACCAATCTTTCAAATACTGGAGGGTTTGAAAAGCAAGATTTGAAAAACAAGCACCAGGAGAAGGGAAGGAAGAGGGGACAGATGTGAGGGGGCCACAGGGTTATTCCTGCCAAAAAAAAAAAAAAGTGGGGAAAAAGAGCGAAGGTTTTGAATCCTAGTGGGCACTAAAAACCTTCCCCTGACACCCCAAAGTGGGAAACAGCTTCAGGGATCATGGAACACAGTCAGAGAACTGAAACACAGACTCATTTAGGTTGGAAAAGATGATTATTTATCAAGCTGAAAGTGGCTATTTGGTAAATATTATGACCTAAAGGTTACCCGGGCTGTGGGAATGTAAAATGGCAGCAGTGTTTTCCGTAATGCAGAGCCAGAGCTGGGGAGGGATTCAAATATCTTCATTACAAGTTAATTTTTATGACTATTTTTATAAATGTTTGGTTGATTTCTTCATATTAAGCATCAATCTAACAAGAAGCACATAAAATAGCTGTTTATCTCAAGAATGAGCAACATCAACCTTTAGTGGGGCCTCACACACTTCAGAGATTCCTAAATTATTTTGAAGAATGTGATTTTTTGTTTAATAGAACTGAGCTTCAGCAGCTTTTTCTGCAAAAAGTTCTGCTGGATAAAGCTCTACAACAAAAACCTGCAAAGGGAATGACTTTACCTGATATATGGCTCATGGGGTCCAAAGAAAGATGGATAATACTGGGTAGAAATGCATAGATGGGATCACATTATTCCCAAGTGTTGGGGAGCATAAGAAACATACTGCTGATGAAATTAAAATACTTGTTTTAAAAGTATGGAGAAGATTTCCCAGCATGTTACTGCAGGTATTGGCAAGACTAAATAAAATGATGTTCTGTGGTTTGGTAATTGATGTGCTCTTTAATTACAATTTCTTGTCCTG
This sequence comes from Trochalopteron elliotii, assembly GCA_024734555.1. NCBI lineage: Eukaryota > Metazoa > Chordata > Aves > Passeriformes > Leiothrichidae > Trochalopteron > Trochalopteron elliotii. The sequence continues at coordinate 653,383 of JANPWX010000389.1, forward strand.
GATGAAGCCTCCCATTCTCCTGCTGTGTAACTAAGCAATCTGGAACATTAAACACCTCACCAGAAGATGCCCAGAACATGAGTAAAATTCACTTCTCGTGGAGTTAAAAGGTGAAAGGACTGCTGTAGGATTTTTCCCATTTTCTTTTCCTACCTGGCAGCCTACACAGTGAAGTTTTCCATGGACCAAACAAATTGTTCTGCTGCATCAACCAGATAAAGGAACCCAATGAAATACAACACAATATTGATCAGTTAATGGAGATACATCTGCAGCTTGCCTCGGCATCTCCATCAGACAGATACTAAATAATGCACAAGATGCTTCTCTCCAGGCAGGAGAATCAGAAAATGCTGCATTTCAGTCTAAATATTGAGCATTATTGAATTCAACATTATATTTAATTTACAGCTTGAGCTGATTTGGGGGAGCTTCAGCTGGCATATGAACAATGCACTTTTCTGTCAGCTGTAAGAAGTTATTCTATAATGATGGGCAATGCATATGATTTTTAAATAGAGCATAAAATCAAAATCTCAGTGTCTTCAGTTCCAAGGGCTCCAGCCATTCCCCTTCCAGGATGAACATGAGAAAGTGACCAGAGTTAAGGGTCAATAAAAAAGATTGATGCCACAAGCCTGCTCCCAAAAGAAATCCCTCCAAAAACCCCTTTAATCAACCAGAACTCAAAATAGTTTGGCTTCTGCAGACACCCAAGTCTCAGTTCTTTGGTTCTTTATCCTTGGACACTTCCAGGGATGGGGCAGCCACGGATGCTCTGGGCAACCTGTGCCAGAGCCTCACCTCACCCTGTTGCTTTGCAAGATTTCTGGGAGGTTCACTAAAACTTTATGAAATTAAGCTTTTCTTAAGGAAAACTAGTCCCAGGAGTTGGAGTTCAACGATCCTTGGGGATATTCTATGAATTCCAAGAGGGAACAGCTTCCCTTGGTGCCCTGGTCCCCAGCACACGCCCTGAGCCTTTGGCCTCTCAGCCAGAGCCTCACTTTCCCAAATTAAACTCTGTGTGCTAATTACATTGTAGTTGCAAATTTAATTGTGGAGCAATTAAAGTTCTAATTGCTAGGTGGCTGCTTGACTTCAGAGCCGGTCCGATGAAGATGTGCTAACACGGGCCTTTGTTTGGAAACACAAACTGATAATGGTCTGCATTATTCATGGAATTATTCACGGGGTCGTGCCCCAGCCACTGGCAATCTTCCCCTCCCCGGTGGCTGCGGAGTGTTACACTTCAGAATGAGGAATATTCACAATATTAAAACTAAAGCCAGGATTTGAGGGATTTTTTTGTCACAGCCCTTCTTAAAATAGGCTGACAGTGAATTACTCCTGGTGCATCTCGGTCCCAGTTTCAGGAAACATGGAAATAGTTCCTGGAAAATAATCTATACATGGAAAATCATAGAATGGTTTAGAAGGGACCTTTAAGGTCATCCAGTGCCCCCCCTGCCATGGGCAGGGACACCTCCCACTATCCGAGGGTGATCCAAAACCTGGCCTTGGACACTTCCAGGGATGGGGAACCAGTACACTGGTAAATTCCTGAATAACCTCCCAGGATGCCAAGTTAAACAGGGATCATTTTAACAACAGAAGAGGAAAAACACAGATGAATGAAGCACACAAGAACAAAGCAGGATCAATTTTGTCTCCTACAACACCACCAGCAAAGCACAGAGGTTTTGTTTTGATGGGAACATTGCAGGTTTTGTCACTCTGAGTCCATCCAATTAAACTTGAAATAACATCTCTGGCTGAACTACATCCATGTCCCTCAAATGAATGGAAGCATAAAGTAAATTGCACTCAAGTGACACCCTCAATCAGGAGGATCATTTTTTTCCCCCAATAATTAAATGCTCGTTTTCTCTTTCCGGGCACAGAAGAAAACTGATTAAGCTGACCTGAGGAACTTACCAACTTCTGTGTAATTTATATAATAGACTAAATTTTTGCAATGCATTATCAGCTCTCCATTTTCCTCCCAGCACGGGGGAAAGGGCACTTGCTGCTTCAAGCCAAAATCTTCCATGACTTCCAAATCCAAACAAATCTGAATTTTAAAAATACAAGAATAGCCAAGAGGGTATCTGAGAACCCCAGGTGAATCTCTGTACAGTAAGAGTTTCTTCTGTTGCCCAGTAAAGGCTTCAACAGCAGGAAGGAGCCAGGGGTATTTGTAGCTTGTATTTCTCCATACCCAGGAGACACCTGGGAGGCCTAATTCCTTATTTTCAGTTGTCTATCCCAGCAGTGCCCTTGGAACATGGGCGAGAGCAATACATTTTAGTACTATTCACATTACTGGGCCCTCTTCAAGTCCTGGACCCTTAGGGAGAAAAAACCAGGCTGGTTCTCCCATGAAGGCACTAATTATTCATCACATTCCCATGCCAGGTTGAAAAATACCAACAGTTCTAGTGAAAAATGAGGAATGTAAAAAAGCAGGGCTCAGCACGAGCTCATGTATTCCTAGGATATAAATTTCATCCCACAACTCCAAAAATGCCAGTGGCGGTGGGAGGAGGATTCCCTCAATTCAGTGCAGGATTCATGAATGACTATTCAATATTTGATTTCATCTGTGCCTGTTTCACACTTGGACTGCAGCTTGATTTGCTGGATGCTATTCAAGCTCTGCTCTGAAAACTGAGGAATGATTGTTTGCAGAAAGTTTTCTTTAGGAAATATCACTCAATCTGCAGATTTTCCCGAACAAGGGTGAATATATTTCAAAAATGGCACCTGAGACAAAGCACAAGTTACCCTTCAACACAGCAACAAGCCCTTGTGCATGTGGAAAATGTAAGCCCTGATTGGTCTCTACCTTACCCAAATTCAGGAAAGTTCTGACAGAATAACTACAGCATCAGTGAGGAAAAAATAAATAATGCATATTTTGCCAAATTTTAAGTTGTTTTCCCACTTCAAATTGTTGCAAGAGTGCTTTGAATATGTAGAAAATAACATTTTTCCTCAGGTGTCTCCCTGGGAAAAGCCAAATAAATTCTGATAGCATTTTGCATCCTTATTTTGTTTTAAGCTGGCACCTGCAGCAGGAGTTTAGAGCTCAGTCTTTTAGAGTTGTGCAAATGAAGAGGAACTGAACACAGGGCAGCTGGTCAGCCTGGAGACTAATGACCCTGCAGAGCCTCATCCATATCCCATTCCCAAAAACCCTCCAGTGTGCTTGACCCCTGTTGGATAAAACCCAAGAGGAAGGTAAATGAAGCAAGACCTGAATTCTGACTCTCAAACCTCCAGCTGTGACTGCTGACACCACAAGTCTCTTGGGCAAATGCAGCTGGAGTTGAACAAACTGATTTTACCTCCTCTCAAACCCTCTGGGGGAGGCAATTCCAATGTGATAGAACTGGGGCAGTCACTGGGGCAGCCTCCCCAAAACCAGACCCTCAAAATCCTCTTGCTGGGGGGTGGATTTCTAGTGCCAAAGTTTATTTAGGAGAGTCTGACACCAGCACAAACCCATGCTCAGGTGCCCAAAAACCAGAAAGTATTTACCAAGCTGGCCCCACCTCTCTGGCAGGGATCTGCTACCAGAAAATGACATCCTAAAACTGATTTTTAACACTGGCTTTTAAGAAATAGTTTTGAAACTGGGCTTGAAGCCATGAATCAACATGTACCATGTCTGCAGCCTGAAGCAATGACTTCAGTAACACCTCTTGGATTTAAATCAAGGCACACTCCAGAGAAAGGATTACTGGAGATAAGAGCAGAGCTCCATCCCACTATCCACCCTAGCGGCAGGAGCATTTTGAAAAGCAAGGAATGGAAAGAAAGAAGGTGATTGCCCAAACCTGTAACAGCAGCCTGGGGGCAGAGAGGAGCTGGGAGAACTGAGAGCAGCTGAAAAAAGGATAAAGAAACTTTCCCTGGGCTTTGAAGGTAGAGACTAAAAGCCAGATAAGAGAAAGGCACAGAGCACTAAGACCCAGAGTGTGGCAGCCTTTGGAGATCCCAGAGCCCTGGGGTTGGAAAAAACCCTCCTGCATCTTCTAATCCAAACTGTGCCCCATCCCCACCTCATCAGCAAACTGCTGACATTCCCCTTGAAAGGAGAAGTTCAGAGCCCCTAACTGTTGCAACAACTCTCTTATTAGAGGGTAAAAATTAGCTTCCTGTTCAACACAGCATGAAAAGGGTCCTGGTTTATTCCTCTTTACAGCTCAGCCATCCTGACTGACTCCAACCATTCACTGACTCTGGCTGCAGCAAGTTCCTGCTGTAGGTTTCTCTTGCAGCCTCTGACTGCTGGGTATTTCCTACTGAACTCTGACTGAAAGGATTGGTTTGCAGACTGTGACTGCAGGCTTTTACCCAGCCAGACTGTGACTGCAGGGATCAGTGTGCAGACTGTGACTGCAGCTTTTACCCAGACAGACTGTGACTGCAGGTTCCAACAATAGGCTTCAACTGCAGACCCACACTGACCTCACAGCAGGGATTCTCTCTCCCCAGGATCCTGCTTCATGATTCTCTCCTTCATGCTCCTCAAGATTCCTCCTCCAGGAGGCTCCTCACCCCCTCTTTTATCCCACTCATCCTTATTGGATACAGCTGTTACTCATCACAGGTGAGGCTTCATTGGGTAATTAACACAGCTGTTACTTATCAGGGGTGAGGTCACCTGTATTCCCTTCTCCTACACCTAATGAATTATCCCAGAAAAAATGCTCTCCCTGTGCAAGGATGGACACTCCCAACTTGCACAAGGAAACTGCAGCCAGAGCAAAATAAATGGTTTTTTTCAGGTGCCTCCTCTCTGGGAGAACAGAAAACTAGTTTAGATTTTTTTTCTGTTAAGATGATGACGATGATGATGATGATGGTGATGACTGTTTTTTGTTACAGGTGGACTCACCCATTCCCAAGGGGAGAGACACATCCTCAAAAATCACATAAAACATCGAAAAATATACACACAGACATATATTTAGCCTGGTTTTCCAAGACCTTTCCAACTGTAATATAGATCCCTGCCCAGAGTAATTAGGAGGTGACTTCCAGAACTCCAGCACAACCTTGGTTCTTGTGTGACTCACAAATACTCTGTCTGATGTAAGATCTCCTTCAGCATAAAGGCACACACAGGGTTGTGTCACCCCAGAATGAGCACGGATCCCACACTCTCCCCCTCAGCTGGACAGCTCCCAGAAAATGAGCAGCTCTGCCTGATTCATCCATCAGCAGGCTGAGAAAAGGAAGGAGAGAGAAGTCTGGGATCCTTGGGGAAAGGCATGGTTTGCTCAGTTTGATTTTCGAGGAACTCAAGGAGTTAAGCTGAAAATCAAGATGATCTGCAGGGAGTGGGAGATGCTGGCAGATGCCCACACACACTCCCTTATCCCAGTCCTTCTGAAACCCAGATGTGAACAAAAAGCAATCAGAGAGAAGGGATGAGTTCCATATTTACCCTAGATAAAATACTGAAAAGCTCAAATACCCTTCAGGGCATGCCTGTCTAATTTGCCTCACTCATACCTCCATAAATAACAAGTTTCAATCTCAAAAGCAAACAAACCTAAATGCAAACTGCTTTTCCCACAAGCATTCTGCAGAAGAACACAGCCTGCCCTGACGAGCTGCAGTGTTTGTCCCAAATTTTGATTCAGCACCTCTTAACCTGGAATTATGGCTCTAATTCCAGGAGTGCAAATTGACCTTTTTTTGCTACTCAAAGCCTTTTGTGAGCAAAACCTCAATTTATTTCATTTTCACAGCCCTTCTAAGACACTTGGTTAAAATAATCCCCCTTAAAACACAGAGATGTTCCCAGAGGAATACACTGAAAAAAGACTTATTTTTCTCACCTGCCCCAAACAGCTGTTAGATCCTGCCATCCAAATTTATTTCCTAGTTGCAAACCTCCTCCCCTGCTCTTCAGAGCTGTTACTTTCATTTTCTGGCTTTTCAAAATTGTTTGGAAGCATTTCAGCACAAGAGAAAACAGCCAAAACAGCCTTAAGTTGCCCCGAGGAAGGTTTAAATTGGATTTTTGGGAAATATTTCTTCTCAGGAAGGGTGGTCAGGCATTGGAAGGGTCTGCTGGAAGAAGTGGGATCACCATCCCTGGAAGTGCTGAAAAACCATGTGGATGCAGCATTTGGGGACATGGATTAGAGGTGCCTTGGCAGTGCTGGGTTAATGGTTGGACTCCATCCTGGAGGGCTTTTCCAACCTTAATGATTCTATGTCAAAATGTTAACCGAAAAATCCCCAGCCAAAAACGAAAGTTGCAGCTATAAACAAAAAAAAAACCCAGAGGAACTGAGGAGTCCGTTTTAATTTATCCTTCAATTAAACTGAAAATCACTTTTGATACGTGACTGGTAAGTGATACTGGGACATGTAGTCACTGCAGTCTCATATCAAAGATAACAGACCAAACCCAGAGGCTGAGATCCCCTAAAACAGCACAAACTCATTCCTTTCTTTCCCTTTTTGCCCAGGATCATCACATGCTTGAAAGGCAGCAATAAAAGAACAGATATATTTAAAAACCCTGAGACAGCCACTTCCTAGAGAAGCTGTAACTCACAGAAATAAAAGATTAATATTGATTAAAATTTACACAGCCATAATATTTGACACTGTTCTGCAGGTGCACGCCCACACATCAATCTGCCTGGAACAGATCCCTCAGCTCAGTGCCAAACACCGACAGCTCTGCAAGGAAATCCCACAAAGACTCCTCAGGGCAAATCCTGAATTGCTCTTCCAGGTTCTCCCTCTGGCCATGTCCTTGAAGGAGGAGAGGTGCTGCAATAACCAAGGAAGTCTTTTCCTCCTTCAAGCCACACCACAATAACTCTGTGTGTGTGTAGGGGTGGTTATTTAGCCCAATTTTAGCCAAATGCTCCAATGCCATAATACCTTTTAAGGCTACTGCACCCTTAGTGATGTGGCATGTGCTCACAACTCCTTCCTGTGGTAAATAACATGAGGAGACGGGTAAATGCACCTGAGGGATACCTGGGGATTAGGATTTATTTGGTCCTTCCAGCCCATAGTTTTTGACCAAATGTCTTGGGCTGCAATGCAAGATGTAACCAGCAGTATGTATTCTATTACCAGCTGTTAAAACCAGCTGGGGCAGTTCTTTATCTCTTCCACCACCCACCCTCCCTCCAGGGGATCTCTGCTGTCCATGGGCCATCCAGGCTCACTGCAGGGCTGATACAATTCCATCATCCCACTGGGAGATGCTCCACCCAGGGGAGGAGCCCAGCATTCCTACCTGGATCAAACCTGAGATTCAGAACACCAGCACAGCCTGTGTGCACTGGATTGGCAGAGGAAGAGCAGACCCATCCCACCACCACTGGACCTTCAGAGGAAAACTCCACCCTTCTACAGGATCATTGCTCCAAGAGAACCACATCTGTCACTGCAGGAGGACTTGACTGGACTGCTCCCAACACCCTGACCAACAACAGGGTGTCAGGTCGTGCTCTGACTCTGTCAGTGTTTTCTTTTTTTGTTTGTTTGCTTTTTTTTGTATTACTACATTTTCATTTTAATTTTTCTAGTAAAGAACTGTTCTTTGTATTCCCACATCTTTGCCTGAAACCCCCTTAATTTCAAAATTATAGTAATTTGGAGGGAGGGGGTTTACATTCTCCATTCCAAGAGAGGCTCTGGCTTTCCCTGGTAGACACCTGTCTTTCCAAACCAAGACACCAAAGAGCCAAACCCTTCTCTCACAATGCTCCAAGTGCCAAGTGACTTCAAGGCCATAGTTCCCATTCAACATCTCATGTTCACACAGCACAGCTCCTCTCTCCCATATTTTCCACATTTTCTTGGTAAATAAACACCTGGGATGAGGCTGAAGGGGCTGGCAGGGAAGGCTGGGCAGGCAGAGCTCTCACAGGAGTGACTTGTATGCAACAGGAGAAGATCTCCACTAAATCAATGTTTTCACCTGACACCTGCCATGAGCTCAGCTCTGAGTTACAAAGAAGCAGCAGCACCTTTAGTGCTTTCATTCCTTGTCCAGGCATGAGGGGTTTTGAGTAGCTGGTCAATAAAACTTCGCAGGTTTCTGACAGCAAAGTGATCCTGGCAGAACAGGCACTTCAGAATTTCACTCTGCTTTTTCTCCCCTGAAGGCAGTAAGGGAAGGATTTCTTTGGAAAACAAATCCTTTCCCATTTAACAAAAGCAGTTCTCCTCCAAGAGGAGCTCTGCTCAGATTCCCAGCCACTTGCACAGAACAGTGAACAACTCTAAGCCTCTCCACTGGGAAAGAAAGGGTCCTCAGGAGCTGCTCCCCTTCCCATTTTATCCTGCAGCCTCCCAGGGAGATGGATGCCTGTGAGTTCCTTATTTCACCCCAATATTTAGTCCACTTTGCATCTAACTCTGATTAAAGACCTCCAAAGCATCCTGTGGGGAAAGAAGGGACAGTTCAGAGCTGTTTTCTTCAAGGAAGAGATGGGAAAATAACCTCAGGGGCTCAACCCAAATTTTATTCAAAAATGGCAAATGGATCATAAAGCATCCAGAACAACCAAGAAGAGAAGCAGGAATATAAGAAAAGCATCAGCAATAAACAAAGTGGGGATTCCTTGGAGACCCTCACAGGCCTGGGGGGTCCAGGCTCCACCACAATATGGAAACAATGACACCTACCTAACCATGATTTCACTGCTTTAATACATTCTGCTCCCTTATTGCCCCAATTCCCTCTCTGTTTGTCCCACAAATGACTCCTTGTGGTTTCTTCCAGAGCCTTTCAAGGGCTGTTTCCTTCCACAGAACTCCAAAAATCCAGACTTCACTGAGAAATGGGGAAAGGATGGGAGAGAGGTTGGATTAAACAGAATTGTTCTGCCTTGTCTGTGCTAAAATATGGAGCTGAGTTTTCCTGGAGGCCATGTAGGGATAACCTCACTACAGTCAGCAGAGAGGGGGAATGGTGGAAGTGGTTAGGACAACACTGGGAAATCAGTAATTTGGGAAAAAATACCTGTGCTGTGAACTTTAGGAGATTATTTGATTCAAAGAATAAAAAACAGGAAGAAAGGGAGAGAAACCAAAGATGTAAAATAGTCTTGATTCTGACAGAGAGAGAAAAGGGGAATTCATCCAAGGGTTGTTTGTTCAGATAATCAAATGCCATCAGCTGAGAATCAGGGTGGCAGCTCTGAGGCAAGAAACCAGGGCTTAAACCACACTAAACAGAGAATCCTAGGATGGTTTGGGTGGGAAGGGACCTTAAAGACCATCTCATTCCTGCCTCAGGCAGAACAGGATCAGGCCAACTGAGCACACAAAAATCCTCCTTCAAATCTCGATTTCACCAGAGCTGCTTTTCACTTTTGCTTTTCTCTGGAAAACCCAACACTGCTGACCCCAGAGCAGGGTGTAAAACATGCCCCAGCAAAGCCTGCCCTGTGCTGTCAGGGATGGATCAGCCCAGGAGGCAGCTGAGGAGTTCTGAAGCACAAAGACTTCAGAAAAGAAACCTTGGTGCAGGGGGAAGTGGCATTTTTGGGCATAGATATCCCCAGGAATTGAGACCAGTTTATTTGTTCAAGCAAAAGACAAAGGGCTGTGAGGAAGTCTGGACCCATTTTATGCATTCTTGGGGAGCATCCACTAAAAAATGGAGCTAGGAACAATTATTTATTCTTATGAGGCTTGCTGGGTGATCACTGCCTGAGCAAGAAACTTTTTGGAAGTACGAGCTCTCATTCCAAATCCAAGTTGACAAATGGGCAAATGACAAGATTGGAAACACCTTGTGATAATAAAGGGACGTGATTTCTCTGTCAAATGTGTTTGAAGTCTCTTCTGAAAACACAACAAATTGAGTTTTAATTACTTTTGCATACATCAAGTCTGCACTGAACTTTCAAGTAGCAAAGCTTCATTTCACTCGCTGCCGCTGCAATTTGCACCACTCCAGGTTAATGTAATGTCTACTCCCCACAAATGTGAAATGCATTCTCTTATGAGCTGCTACTTCATGTTTGCAAATCAGCACGTTGGCTGGGCTCAGCAAATGTGATTTATTACTGTCTGGGACATGAGAGAGCAGCAGGAATCAGCTTCTGATGATGGAGGGAATACAGAGTGACAAGTCCCATTTGCTTCTGAGCTCTGCCACCGGTCTTGACTGTGGAAAAGGGGGGAAAAAATATCTGATATTGCTCTCTGGGCATGCAGAAAACAAAGAACCCAGATCTGATCATCTGCCTGCAAACAATTTCTCAGCTCACAGGCAGTGGCTTTGTGTGACAAGGTGCCCTGAAGAGACTTTTCCTCAGCAAGCCAGGAAGTTTTAGTAATCCTGGAACATCAAAAGTGCCAGGGCCAAAGATTAAAGCCAAGCTTATCAAGTACCAGTGCCCTGGCCAACAAAATCAGGGCAGGAGTTTGGATGGGAAACAGGTTTGGCCTGTTTGGAATTGTTTCCATATGGAAAACATCCTTTTCATGCTGCCTCCATTCCCACACTGGCTGTTTCCTCACACCACCTGCGAAGCTGAATCCCAAAATCACACAATCCAACAGAATCCTGGGTTGGAAAGGGCCTCAAAGCCCCTCCAGTGCCACCCCTGCCATGGGCAGAGACACCTTCCACTGTCCCAGGCTGCTCCAAGCCCCAAAGTCCAGCCCACCCTTGGACACTGCCAGGGATCCAGGGGCAGCCACAGCTGCTCTGGGCACCCTGTGCCAGGGCCTGCCCACCCTCACAGAGAACAATTCCTTCCCAATATCCCATCCAGCCCTGCCCTCTGGCACTGGGAAGCCATTCCCTGTGTCCTGTCCCTCCATCCCTTGTCCAAAATCCTTCTTCACTCTCCTGGAGCCCCTTTAGGCCCTGGCAGGGGCTCTGAGCTCTCCCTGGAGCCTTCTCTTCTCCAGGTGAACACTCCCAGCCCTCCCAGTCTTTCCCACAGAAAGCTGCTCCATCAACCTGCCCAGCAGGAATTTGTCCCCAGCATGGATGCAAACTCTCACTCTCACACAAACTTTTTTTATTCCTTTCCTCGCTAAACTCCTCCCCAGTCTCCAACACCAGTTTCTTAGAAGGCAGGAGAAGAGGAAGGACAGGATGAGCAGGGCTCAGAGTGCTTTGGGTGTGAAAATCAGGAGAGCTGCAAGAACCCATCCCTAATTAATCTCTCTACCAAACACATCAGGGGCACAGGGCCTGGGTGAATGCACACAACTGTACAAATCAAAGGTCACAGGAGACTGAAGGCTGGAATTGCAGAGAGAAACATCACTTAAGGACAAACATCCCAAAAGAGCTGGAAAGGTTATGGATGAGAGCTTCTGAAAACAAACACAGAACCACCCACAAAGCTCATCTGCTTTGTTTTCTTTTGCAGAGGGAGATGAGAGGAGGAGGACACAAAGCCAAAAAAGGTCCCAGCACTGAACTTTCACATGGATTTGTCCTCGGAGGGAGGTGATTTACTCCTTTTCATTGTATTTTTAAGAACAAGCTCTCAACTCTTTCCCAAGAGTACACATTAACTTCTCTTCCACTGTGCAGTTTACATAAAGGTTTGGTCCTTTTTACTCTTCCAAGTGGCCTTTCATCCACAGCCTGGAATTGCCCTGACATTTCTGCAGGTTTTTAATATCAAGCACATAATACTCTATTGAACACTAAAGAACAGTGAAACTGTGTCTTGCAAAACTCAGCAGAGCCATAAATTCAGATGATGATCACAGATTCATATTTGTCACCAAAGAGGTGCTAAGTCTCTCCAAGAGAAACCCTGTGAGGATACTCCAAACTCAGCCATGGGAGAAAGTTGTCCTCCCCAAAAATCAATTCATAATGCTCTGGATGAGCAAACTCCTTTCCAATAGATGGTCTGGTGATTAAATATCAGCTCCCCAACAAAATTTACCCCTTGGAGATGGAAAATGAAAAACAGCACTATTGTAGCTGATGAGTTGTTGATCCATCCTTAAGCTTCAGCCTTGGCAAACCTGATTGTAAAAAAACCCAACTGCAGGTGAGAACTTTTGCTGGGTAAAACAGGTTGTAACCATGCAGACACCCTCCTGCCCCAGGGAGGAGCCCCCCAGGCTGTGTGGACAATGTGCTCAGGGCTGGGCACTGGCCAGGAAAGAAGAAGTTGTGCCTCCTGTGCAGGGGGAATTGCTGGGCTCAGGCCCTGCCCGTGGCTCTGGGGCCATTGCTGGGCCCCCTGGGCAGAGCCTGGGCCCTGCTGGGAGCCCTCCCTGCACACAGGGACAGCCAGGCCTGAGGGCCCCTCTCAGCTGGGGCTCCTCTCCAGCCTCAAGAGCCCCAGCTCCCTCAGCCTTCCCTGGCCTTCACCCACATGCTCCAGGCCCTTCCTCAGCTCCACCAGCTCCCTGGCCCTGCTGTGCTGAGCATCCAGAGCTGGACACAGCACTGCACAGCTGCCTCCAGGGCTGCCCACAGGGCCACCAGCCCTCCCTGCCCTGCCCTGCCCTGCCCTGCCCTGCCCTGCCCTGCTGCCAATGCTCCTCCTGCTGCCCCCAGGATCCATTGGCCTCCTTGGCCCCAGGACACTCTGCTGCCTCAGGGACAGCTCGGTGTCCCCCAGGAGCCCCAGGACACTCTGCTGCCTCAGGGACAGCTCGGTGTCCCCCAGGAGCCCCAGGACACTCTGCTGCCCCAGGGACAGCTCGGTGTCCCCCAGGAGCCCCAGGACACTCTGCTGCCAATGCTCCTCCTGCTGCCCACCACACAGATGGAGTCTGAATGGGGAGAGGTGCATCACACCTTCCACAATTCCCACAAGGAAAGCAGGACAGTGACTCTGTGCCTGGAGCAGGATCTGGATCTGGATGGCTCCTGCTCCCACTTTCTGGCTGTCAATAAGGACAGGCTCAGTGCCAGAGGAGCTGCAGGGAGGGAGCTCCTTGTGCTGCCAGCTGAAAAGGCAAGATGTGAGCCAAGCCAGTGGCGTCCTGCTGAGCCATTAAGGAGGAGACAGAGCTGGCTGACAGCACAAACCCGCTCTCAGCTGCTCCTCCAGCCTCCCTCAGTCCCCTCCAGCCTTCCCCAGTGACAAGAGCAGCACAGCCACCACAGGGAAATGCATGGCACGGGCACCTCAGGGCCTGAGGAGGGATTTGCATCTGCTAAATAATGTTTTTAATCCAACTGCCTGACTGCCACTGTTGGAAACCTGGGCACTGAGAATTTTAGACTCTCTGTGCTGACAGGCACTGACCTCCAGGCAAACACTGCATTTGACCTGAGGCCATAGAAGAGGCTTCCAAAATTGACTGATAGCACTGGGGTTATGGGTGTGTAGTTTGAATGAAAGTGTGTGATGTCACAGGGTGGAAAACTCGGAGTTTAAGGTTTTAGAATATAGTAATATATATATATAAAGCAAGATGGAGGATTTAGGGCATAGACTGAGTCCTTCTTTTTCATCTTCTTCTTCATGGGTCTGGGTGATATTTTGTAATTGGATAGAAAAGTCCACATTGCAGGCCATGGGTGGTTGGTTATTGGGTTAAAAGTAAAAATAATTTAGGTGTCATTTCTCAATTGGACAGTTTATCCTTAAAAGCCTTGTAAAGAGACAGATATGGCTCCATTTTTAGTTTGTTAGCTAGAAGTGCTGTAGAACTCACTGTAATATGGATAAGAATTAATAAACATCTGAGTCCGAACACGAAATACTGTCTTGTGCATTTATTCCCAACCCTGAAAAAAGAAGATAAAATGTGACAGTCACTTGTCAGAGGATCTGGCTGTGCCAGGAGCTACCTGGTGGTGCACCTGAGCCTGAAGCAGCTCTCCCAAGGATGCTGGCTGCCCACCTGCTGCTGAGGAAGGGGCACATCGCCAAGGCTGAAGGCTGGTTCATTATTCCTTGGCAGATAATCCATCCCAGGGATCAGGATTAAGGAAAGGATCACCTGGAGAATGTTCTCACAAGGCACAGATGTCATAAACCTCTGGTGTCTGACAGGGAGAACGTGCTCACTGTGTTGCTCAGCAGGCACTTTGCCAATGGCAGAAAGCACCAGGATTCTTCTCTCTCATCCCTCATGGAAAGCCTGGGAACAGCAAATGACGGCTGTGACAACAGATATAAAATGTACCAAAGGTCTGGGATTAAGCACCAACGATTTAAGACCAGCCTATCCAGAAGACAAGCTGCTTTCCTGCATTAACTACCCACTTTCACTGGGAGGAGGGAAAAAAATCCCATCCAGCAGGCACTTCCAGGCATCTTTGGGAACTCAGAAGCACAGCCCCATATATTTGAGGGCTTCACATTTAAAGGAAGGAATGACAGTCGTCCTTCCTGCCAGCAGTTTGTTTACCAGCCTGCCTGCTGGATTTAGATTTATATTTGGAGAGGAAACATTACTTTGGATACCTTGAGATGGCACGATTCAAATAGGAAATAAAAGGAGCAGAAGAAGGAAGTACAGATACCAGTATGGATGGTCCAGCTAAAGCCTGCCCCAGGAAGAGGAGGTCATGGTTACAAACACAACCAGAAATGCCAGTCTGAGGAGACACCCACAAAATCCCAGGATCCCTGAGGCTGGAAAATCCCTCCCAGCCCATGGAGTTCCAGCTGTGCCCAATGCCCACCTTGTCCCCAGCCCAGAGCACTGAGTGCCACCTCCAGCCCTTCCTTGGACACCTCCAGCCATGGGCACTCCAAACCTCCCTGGGCAGCCCCTGCCAAGGCCTCAGCACCCTTTCCATGCACAAATTCCTGCTGCTGTCTGTAAAGGTTTTGGCTTCTCTTCTTCTCTGCCAAGGTCAGGATGAATAATACTTGGGAAACGCCAAGCTCAAGTTCAGACTTGGAATGTTTATTGTATCTTAACTATTTACAGTATTTACAGGCTCACAAGCCATGACCTTAATAGCAAGCTAGAGAAATGAGGTAAAATGGAGTGCTCCTAACTCTTTCCAAGGTTATTTAAGTGATAATTACCCAATACCAAGGTAACACCTACATTATTTATGGTTTTGACCCAATAATGACCCCCCAAGGCCTACAATGCAGACCTTTTTCATCCAATTACAGAAAACTACCCAAAACCATAAAGAAGAAGGAAGAAGAAGGCAAAGAAGAAGGACAAACCCTGGGCATATCCTAAACACCCCTGTTTGCCAACAAGTAACTGGACACAACAACTTCACCATAAATTCCCCTCTTTACCTGAAAATCCTTTCCCCATTCCACATCCCCAGTTCCAGGTTCTCCTTTAAAGGCTTAAAAAGCATGAGAGGCAAAAAATCTGAAGTGTTCACTATGCTGCCAACACCCTGACCAACAACAGGGTGTCAGGTCGTGTTCTGACTTTGTCAGTGTTTTCTTTTTGTTTGGTTGGCTTTTTTGTACTACTACATTTTTATTTTAATTTTCCTAGTAAAGAACTGTTCTTCCTATTCCCATATCTTTGCCTGAGAGCCCCTTAATTTCAAAATTATAGTAATTTGGAGGGAGGGGGTTTACATTCTCCATTCCAAGGAGGCTCCTGCCTTCCTTAGCAGAAACCTGTCTTTCCAAACCAGGACACTCCATTGTTCCCACAACTGCAATTCCCTTTGTGCAATTAAACCCATTAAAATTTAAAAAAAAATCCATTTAAATGAATATATCCAATTCCCTTAAATTCCACTTCAGGGAAGAACAGGCAAGAGCTGAGGGAGCAAAAGGCTGAGCAAGGAGCTATCTCGAAGGTTTTATAACAAATGTAAGTTTCCATTAAAATTTGAAACCTGGAAGATATTGTTACGAGTGCCCATATTTGCTCTTTTCCAGGGCCTTTGGGTAGGAAAGGAAGTAATGGAAGATTTACTGCTCCAACTCCATGGACTCTTATCTCCCCCACACACACTGACAGGAGCAGAATTTGGAGATAATTGAAACTCCATTGCAGAACAAGAGCTACAAACTCCTGATGAGCATCAGGAACATGAACCCCACTGAGGGGGAAAATAACAAATATTTCCCCAGCAGCAGGCACGGGTTGTTTTACCTCTCTTGATCGTGGAGCTGCTCAGCCAAAATTTGTTAACATCAATGCATTCCAAGGAGCTCAATTTCATTCCAGACCACGCTGATTTTTCCATCTTTTATTTGTGTTGAGCACATAACTCCGAGGGCACGGATGGGTTATGGAATCAAGGTCACTGTCACACTTCTAATTTATGATTTAAAATAGCAAACAAGGGCTGACAATTTCTGTACATTTAGGAACCAATTAAGAGCAATTTATTACAGATCATTTCTGAGGAGCTGCTGGCAGGGGGGAGAACATTAACTCACTCTTTACACACTGTTTACTCACAGTTTGTCCCTGCATTTCCTCTCCACAAGCAGCTCTTCAGAGCACCTGAATTTGTTGGAACAACACTGTGGAGTTGCAACCTACCACTGATTTTTACTTAACCCATTTCCTACTGGAATTGTTGCCTTGAAAAACACACCTGCATTTTCTCCCGAGGTTTTGGGGTTCATTTATCAGCCTAGCTCATCCCAGAGATTTAACCCACGGATTGGACATGCAACCACAAAATCTGTCTAAAATTTTGGGGTTTTGGTTCATTTCTGGCCTGGTTCATCCCAGAGATTTAACTTAGGGGTTGGCTATACAATCCCTAAATCTGTCTATAATTGTGGGGACATTGCAGCTTTTGGGCACCAAAAATTCAAAAAGGACCAATTCGATTCAGTTCTTGGAAGGTGAGGAGCCACTGGAACCCAAATTCCACATTCAGGAGGAGCAGATCCAGATGGAAAGAGGGTGATGGATCTGCTCAGGGCCAAGCAGGAGCTAAGCACTGTCCAGGCCCCCTCAGGCTATGGGAAAGGGTGGAAAGCTGTAAATGGAAGCAGCAAGTCCCAGAGGGCCGGGACTGCATCAACACGGAGATTTGGGAAGAGAAATTGAAGGGCTGGATGGATTTGTTGGATCTATCCCAGGCCAACTCTCCCACCCTGCCTGGTGCACTGGTGGGGGACTGTCCTGCTGGGAAGTGACAGCACTTGCATCCAAACCTACAACCAACCTCAAACGTGGAATTTTGGGTCAAACTGGGACACAGGAATTCTGGAATTCAGCTTTGGCCAGAGGCAGAGAAGGTTTTTCCTGCAGGTGAGGCCACCCAGAGCCCAAAGCCAGGATTTGTGTTTGATTTGAGAACTTTAACAGCACTGCACTAACAGTTTGTTTTCCCAGTTTAATTGAGCACGAGCACTTAACATTTACTTTTCCCAGGCAATTGAGCAGGGAAAACTCAGTCCCATATCCACACAAACTCAGCTGATCCAAGTACAGCCAGACAGCCACAGTTTAATGGGAACAGCCACAAATGTGGCACTGCCATCCCATCATCTGGGAACCACAAGGAGTTCCTTGCTCAGAAGCCCAACAAAGGACACAGGACAGCCCCCACAGCAAGTGACATAGGAAAATTTGGGAATGTTGGGAAGGAATCCTTCCCTGGCAGGATGGGGAAACTTGCCCAGAGAAGCTGTGGCTGCCCCTGGATCCCTGGAAGTGTTCCAGGCCAGGTTGGATGGGGCTTGGAGCACCCTGGGATGGTTGAAGGTGCAGCAGCTTCCACTCAAGACAAACTTTGGGAGAAATACAGCCAGAGGAATGGATTTGAGAGCTTGGGATCTTTTCTGGGGCCTCAGGTACAGCCCTTGCTCATAGCATGATGGGTCTAATCATACCCAGCTCTCATTTTAAAGGCTACCAGTGCCAAATTCTTTAACTCCCAGAGCCAAGCTCTTTGGATAATCAATGAGTAACCAGGATAACCAAGTTTTTTTGACTCACAGAGCCTATCTGGAGCAGAGAGAAATTACAGCAACTAAAAAAGAGCACATGGCTCATGGGGAGTTGTTTTTCCTGACTGCCCTCCACCACTCAGAGGTTAATGCAGCACTCTCCAAGCCCTGCTCAAAGCTGGAGCGTGGCTGTTCAGGCACACTCCAATTTGCCATGATTCACCTGGCACTTAGAGAGTCACTGATCCCCCAGATAATCCTACACCTCAGCCCTGCAGGACAGAAAACACTGCTGGTAGGTGGGGGGGGGGGTGAAAATCAAAGCTGAATTTGTGCAGTTTGAAGGGGCTTCTGGTTAAAAGCTGCTCTTAAGGAAAGGATCCCAACAGGCTTTGCACTTCCCTATTCAGGGAACAGCAGGAAAAAAGGAAGTTTAGGCTGCAGGTTGATCTCTGCAATGGTTCTGTTGTCTGGCAGCATTTATACACAGGGGCTGCTGAGCCAGGAAAGCATCGAAATATGAGGGAGATTTGGGCCCTGAGGAGGGGAAAAAGGGCCGGGGATAGAGTTTGGAGTAGGGTTTGGATTTGAACCCTGCCCAGTGCCAGCACTAAACCACCACTGACACAGAGCTGTGGCTGCATTTGAGCCCTTCTTTTCCCGTGCCTTCCACTGCTGCCCACACAATGACAGCACCTCTTTTTTTCCAAGGGAATCAGCATTAAGGTTGGAAGATGACACAAATCTGAGTGAAGCCAGCCTGTTATGAGCCCCACAAAGGTGTATCAAGCTCTGAGGGTTAACTACTAACTTCCTAGAAATGGTTTAAGAATAATTAGTGAGACAGCTTGATTAGAGGTGTTTTGAACAAGCAAAAAGGTTTAAGTAAAGAGAAAATAACAAACTACACAGAACAAAAGAATAAAAGCCATGTGCAGTGTGGAGAAGCCTCTTGCACCTGTTAAGACACACTGAAAAAGCTTTAAGAATATTTGTGCTCTCTGTTATGTACTCAACGATTTGGGAGGGTTTTTTTGGCTTGCTGCTTAATAGAAAATAGCCACATTCCTTGAGGGACAGCTAAAGATCCAACAGGTGCTTTTGTCCTGGCACTGGGCTAATCACAATGAGAGAAGCACAGAATTTTCTGGTTCTTCTTCTTTAAAAGTTCTAGGGGTGTAAGTAACTTACACTCTTTTCTTAATAGGGAAACACTTACTGGGTTGTAGGGGTGCAATGCAACAGGGAAAGACCTCCAAGAACATCAAATTCTTGACTGAACACCATCACATCAAATAAACCACAGCACGAAGTGCCCAGCCAGAGGAGCTGCAGGTGTGCTGAGCTGCACAGCTTTTCCTCTGGGTTTTTTCCCCAGTTTTATGGAGATGTAATTCCCACCACAGTCACAAAGATGGGAACTGTGTGTCTGCAACAGACTTGAACTTCTGTGACAGCACCAAGTGAGAAGGGATGAGAATGGGATCTGCAAAACAGCTGCCCTGCCAAATCCAGACACAGAGAACATCACCACAAGGAACATTTTCGATGATGGAGCCTGAAAGGCAGGAGTTATCCTAGAAGGAGAACCCATGGAAGTATGAGGGGCAATAGCAGACACAAGTTTCACACAGAGCAATTCCCAAACCCCAAGAGCTCTGCCCATTCCAGCTGATGACAAATCACAATTTAAGGAGAAATGCAGCGAGTTCCATTTCTACCAAACACTAGTTCTGTGCAATGGCTCTCCCTGACAGAAAAAAAGAAGCAAAAACCAAGGTGGGGTGGCTGTGAAGTGATGCAATCAATCCACATCTAAGTGGCACATTAACAACCACAATTACCAGTTCATCTTTCCCAATTTGTGTGTGCAGATTCTTGACAGTCAGAGCTGGAGCTGACCACATCCTTCAGGAGAGGGAAATCAGGAATTCCTGCGTAGGCAGCCCTTCACTGGGGGGCTGGTTTTGCACCATTACTGATGAAACACAAATCCCTGAGCCCTCACATTTTGTTATTTTACTGTTTTTCCATTGCCAGAACTCCTGCTGGGTTTGCCAGTGGGAAGCACAGGAAGTACTGAAGTGAGCAAGCGCTGCTTTGGCAGCAATGAGGAGCCAGGGGCAGCAGCCTCCAACAATTCCAGGTTTCACTGATGCTCTAATACTCCACAGACATCTCCAGATCTTTTGGGACGAGCCCCATGAAGGTTTGCAGAGCAGCAAACCAGGTCAGAGAAAAAAAAAAAAAAAGAAGAGGTTTAAGGGGATCAGGGAATCATGGAGAGGTTTGGGTTGGGAGGGACCTCAAAGTCCATCCAGTGTCACCCCCAGCCATGGGCAGGGACACCTTCCACTATCCCAGGTGGATATCCCAGGTATCCCATGCTCCAAGCCCCGTGTGACCTGGTTTTGGGCACTTCCAGGGATCCAGGGGCAGCCACAGATTGTGTGGAAAACTTGCTGATATTAATTTGAAGCAGTTTTGAAAGCTGAGGGAATATTTTGTCTCATTCCTAAAGCAGCAGCACAAGTTTTACACTTTGCTGGCAGGAAGCACCAACCTTCAGAGCCTGGCTGGTTTTCCCTGGCAAACCCTACCTCTGTTTGCCAACCAAGTGTGTTTTAGTCAGCACAACAGCTAAAAGACGTTTTTCGCTTTTGTTGCTCTCCTGTTTGGAGAATTTTCCAAAGCCCCATTTGGAGAAGCTGCCAGCTCAGTAAATATTGTGTGTGCAGAGCATATGTTGTAATAAATACCAGGATATACATTAAAGGAGAGCACACATTAATGGCTGCTTTGTTATTCTGCTGCCTGAGGTGGAATTTCATTTACTGCAATGCCAAAATTTCCTCCTCCATCCCCAGCTGTGAAAGGTTTTGCCACCTTAGAGCACCAACAACCACTGCAGAGCACCCCAGATTGTTTCCTAGCTAAGGAATTTGACCTAAATTTCTTCCAAAATGTGAGTAAAAGAGGGAAGTTTTGATTTAAAACGATCATATTTCTCCTTTATTTTGTTAACTAGACATTAATAATAACTCACAAATCCCAGCTCCCCAGTTAACAGCCCTGCATGACAAGGTTGATTGTCGTCAGTAATTCACAGATTCAAAAGGATTTTTTTTAATTGTGTGTTAAATACAGAAGGAACTGAATACAGCAGAAGACCCAAACCTCACAGAACCTTTCCATGGCTTCTAATCCCATTAAAGCTGAAAAATCACAGACTCAATAGATTATTTTGGGCTGGAAGGGACTTTAAAGCTCACCTCATCCCACCCCCTGCCACGGGCAGGGACACCTTCCCCTATCCCAGGTTGCTCCAAGCCCCGTCCAGCCTGGCCTGACAAAGAATTGCTGTTTTTCAGACTCCAGACCAGCACTCTGGTCACAAGCAGAAATTAAAGAGCACATCTTTCATCTTCCTGAAGGATTTTGTGAGCACTGGAACTGCCTCAGGCTGGCTGAGACGTTCCTGCACCATGCAGGGATGCTCTCACCTCCCTCCCCATCCTCTCGCTTTTCTGAGGTAATAAAACCACTGGGAATTCAGGCAAAGAGGAGCCCACAAATCAAGCCCTGTCATTTCTTCCCTTGGCAGGTGAAAAATAGCCCCACGAGGAAAAGAAAAAAAGCAGTGTCTGCAAAAAAACCCAGCCAGCTTTTCTTTTTCTAAGGCTGTTTGTCACTGTTTAGGGCATCCAAGAAATGAGCTCAAGGAATTTGATCAAAATTGCTAATTTTGGAGCCAAGCACATCCCAACAACAGCACCTGGAGATGCAGACTTGGGAAGTCTTTTATTTCCCCTCTTAAACAGAACCAAGAGTTTTCCTTGAATCACAGAATCCCAGAATGGTTTGGGTTTGAAGGGACTTCAAACCCCATCCTGTTCCACCCCCTGCCAAGCTGCTTCCCAGTTTTCCCAGTTTTCCCCTGGATTTAAAATGGTGAAGGACCCTGTGGAAGCAAGTGGGAAACAAATGTGGGCACCTGCATGGCTGCCCTTGCAGGGGAAAAATAAAGAAGTATTTTTTAACAGACAGAAGCTGTCCCCTGAAATGAGATGGATAAATTGTACTATGAGAGATTGATGAGACCAGCGAGGAGAGAAAACTCAGTGTGGGAGGCAGGGATCATAAATAAAGGGAGAGAGAAAAATTTTCAGGGAGGGCACAACAGCACAGAAAGGTGTGGAGCTCCACAGTCCCTGACTGCTCAGGGAATCCCTCCCTGGGGTCTGCAAAGCAGAGGGATTCCTGTGGAAACCCCAGATCTGCCTCTGCTGGGCTGGAGATTCCAGATCTGCCCCACCTTCAGGAGCTCCAGCCCAGCTCCAGCCACAGGGATTTGCTCTGTATTTAGGCAAAACCCCAAAAATGAGAGCAGTGATGAAGCTGACGAGAAGGAACCCATGCAATCCCTCTCCTTTCCTTGTGTTCTGAAGAGTGGAACATAAAAATGATTGATGCACTGATGAGTTGATCAAACAGGACAAGGACTTCTTTATTGCAATAAATGCTGATTTAACTGAGCACGTCAGCAGCGTTTCCTTGATTTATTTTCATCTTCATCAAACAAAAGATTTAAATTATTCCTCTTTTAATTGCTTAAACTCAACACACAGCTTTAGAAAGCAACAGGTAGACACAGAAAGACAAAAACAACCCCTTTTTTTGGCCCTGATTAATTTTAGCCCAGCTAATTACAGGCAATTACACCCAGCTGAGGAACTCTTGGGTGTTCAGGGGACAGTGGCTGCTGCCACTTCACAGAGACCCTGTGTCAGTGGTACCCAGAGCTCTGGGCAGCAATGGGTTCTCCAACCTCAAAACACATAGAAAAGTGAAAAGAAATTTAAACCAGCCTTCAAATTACCTGAAAATTACTCATTTTCTGTCTTCATTTATTACTGCAGCGCACCCAGCAGCTTTTTCAAAGGTTGCCATGAACCAGGTCCTTAAAATCACAAGCTTTAAACCCAACAGACTCACCCAAAGCCAAGAGCAGCAACACCTTTCAGCTTTTTTTTTCCCATACAGCTGTGATAAATCAAACATTTTAACCTGACTCCATCAAACAAAATGTTTGAAGTGATGTTCAGCGTGTCTGAATGACCTTTGGATTTCAAGCCGGCCACGGGAGAAGCACCAAAATAAAGATGGGCTTCACCCAGGGACAAGGTGATGTGCTGGAGACATGGCAGGCTCAACAGAAAAAAATAAAATTATGATTTCTGTCCTTGAGCTTAGGGAAATGGAGCAGGGAAATGAAACCTTCAGTTGCAAACTGCATTTTACTATCACTGGTATAGGGAAAATTCCAGCACGGACCAGTGCCACACACAGATACAGCCCAAGGAATCACATAGCCTTTTTCCAGCCACAGCACCCAGCTGACAAAAAGCTGATTGAATCCCAGAATCCCAGCATGGTTTGGGTGGGAAGGACCATAAAATGTGTCCCATAACACCCCCTGCCATGGGCAGGGACACCTGCCACTATCCCAGGCTGCTCCAAGCCCCATCCAGCCTGGACCTGGGCACTTTCAGGGATGGACACAGCTGCAGGACTTGCCCTCTCAAGCTTCCCCCAAGCCCATGCCAGAAAATTCCCTGCCAATTTGGCACAGGCTCACCAGTGCCCACATCAAAAAGCCATTTGTAATTTATTGCAACACTGCCATTGACTGTCATATCCACTCCAG
The DNA here is from genome assembly GCA_024734555.1 of Trochalopteron elliotii. NCBI lineage: Eukaryota > Metazoa > Chordata > Aves > Passeriformes > Leiothrichidae > Trochalopteron > Trochalopteron elliotii. The sequence continues at coordinate 676,882 of JANPWX010000389.1, forward strand.
GTGTTCCAACTTAGGTAAAACAGGTTCCTGGGAAGAGGGTGACATTTCTTTAGGATAGAAGAAATGAGCTGTCAAAGCACAAGCAGGGATCCTGTATTCACAGACTCGCAGTAGGCACAACTCCCACTCAGTGCTTTGAACTTCAGTTGAGCTGGAACCAGCCTCTCTCATCAGAAACCTTTCATTTCTGTGGGGCTCACAAGGAAAACATTCCAATTCCAACCTAAATCCCTCAGGATAAGTCGCCTCTCTGATTTTTGACTGGATGCAAGAACAAGATCACAGGTTTGCCAGCCCTGGATCTGCCTACCTTGTCAGCTCCTCGACTTCAAAACAGCCCCACAAAGGAACAAGCACCAGGCACGAGATCCTCGAGGCAGAGCTGACTGAGGGTGCTGTGGGCACAAACCCCTCCCTGCTCAGCCCATTCCTTTAGAGGGATGCTACAGGGAAAGAGAAAACCCAAAACCTGGGATAATGGGACAAAACTGAAGGGATCAGGTCAGAGGAGATGTGAGGAAGGATTTGTTCCCTGGCAGGGTGGGCAGGCCCTGGAATGGATTCCCCAGAGCAGCTGTGGCTGCCCATGGATCCCTGGCAGTGTCCAAAGCCAGGCTGGACAGAGCTTGGAGCACCCTGGAATAGCAGAAGGTGTTCCTGTCCATGGCAGGGATGGAATGGGATGAGCTTTAAATCTCTTCCACCCCAAACCATTCCATGATTAAACCTACATGGTTCTACCCAGCTCCTGTCCCAGTCCCCAGTGATCCCTGGCTCAGCAGCACCCGCAGCCTGTCCCAACATCCCTGACTCACCTCTCCAAAGGATAATGGAGAGGTGGATAATGGAGCTCCAAAGTCCCCTGGAGCAGGCAATAACAGCAGGTACGTGAGTGACAAATTACCTGCTCTTCCAAACCCACCATTTCACACTCCCAGTCTGGAAGGGATCCAACCCCTCCCAGAGCAGCCTGGAGCTGGAAGGGCTCTCCAGGCGAGCCCTGACAGCTGGCACACTGGCACAGGACCTTCTCTGGCTCAAAGGGTGGGGCTTAAAAGGCTGAGATGTACCTTGTAAATGTTCTTGCATCTTTTACCCTTCCAGGATCAGGATTAATACACGGGACTCGCAGTTTGTGTTCGCACTTGGATGTTTATTATTTCTCATCTATTTACAGACTCACAAGCTGTGAGCTCTAACTAGCAAGTTAGAGAAACGAGGTGAAATGGAGTGCTTCTAACTCTTCCCAAGGTTATTGAAGTGCTAATTACCTAATAACGAGGTGACATCTATATTATTTATACTTTTGACCCAATAATGACCACCCAAGTAATGCAATGAGGACCTTTTTCACCCAGTCACAGAAAACCACCTAAACCTGTGAAGAAGAGGGAAGAAGAAGATGAAGAAGGACTCAGACAATGCCCAAAGCCCTCCATCTTGTATTACTATATGTATTACTATATATTAAAAGCCCAAATTGTCAGTTTCCAGAATTCCAACAGTACCTCAAAGTCTATCTGGGGGGTGCCAAACACCCCCTCCCCTGGCTGTATGACAACAGCCACTGCAGAGGAAGGTGCTGGTTTGAAAAGCAATTTAAAAATCTTCCCAATGTCCAATTCTCACCCCCTGTGCCATATCTCTCCCATATCTCATTGTCAGGTTAATTGCCTGCCAAGTGGCCGCTGGGAAGACTCAGGGAGCTGAAATAATTTACCTAGAAACTGATGTTCGAGTTCTCCAGCTGGCACAGGGGTCCTGAGCATTTGTAAAAGGCCTTTCGAAAGCACAATAGCTGCCCTTCAACTCCGGGGACACAAACCTGCCAATCCTGGCTGCTCCATCAAGCCAGGCTTTCAGGGATGTCAGTGTGCCAAGATCCCACACTGTGAGGGAGCCACAGGCTTTGGAGGGACACTGGCTGCAGCCTTCCAAAGGAAAATCCATCCCAGCACCTGCCACACAGCACAGGGGAGGATGGCAAGAGCCAGCCAGGGATGTGTGAGGGAAATGCCAGTGAATCCTTAAAGCAAAATTGGAAAAGGAGAAGCTCAACTAAGCAAACAAAAATTTCAGTGCCTGTGTTCCCACCTTGCTTCAGTTTTGGTTCCTGCGTTCTTCCTGTCATTCCCCCCTCAAATCTCCTCCCTAAATTACTCACCTGCTACTTCAATTTCCCTGAAGGTTAATTCCCCACTGGATGAGGCTGAAGGAAATGGGAAATCTCTGCAGGAGAGAGTGGCCATGGACCTCTGCATTTCCAAAAAGTCACTGTACAGCACAGCAGCTGCCTGAGACTGACAGGACCGTGACTGATCCTCCCCCTGTCCTGGCCTTTGGCACAGGGACCAACACAGTCCTGCCTCCCACTGCCAGCTCCTCCTGCATTTGGGAAACCCACAGGGATGGATGGGCATACCCGGAGAGCAAAGGGCTCAGCCTCAGAACAGCATCACCCCCAAAACTCAGCCCTGCCCTCTCCTATGTGCAATTCCTCTGCAAACAAAGCATTGCCCAGGTCTGGAAATGAAGAAAACCAGCTCTGGTGCCTCTCAATCCCATTTATCCCTGTCCTCAGGGCCAGACAGCACCTCCCAGGCAGGAATCTCCACCCTCCACCTTCCCACAAAGCTACAGCCCCAAAACTTGATAAGTGACCTCATAGGAAATCTGGGGAAAATTAATGGAAAGGGAATATGGATTCAGTAATGTAGGAGAACAGGCTAATAAATATCAGAGATGCCAATAAACATCAGACATCATCTCAGAGTCTCCAGCCTGACCTGGAAGTGTCCAAGGCCAGGCTGGACAGGGCTTGGAGCAGCCTGGGATAGTGGAAGGTGTCCCTGGCCATGGCAGGGGGGGCACTGGATGGGCTTTGAGGTCCTTTCCAACCCAAACCATCCTGGGATTCTAAGCTAATACAGGTGATCAAATACCAGCAACCAACAAATCATAGAAAACACAAATATTTGCTGTTTAAGGCAAAAAACACACAAGAAACTCTCAAAGAGAGGAGCTATGAGTAAACGTTTTCCAACCTACTTCTTACTCTTCTTTTTAATAACAGAAAATGATCTGGCTGAGAAAAAATAATGAAGGTGCTGTCAAGGATGCTGCTTAAGTTGATCAATCATGTGTTTAAAGGCAATCCACCCCCTGCTGCCAATCACAAGCTCAAGCAGACAAAAAGCAGCAGTTACAGAGCCCAAAGTCTCACTGATGGCCTTCATTAGTGCTCTGGGGAACCATTACCCTCGGCAGATTTCACTGGAGCTCTCCAGGAGGAATAAACAGACAAAAACCTCTCCTGGAATATGTGCTTGCACGATCCACTTCCTCTGGGATCTCTTCTGGAGCATTTCTTCTCCCAGGTGGATCTGAGGAAGCCTTTTCTCCAGGGAAGCAGAAAAACTGGCAGGGAAAAAAGCCAATGCTCCTGAGAAGCTGCCCTGAGAGGTTTCAGACTCCTCATCCCTGGAAGTGTCCAAGGCCAGGAAGGACAGGGCCTTTGACAAAAGAGAAACTTGGGAGAAAGCTGCAGTGACTTTAAGCTGAAGGAGGGCAGGTTTAGTTAAGATACATGGAAGAAATTCCTCCTGTGAGGGTGGGCAGGCCCTGGCATAGGTTCCCAGAGCAGCTGTGGCTGCCCCTGGATCCCTGGCAGTGTCCAAGGCCAGGCTGGATAAGGCTTGGAGCAGCCTGGGATAGTGGAAGGTGTTCCTGCTCATGTACTGGATGAGCTTTAAATCCCTTCCAACCCGAACTGGGATTCTGGGATTCCAAGCTGGAGGTTTCCAGGTGTCCCTCAGTCCAGGCCCTGCTGATGGCAGCCTCTCCTGAGCTGTCACAGCAGCAGGACAGACACTGTCCCCACTGTCCCCTCACTGTCACACCGCAGGTCTGTCACTCATGGCTTCCCCGAGCTGCCACCAAGCCAACCCGCAGAGCATTTCCTGCTGTGGCCACACTGTCCCCCTTCCCTGTCACTTCATTTAGCTCCGTGTGGCCTCACACCACCGGAGGGAGCAGGGGGCATGCAGGTTTCCGGCTGTCAGAATCCAGGGATAAATGGAGTGCTCCATTCCCTGCCGAGGGCTCGCAGCACAGGCACCAACAGCCCTGAGATGCTGCTGGGACTGCAATGATTCATCACCTGCCCGGGCAGGGCATCAAGACAGAGCCTTGCCCTGTGACAAAGATGAATTGCCCAGGAGATGAGGCTTAATTCACTCCTAGAGGAAATGTTCCCCTTAAAACAAGGCAGTTATTTCCCACATCCGATGCTGCCGTAAGAATACAATTACAACTGTGAGCACAGGGCCAGCTGAGGAAGGGCCTGGAGCATGTGGGTGAAGGCCAGGAAAGGCTGAGGGAGCTGGGGCTCTTGAGGCTGGAGAGGAGCCCCAGCTGAGAGGGGCCCTCAGGCCTGGCTGTCCCTGTGTGCAGGGAGGGCTCCCAGCAGGGCCCAGGCTCTGCCCAGGGGGCCCAGCAATGGCCCCAGAGCCACGGGCAGGGCCTGAGCCCAGCAATTCCCCCTGCACAGGAGGCACAACTTCTTCTTTCCTGGGCACTGCCCAGCCCTGAGCACATTGTCCACACAGCCTGGGGGGGCTCCTCCCTGGGGCTGTTGCAGAGCTGTGTGCACACAGTGCTGTGCCCTGTGCTCTGGGATGGCCCTGCTGGAGCAGGCAGGTGCCACCAGCTGCCCACTCAGCTCCCTCCAGCCTCAGCCAGTCTGGGATTTTGTCAGGAAGACAAGAGCTGACTTTTCCTACCCACATGGGGAAGAGCTGTAGTAACACCCTGAGGGACAAAACAAGAGATGCCACTACTGGGCCCACTCTTAGCACCCCAAATTCACTCAGCCAGCAGGACAAGGAGGAATAAAGCCATGGAGAAATGTCCCATTCCAAGCTGTGGGAACAGCAACAACCCTCCCACGTGCCAGTGCCCTAAGCAGAAGCTGCTGACAAAGGCCTGCATTGGCCATTTTGGAAGTGCCAGGAAACACCACCCGAGAAAGCAGCCACTGCCATCTGTTCTACCTCCAACTGCTTGAGATTATTCTCTTTACCTTAAATATATCCAAATATATATAAATACCACACACAGTCTATGAAAACAACTCAGCAAAACGCTCCATGCCCACGAGGACAGGGCTGGGTGGCCTGTGGCTCCCATGGGTGACATCCCAGCCCTTGTGCTCCCAGCAAAGGGACACCACTGCTGCACCTCCCACAGGCTCTGGCTCAAGCAGCCCCTCTGCCTCATAAACTATTCCTGCCACGCCATTTCTCACACAGCCCATGTGCTCTCTGTCAGTGTTTTCAGCCTCTCCAGGAGGGGCAGGGTGCAGGTATGTTGCTGTTCAGTGCTGGAACCCTGTGCTGGTTGCCTGGGAAACATCAGATCCATTGGCCAGAGTGGATCTCAAACACCCTCTCCTCACTCTGTTCAAAGTGCCAGCATGTTCAGAGACTGCTGTGTGCTCACACACATGTGGGGGGTGATGGACACCACGTCCTGTGTTGCTTCCAAGAGTTGGGATGAGTCCCTGCCTTGTACCATGCTTTTCCTGACAGAGTAGGCCAGGCCAACACTAAAATCTGTGGCCTTCACACATCATCCAGTGCCCAAAGTGACAAAAAAGTCCTGTATTCCTTCCTTCAGTCCTGCATTCCCTCTCCCAGTCCCACATTCCCTCTCCCAGTCCTGCATTCCCTCTCTCAGTCCCACATTCCCTCTCCCAGTCCCATATTCCCTCTCCCAATCCTGCATTCCCTCTTCCAGTCCTGCATTCCCTTGCTCAGTCCCACATTCCCTCTCCCAGTCCCACACTCCCTCTCCCAGTCCCATATTCCCTCTCCCAGTCCCACACTCCCTCTCCCAGTCCCATATTCCCTCTCCCAGTCCCACATTCCCACTCCCAGTCCCACACTCCCTCTCCTAGTCCCGCATTCCCTCTCCCAGTTCCATATTCCCTCTCTCAGTCCCACATTCCCTCTTCCAGTCCCACATTCCCTTTCCTAGTCCCACACTCCCTCTCCCAGTCCCATATTCCCTCTCCCAGTCCCACATTCCCTCTCCCAGTCCCATATTCCCTCTCCCAGTCCCATATTCCCTCTCCCAGTCCCACATTCCCTCTCCCAGTCCCATATTCCCTCTCCCAGTCCCACACTCCCTCTCCCAGTCCCACATTCCCTCTCCCAGTCCCATATTCCCTCTCCCAGTTCCACATTCCCTCTCCCAGTCCCACACTCCCTTTCCTAGTCCCACATTCCCTTTCTCAGTCCCACACTCCCTCTCCCAGTCCCACATTCCCTCTCCCAGTCCCACATTCCCTCTCCCAGTCCCATATTCCCTCTCCCAGTCCCACATTCCCTCTCCCACCTGCTGCTGCCTCGGTGCGAGGATCTCCCCTCAGCCCCCCCTGCACTGCACAGCACAGCTCCTCTGTTGTTTTTGACTCCACAGATGTAATTAATAACAATAAAAGCCACTGATCCTTTTGGTGGCTGCCTTTTTCTGCTCATTTAAGAGAAATCAGAGCAAAGCACGGTGACAGATGGCAGATATTAAAGCCTCGAGGTGAGGAACACACTGCAGCAGCAGCAAGGAAATTCCTGAGGCTCATTTGTGAGGGCCAGGATGCTCCCAAGAGCAGACAAGTTTAGATGTGTCCTTAGCATTGAGGAATCCTCTTTCCTCCTAGAATAAAATGAGCGAGGAAGTACTTCAAGTAGGCTATTTTCCTGAAAATAACCCTTCCCTTGAGCTGTTTTTTGGGATGGTTTTCCAGGCAGTTTTACTCTGTTAAAGCAACAAAACCATTCCTCACTGGAGCTCAGGGATCTTTTTTTGCCCAGGGATTTATAAGCTTTGAAACCCAAAGTATTCCTCTCCTCCTCTGCCTTACCCAGTTCCTTACAGGGCTCTGATTCAATACAGCCCAGAATTAGATTACAGTAATTTACTGCAGGACAGTGAAGAGAAGGGGAAAAATAAGGAAAGGAGAAGTGTATCAGTCACCTCTGAGCAGAAAATAGAAGAAGATGCTAAAACCTGGCAGGTGCTTCCTTATCTTATTTATCACATGCTGATGGGAACAAACTGTTTTTGAAAGAAAACCCAGTGGTGGAAATCTGAACGAAAAATCCTGGCCCAGCAGATGATGGCAGAAATTCCTTGGCTGCTGAAAGCTGAGCAGTCCAAACACCCACTGGATGTTACTGGCAGAAGAACAACCAGAAACAACAAAATTCCAATTTAAAGCATCCCAAACCCATTGTTGGACTTCCTGGAGGAGCCCATCTCCACCAGCCAAGGAGCAGCTAAGCTGCAGAATTTAATGCAGAGATGTTTCTCTTTGGAGGGCATTAATAATGGTTTAAAATGTAATTAACTTGTGTCACCGGGCTGCTATTAATTTAAGCATGTACTAAATAGTAAATCCAAACAGGATCTGTCATTCTGCATAAAACCCTCATGGAAAAGCTTTCAGCAGTGAAATGAAAGGAAAAACCATCATGAAGTGTGTGGAAAAGTCACCTCTGGTGATTATTTTTATCCTATTTTTGTACTAAACACTGGCCCAGAAGCTCAGCACCACCCAACCACCCCTCTGCAGATGTTTGGAGGCATCTCCCCTTTAATTTCCTCTGTACCTGCCCTCCCTATGGACACCCAGAGCCTTCCTCAGCTTTTCCCAGGGCTCAGAACAAACACTTTTCTCTTCCCTTGAACTTTGGGCAGTAAATTCTGCAACGCTCTCAGTATTTTGCTCAGTGCTTGCTCACTTGAAGGTGAAGAACCCTTCAGCTTTCCCCTTCTTTAGAAGGTGGGCTTGGGCATTTAACCTTGGGTCTCTGAGATATTTTAAGGGGAAAGCAATCCCAAAAATCACCAGGCATTGCTCCTAGGGTGCTCCTCCTTTTTCCAGGAATATCAATGTGTGGGGTCTGAGTCAATGAAGAATCCAACAGGTTCATGCAAACCTCATTGTGGGCACTCCATGGATTTAGAGGCTTGAGATGTTTTCAGACTCGATTCTGTGAGAACAACACTGCAGAAATACAGAAATTTGCTTTGAAATAATCACAATTTGCTGGGTTTCCTCCAAAATTTCCGTATCACTGCTGGAAGCAATTGCAAATACAAAGGATTTTGTAGTTCCTGTGTGCTAGAGCAGGGAATCAAAGGTGATGGATCAGGTTTTATTCTATTTATCAAGGGGGATTTACCTGTTTTCAATTATCATTTTATTGTAATGCCAGCTAGAGGAAGCAAACACTCCAGCCTTCATCCAAAGACTTTCTATAATTCCACCTTAATTCTGACTAAACATGAAATTAATTATGACTGAGGGGCAAAACCTGCCTAGAACCCTGCTGGGTTTGGTGATCAAGTGTCAATCCCAGTCCCAATCCAATGAGGAGATAATTTAACAAAGAAGCAACGAGGTCAACTCACAGAAATCACACAAACAACATAAAAAATAGTGGAAAAGAGTGGGAGTGTCAAAGATGAGTTCTGCTATTAAATCATGGATTCACTCAGATCCCATGGCAGGTACCAACTGCACCAAAAATTGCCCTTGGTCTGTGGCAGAACCTCCTCAGCTGCACAAGCCAGAGGGAAAATCTCTCATCTGTTCTGTGCAACAAAAAGAGATTATTATGGAGGCAAAGTGACAGGAAAGGAGAGAAGAATGATTGCACCTGAACACATCCTCAAGGGAGTGAGTTTGGATATCTGCAGCCTCCAGCAGGGCTCAGGGATGTCTCTCCAGGACAAAAAGGAGTGGAAAATGCAATTTTAATGGTACCTGTGCTCTGGGAGAGTCTCTCCCTTGTGTTTTTCCATCAGCTTTTAGCTGAAGTACCATAAAAACCTGCAGCCAACACTGCTGCCCAAGGGAGCAAGCCCAAGGATCACATCCAGCCCTGCCTGTAGGGATGGGAAGAAGAGAGGGAAATGGGAATTGGCTGTTGCTGCAGAGCTGAATGGGAATTAAAGGCACACCTCAAACCCAGCAGCTTCAACCAGCACCTCCAAAATGTTTGGGAACACAGCAGTCAACCCAGCCAGCCCAATATTCAGCTTTTTTTGGTCTTTGCCACTGATTGATTGATTTATTATCCACACCAGCCACTCCAAAGCAAAGGTTCCACAGACACAAATCTCAGAGGTGGTGCCTTCCAACCCTCTCTGCTCTTGCAGGGGATGGCATTTGTAACCCAGCAAATTAGATTTCTCCCTTTTGAATCTGCTGGGAAGAGGCAGCTGGGAAGCAGCAGAAGTGCTGGGAAGAGCTGTTTGCAGGATGAGAGAAGAGCCTGATGTCTCATTAAGGGTCCCTTGGTACTTTTTGAAATATAGATGGTGTTAACTCTCATTTCTTGCCTGATTCAGAACTGGTAATTGCTAAAGCTGTTCAGCATTTCCTACCCCACTCCTGCTGCTGGGGGCTCAGAGCTGCTCCTAGATTTCCCTGTGGAAATGTCCTGCACAGCAGCCCCAGGAGCTGGGAGAAGGTTTGGGATAGAAATTAAAGCTTCCTCAGTTTCCCACCCAAGATCTCCAGGGCAGGAGGAGCCCTCCTGGGGCAGCACTGCTGATTGCAGCCTGTGGGGTTCACTTGCACACTCCACTCCTGGACATCCAGACTCGGGAATTTTCCATTTCTCCATAGCCAGGAACAACCAAGTTACCCCCAAAAAATGTCCCTTCTGTCAATTATTTTTGTGGAGTAAAGCTGCACTTTGAGCTGACATTTTGCATTAATGTTTTTTTCTTCCTTGCAACAATTATCTGCTAGAAAAAACCAGATCAGCATCCTTCTGATCCTGAACATTTGGAAAGCTGCCTCCAAACATGATAACCCGGGACACTGTGAAGTGATTCAAACACATTGCCTGGAGATGTCCTTCTGTGCCTTTATTTTCCTGTGTGCCAAACTGACACAGCTCCCAGAAAACACCCAAATTAACAATCCCACACCTCTAAAACGTCTGTGGCTCTGCAGAGCCCCAAACTGAGGCCAAACCCTGCCAAACCATCTCCACAGGCAGTGGCGAAGAGGGGATCAAAGCCTTTTGCTCCTAAAACACTACAGGAAGACGTTGGTGCAGCTGAGGAGACAAGATTTTTTGGGGGTTTATTACTTCATTTTATTCCTTTCAGAGAGCTGTGAGGGATTCACCTCCACAGGTCCCAGGAGCATGGACAGCACCATCCCTGAGGAACTGAAGCAGCAGGACACAGCAGGAACACTCCCAGTGCCTTCAGAAGAGAAGGGAAGGCATCTCCTGCCCTCAGAACTGTTGATCCTCGTTAAAATATAAGCAGTTAGAGCAATTAATGAGGAGTGGTCTGCAGACACTTCCCAGCAGAGCTGTCCATGTGGAAATGGAGCATTTAAGAGAATGAAGGGATCAAAAATATATCTGGACACCAGAGAGCAGGGACACCAAAGTTTCAAACACCTCTGAGGGCTCACACTGCCTTAGATAATTGCCATTTCCAGCAGCAGCTCTGGCAGAGAGAGAAAGAAGAGCACTTTAGGCAAATTGAGATCACACTTGAGGGAAATAGCTGCCTAACGCTCCCTTTACCCAGCACTGCAGCTTCCAAGGGTTTCCTGGACAGACCCAGACACTTTTAGAACCCTCAGTTTCCTTCCCAGCAAACACAAAGTGTTCCCAAGCATCCTGGGGCCTCTCAGAGAAAGGGAAAAGAGAAAAGAAGCAGCTCTGTAACACCCTCACCTTACACAAGACATTCCTGGCTTTGGGTGACCTGATTGTGTCTTTCCAGTGCCTGAAGGAGAAAGAAAAGATGGACTGGGGACAAGGGATGGAGGGACAGGACACAGGGAATGGCTTCCCACTGCCAGAGGGCAGGGCTGGATGGGATATTGGGAAGGAATTGTTCCCTGGCAGGGTGGGCAGGCCCTGGCACAGGGTGCCCAGAGCAGCTGTGGCTGCCCCTGGATCCCTGGCAGTGTCCAAGGCCAGGCTGGACTTTGGGGCTTGGAGCAGCCTGGGAGAGTGGAAGGTGTCCCTGCCCTGGAAGGGGTGGCACTGGATGGGCTTTAAGTCCCTTCCCACCCAAACCAGTCTGGGATTTGCTGCTGTTACAAACCCACACATTTCCAACAAAATTCATCATTGCCTTTACCCCAAAGCACCCAAAGCCAATGCTTTTATTTCCTCCAAAGAAAGATACCTTGAAATAACAAGGCCCTTATTTACCTCTTGCCAGAAATAATCTTCTTCTTGAATTAATTACATATTTAAGTCCAGACTTTTTTCCACCTACACTGAGGCACTCACAGAATCAGGAAAGCTTTCCAACAGGGCTGGTTTATGGGGTTTTTATTGGCAAATAAATGATATGGTCTCTGCTATGTATACACCTAAATCAACTTTAGAACCAAAACAAATAGGGCTAAAGGGCATTTCTGAAATTTGCTCTGCTTATTTCACAGTCAAGCAAAGAGGGTTTTATTCAGGCTCTCCAGGAGGCTGCTGCAGCCTTTCCTGAGCAAGGCTTGGATTCAGCAGCCACAGCAGGTCTGAACAGTGCAGTCATTGTAGGATTCTGCAACCAAAACCCCTTTCACACGCCCAGGTGCTGCTGCAGTGAGAACCACACCAGACATCTTGGGGGAAAAATCAGTATTTCCACAGCAAAGGAAGGAAAAAGTTGCTCTGGTAATTCCTCATGGCAAAAAAACCCACATGGGTTGCCTCAACAGCTGCCAAAGATGCAGGGAATGAAACTGGGATTTCTTTTCCTTGAGTCTGTGATAAGGAAATTCATCAGCAGGAACTGAGGGCAAAAGTCTTGTACTGAGGGCAAGCTGCAGGACTGGGAACACTGGGAATCATCACAGGATTAAAGCCCTGGATCTTATTAAATTATCACCTTAGAGAGCTGGATTTCCTTGCCTTTAAAAGAAATGTGGCTTCATCTATGCTTAATTCCCCAGAACCACAGGAGAGCTGGGTTGGAAGGGACCTCTGGAGATAAACCAGTCCAAGCCCCTGCCCAGGCAGGGTCACCTGGAGCAGATGACACAGGAGAACTTCCAGGTGGGCTTGGAATGAATCCCAAGAGGGAGAGAGTCCACACCCTCCCTGGGCAGCTGCTCCTGTGCTCATGGAAAAGAAAAGTTCCTCATGTGGAGATGGAGGTTGTGCAAGACAAACCAGCTGGACTGACTTTACCTGCAGAGAGAGTGGCTGTCACCATGCAAATAAAACAAATTCCAATCTCCTCTGGCTGAACATCCCAGGTTTGATGTGCAAGTGACATTCTGGAGGTAGAAATCAGATAAATTCTTACACGCTCTGTTGCTCCCATGAACAAGAAGCACAGGAGTATTCCCAGTGTATTTCCAGCACTGGGTGGGATTGGGAATTTCTCCCCAAGTGGACAAAGTGTTCAGGAGCTGCCCCTCAGTTTTCAGTGCACTCCTTGAACTGAAATCAAAGGTTTAACCTAATTTCCATCACTGCAGAGCACACCAGAGCAGTTCCAATTCAGAGAGGGAGACTCCACACCCTCCCTGGGCAGCTGTTCCAGGGCTCTGCACCCACATGGGAAGAAATTCTTCCTCATGTGGAGATGGAGGTTTTGCAGGACAAACCAGCTGGACTGAGTTTACCTGCACAGACAGTGGCTGTCACCGTGGAAATAAAACAAATTTCCAGTTCCCTTTGGCTGAACATCCCAGGTTTGATGTGCAAGTGACATTTTGGAGGTAGAAATCAGATAAATTCTCATGTGAACAAAAGGCCCAGAAGTATTTCCAGTGTATTTCCAACACTCAGTGGGATTGGGAATTTCTCTCTAGCTGGACAAAGTGGGCAGGAGCTGCCCCCCAATTTTGAGTGCACTCCCTGAACTGAAACCAAAGGCTGGTCTTAATTTCTATCATAGCAGAACAGTTCCATTCTGTAAGACCAGCGTGGGGCTTTGCAGCTTTACCTTCTGAAAAGAACTTTATATTTTTTTTTTTTTCAATAAATCAAGCATTCCCATGCTTCTCAGTGCAAAAACAGGGAGTCTTTTGACAAGGAACACACTTGGACTAAATCCCCAGCAGTGCTGTGGTGGTGTCAAACAATCTGGGAGCAGTTGCTGTGTGTTCCTACCTGCAGAGGTCTCATCTTTGCTGCCAAGTGCTGCCATTAGGAAAAAAATTCCCAAAAAAAATCAGGCACGAGCTGAGCCCATGCTTCCCACCTTGATGGCCCAGCTAAAGGAAGAATTCCAATGGATAGGCAGCTCCCCAGGCAAATCTCTGCAAAGCCCTCATGGGATTTAACCAAAAGGAGAGTATTTGGGGCTTATCCCATTTTCCATCACACAACCAGACAGAAAAAGCAAGAGGAATGTTAGGAGAACACAGTGGGAATAATCCAACACGCTCCCACGGATCCCAGGCTGCTCAAAATCAATCCCAGGCACCTCAGGAGCAAATGAAGGAGGAGAAGGAGTCTTTGAAAGCCACGTGCCAGAGCACTGAGGGCAGTTCAGCAGCAAAATGGAGAGAGGGGAGAGAAAAAAAAAATCATAATTAAGAACCCAATCATGTTTTAGCTCTCAGCGAAAATTCCGACTTCCAATTAATTCCTACACATTTCAGCAAAGGGGAGAAAAGAACAAGTGCAACTGTGGCTTACACAAGATTTCAGCTCTCATGCAGAGAGGCAAATCCAGGGTTTCTTGGAGTGTTTGTGCCCCTGGCAGATGATTTCTTGGGAAAGGCAACCTTCCCCTAATCCCCATCAAACAGAGCTTGGAACAACACAGGGAGGAAGAACCCAAAAGACAGATTTGGATTTGTGCTTCTTGCTGTGTTTGGGTGAGAAATGATGGGATTGGGATAGTGTGGCTCATCCATGGGTTCCACACGTTCTTGGATTCATCATGGAAAACATTTATTATTTGTTGCTTTTAATAAGGGGAGATGCCAAACCCCTCCTGCCAGGGAGCCCCTTCCTTTGCTATCACACAGCAACTCCACTTCTGAGAATATTCCCATGTATTGATGGATATTCCCCACATGGCCCAGCTAAAAGGCACCCTGGGAATACTGACTGCCATGAAAACCCAGGAAAACTCAAGTTTCAGAAGCTGCTGTTTATACAAGTGGAATGAAAACTGTTTTCTGTCGTGGTCACGTGCAGCAATTGCTCCCAAACAGTTTGGAACAAACAAATAATCTCCTTTTCTTCTGGAAAAGCTGGTTATTCACACTGTCAGCACTGATCTGCAGATTGGAATTAGCTTCCTTTGGAAACTTTTGTGTGAAATTCTAAAATATAAAAGCAGAAGCTGTCCCAAGCCTGTTATTTCCTGTCAGATTCCACCTCCCCAGCTTTTCCCTGCACGCTCCACTCCATCCATGCCTTCCCATCCTTCAATTCCCACCACTGAGGGACTTGAAAAAATTACACTTTAATGAATGCTGCCAACAAATAAACAAGGAAAAAAACCAACCAATAGGAAAACCTGAGAAAGGGGTGAACTTCTCCTCCTCCTGAGACATATTCCTGGGATTATCCATTGAATTCCAAGTGAAGAGCTATCCAAAACACAGCCCAAATCCCTGAAATTTGTAGAATACACAGAATTAAACCCCCAAAAATCCCCTGTGTGTTGCCAGCTCACCAACAACTTCATTTTGTTTAATCAATCCAAAAGCTTCTTGCAATGACTCTCACCTGAAAAATTCTTCCATTTTTTCTTCTGTCTCCATCCCTTCCACAGCCATTGGAATAGCCCATTAAAAAGGGAAAGTTTCCCTCCAAAATTCAGGATTTTTCCCTCAGGACAGTTTTCCCGTTTTTTTTTTTTTTTTTTTTTTCCTTTTAAAGCAGTGTGGGGAGAAAGAAATGTTATTAAATGAAAATAAAATCTCCAGGAAAATGACTTGCAGATCCGAAGATCAAAGTGAAAGCTCTGCATTTGCTGTCAGGAAAATAAATTAGAAGCTTTAATTTCAGCAATAAGATCTGCTTTTCAAGGAAGCACATTTTAATTTGATGATTTCAATTCCTGTTTAATAGAAAATTAGAATTCTACCCTGAAAGTTTGAGCTTCACTTTTCCATATCAGCTATTGCTGAAAGAAAGGGAATCAAAAGGGAAAATCCAAATTTTGCTGCACTTTCCCTTCCCTAAACAGAGAATTCCAGCAACAGAAATCATTAAAATATTTTAAATCCTGGACTCTTCCTGTCCCAAAAATCATTCATACAAGTATATATCCCAAATATCTTCTTCCACAGAAAACTTCATTAATCATTCTTAATTATTTATTAAATCCAAGGCTGGTGGTCTTGAAACAAATGACTCAAAAAATAGGAAAACTTCCCATCTGTGTCTAAGAAGTCTCACAGGGAGAAAAAATTAGGATTTTTATAGTCTCCAAATGTGTCCCAAGAAAGCAATTCCACCTCACCTTGCCTGGGGCTTGGTTGGGAAAGGAGAGGAAGAGCAAAGATCTCCATGGAAAGGCACTTCAAGCTCACCCAGAAATAAAACTCCCAACCCCCCTGGTGCAACAGGAAGGGAAATTTGGGAAGTTCCTACTCAGTAACTTCTGGGAGAGCTTGGAAAACGAGATTGGACCTAAACCCTGGAATCATGGAGTGGTTTGGGTTGGAAAAGACCTTGGAGATCATCCAGTGCCAGGGCAGGGGCACCTCCCACTGTCCCAGGCTGCTCCAACCTGGCCTTGGGCACTTCCAGGGACCCAGGGACAGCCTGAAACTCTGGGAAATCCACTCCAGGGCTCCCCACCCTCAGAGGGAAGAATTCCTTTCCAATATCCCATCCATCCCTGCCCTCTTGAAGCCACTCCAGCCTTGCCCTGTCCCTCCAGGCCCTGACCATATTATACCAAGCCCTGCTAAAAATGAAATTTATAATTATCAAACAGTGCTTTCAAAATAACCAGCTGCACTTTGGGGGCCTGACTGTGGGATGGAAACCCCAAAAGGATGGAAAAGCCACAGGTGGGAAGAACAAGGCTCTTCCCAAATCCTCCTCAGGGCTTGCCCAGAACTTTGTACATTTTGCTTGATTCAGGCAAAATTAACCCCAATCTATTCAACAGCAGCAGCAAGGAATTCCTCCTCCTCCAAGGAATGCAGCTGGCAAATCCCAAATTCCAAATCCTGCTTTCCATTCCGGCTGCAGTAAGGGCACAGAAGTTCTTAGGATGAGAATATTCCAGAAGGAAAATGTTTCCTGGCAGAACATGTAGGAATTTGGGGAGAGCATCTCAGCTCTGAGCAGTCAGCTCCAGCCTTTCCAGGGCTTTTCCTGCCTCTGCACACAGGTGGGATCAGCTCCCTTCCCACAGGATTTAGGAAATATTCCCAGCCTTCTGACTGCTGCTGTTTCATCCAGCTCATGAAAAAGATGGATCTTCTCAAATTCCTCAGCTTCCCCATAATTATAATTATCCAGTTCAAAGCCAGGTGGGTATTGGTGTGGTTCTTCCAATTTGACTCCCAAAAAATTTTTAATAGCCTTCATTAAATATTAATTGAATTAAAACCACAAATTACCATGGATATCTCCTCTATATGGAGCACACATGCCATGGAATTTGTGGCCTCATTCTACAGGAATTAAGAGCCTACAACAAACTGAAAGCTGTGATTGTGTTTTCCTTCACATTTTTGTACAGTCCTGGCACAGAGCTTGCAAGTATAAAATGTATTTATTTCAATTTAAAAAAGGAAAATGAGGCAGAAAACTTGCCAGGACTTTCCTAGAGATATTTAAAGATCCTATAGAAATCTCTGATACTTTTCTGGCTGCTTATTATTTATAGACACAGGGAATTTTTCATCCTGCAACAATAAATTTACTGTGGCTTTTTCTCAGATAAAATTCTTTCCTTGGGTCTTTGTCTCTGAGTGTAGACAAAGAAATTCACTTTCAGAAAAAAACCACCCCAGTGCTGCTCTCATTTGCAGGAAAACAGAGAAGATGACAAAGGTTTGGCTACCTCAAGTTTTTAAGACAAAAGATGAAAAGAGAAAAGAAATCTTTGCAGTCACCCTTCAGGAAATCAGCCCTGGGAAATGAAAGGATTTGGGGGTTGTTTTTCTCCACATTCCACAGCACCTCCAACAAAAGCTGAGGTTGAAACAAGAGCATGAGACACTTCTCTCCAAAGAATAAAAAAAGCCAGTGTAGTTGCATCTCCAAATCATTTTTGCCAAGCATATTTTCCTTTGTCAAAAGGATCAAATAACTCCCTGGCTGAATCAAGGGAAAAATAACGACAATAATTCCAAATTACAGCTGCTCTTCCTGGGGATATTGTGGGAGTAGATATGGATTGACACAAACCTGTGGTCAAAATATTCCTTCAAGAGCTACTTGCTGCTGATTCAACTCATTAATAAATTATATATCATTATTTCTGGTTAATTTTTCCATCCAGCCTGGCATTTCTTTGAGTAGAATTCCTACCTGGATTCAGCTCATTCCTGCAAAAACCCCACCAAAAACCCCACCAGAAAAAGGTGGGGATCAGGCACACCTTGGACTCTGGGAGGTCTTTTCCAGCCTCAGGAATTCTGTGGGTTTGCTTGGAAATCATCAATTTTAGGCACATGAAAAAAGCAACACCCAAAAATCAGGAAGCAGCAATAAAAATGGGGATAATTCCTTAGATTTCTGTGGATAACTCCCCCCACCTCACACCCCTCCCAGCAGATCCTCTGGGTCCAGGATTGCCCCAGGATTTTCTTCAATCTTCTAAAAGGTGAGGGCAGAGCCACACAAACCTTTCAGAGCCCAAAAATACTGAATTCCCCTCACGCTCCTCTCTGGGTTTATTTCCCTCACCTTCACACACCCGCTAAGGATGCAGTATTCCTGTCTGAAAATACTGAAAAATAAAAGCAAAGCAGCAGAGCTGCAAAAATGGTTTTTTTTTTCTCCTGGATCTAAGCAATGAGGAAGAGTGATGGGACAGGAGACTCCTCGTGCTCTTGCCCACATGCTTGGGACTACTTGAAAAATGAGGGGAATTCCAGGAAAAATTGGGTTTTTTTCTTGTAGAAACTGCACTTTGTGCAACAGAAATCAGAAATCCAACCCTTTTCTAGGTTATTTTATGCTGGATTCATGCACCCCCTCAATGTAACCTGAGGTTGGAGAGAGACAGGAGGGGACAACCCTGGACATTTGGGTCACCAATGACATTCCAAATGTTTAAGGAAGGGGAGAGGTCATGAAAAGAAAATACGAACAGAGACGATCCACCCATGAGGACACCCCTAGTCCTAAGGAATGGACTGTGAGATCCCATCAAGTGAAGGTGGTCTCCACCTCATCTCCCACATCCATAAAAACAGAGAATCATGGAATGGTTGGGGTGGGAGAGACACTGAAAGACTGTCCAGTCCCCACCCCTGACTCCTTCCACTGTCCCAGGCTGCTCCAAGCTCCAAAGTCCAGCCTGGCCTTGGGCACTTCCAGGGATCCAGGGGCAGCCACAGCTGCTCTGGGAAATCCATTCCAGCCCCTCCTCACCCTGCCAAGGAAGAATTCCTTCCCAATATCCCATCCAGCCCTGCCCTCTGGCAGTGGGAAGCCACTCCCTGTGTCCTGTCCCTCCAGGCCTTTGTAAAAAGTCCCTCTCCATCTTTCCCATCAGCTCCTTCAGGATGCAGTGAGGTCACTTGGGAGCTTCTCCTCTCCAGCCTTTCCTCCATCCCTCTGATCACCTTGGTCAAACAGGAACCTTTAAATCCCAGGAGTCAGAGGTGAGAGGCTTTGCTCCATCCCTGCTGCCCAGAAGAGGCATTTCCTCGTGCTGTTTAATCTGCAGCAATGTCCATGTGTTTAACTGCTCTGCTCTGTGCCCAGCAATGTTTTCCTGCAGTGCTGGAGGAGCTGCCCATGTCTCAGCGTGTGTCTGAGTCTGTGATCATCCCCCAGTCCTCGGGCTGGAGCTGCTTCCAGCCCCCTGCACAAGGCCCTGAGACAGCTGAGGGGACACGCTCCATTAGCAGCTGAGATTTGCTGATCTCTCTTAAATTGTTTTCTAAAGAGTTTTCATGGCACTGTTTTGTTTCTGTCAGCAGAAAGGCACAGTGAGGAAAAATCTTTCCCGTTGGCATTTCTGGGCTGGGCTTGGGAAAGGGCCTCCAGAGCACAACAAGGCTCAGCTTTGGCTGCACTTCCAGCTGGGAGGCTCCAACACCAACCTGAGGAAGGACTGGGGTCTGCTGACAGCCTTAGATGAACCTTTCTTTTCATTTAAGACACAACAAGAAGTTCACCTCTAAATTAAGAGATACAAACGTGTTTAGGATCCCAGGCTGGTTTGGCTTGGAAGGGACCAGAACCAGAAAAGGCCTCTACCACTTGTAGAACTCTCAGACTTTCCCCCCCATGGGTTGAAAGCATTTTATTGTATCTTAAATGATGCAATGAATGAGTTGTGGAGACACAGATCAGCCTTTTTTTTTTTTCACTCAGGTGGTTTAAAAGAAAGGATGCCTTGAAGAAAAATATCAGGTTAATTGCCAGATATAATTTCATTATGGCAGAGAAAAGAGTTGTAACAAGCCCCTGAATTCAAGGCCACCATTTCTGATGTCTGCAATGCCTGGAGTTGTTTTAATTTCATGTAAAGTTTTATTTACATGAAATAAATTTGGGGAGGATGTCCCAGCATGAGAAAGATGCAGATGTGTTCGAGCAGATCCACAGGAGGCCACAAAGATTCCTGAGGGATGGAGCAGCTCTGCTGGGAGGAAAGGCTGGGAGAGCTGGGATTGTTCAGCCTGGAGAGGAGAAGCTTTGGGGAGAGCCAACTGTGGTCTTTCAGGAGTGACAGGAAACATGGAGAGAGGCTTTGGACAAGGGTCTGGAGTTCCAGGACACAGGGAATTCTTCCCAGTGCCAGAGGGCAGGGCTGGATGGGATACTGGGCAGGAATTGTTCCCTGGCAGGGTGGGCAGGCCCTGGCACAGGGTGCCCAGAGCAGCTGTGGCTGCCCCTGGATCCCTGGAGTGTCCAAGGCCAGGCTGGACTTTGGGGCTTGGAGCAGCCTGGGATAGTGGAAACTGTGGGGTGGAGACAGATCCTCTTTAAGATCCCTTCCCAAACCATTCTGGAATTCTGTTTTCCTAGAGGAGGAGAATGGAGGCTGAGCCAGCACAGAGTGTAGGGACACTTGGGATGGCCCCAAGAGGGACCAGAGTCTCCCCACAGCCCCAGGCCCAGAGCTCAGGGATAAGGAAAACCCTCTGCCCTCAGCAGGACCCTGCTCTCCTCTGAGCCAGAGAAAAGGAAACAGCTTCTCCGTGATGCAATTTGGTTTCCACTCTCCTCCAGGGAGAAAACAGGAGGAAAATTAATTTTTTCCTCGGGAATCTGGGGAAAATTAATCTAGGTTTGACCTTTGTCTCTATTCCCTTGTATGTTAACCTTCCTCAAGTAGAGCAGATGCCTTGGGCTGCAGAATTACTCCAAACTAGAAATCCACATGGTTGGAACAGTGCTGGTGGGAAAAGGGCTCCAGGATGTGCAAGGAGAAGCCTTGTACAGCCACAAACCACTTCACACCTCTGATCAGGAACCCCCCCAGGGAACAGAGCTCACTGCACATCCAGAGAAAATGGAAATTAAGCACAGAAACTCCTGCCCCAGCCACTGCTCAAGCCATCCAGCTCCTTTTATAGAAGCTTTTTGAAAAATTCAGGCTTTTTGTGTTGTGTTACTGAATCATTTCTATGGTAAAAAAAAAAAGGAGAATTGTCAGAAGGAACAGAAGATTTGCCTCTCCCCACAGAACTGGGGTGGATACAAGCTGACCAGACCTGGGCCACTGAAGGGTTTGCCTGGGAGGCCAGCAAAACTATGAAAACATTGCCTTGTTTGGGGGGTTTAGGAAAAACCCATTACAAGACATAAGTACAAAGCTGCAGGAATGATCACTGATGTCTGTAATTGAAAAGAATCAACTTTAGACTGGAGGGTTTGGTTTTGTTTTCACAAATAATGAAGAACCCTCTTGTTCTTATTCAAAACTGAGAAATGAACATTTCTGGCAGCTTGCTCTGGATTTCCATGGAATGAATCCTTCCCCTAGTTCACATAAAGAGCTTATTTTTTTTTTTCCCTCTTTAATCTGCCCCGAACATATTTTGTTGTGCTGCTGCTTGGCACCAGGCAGCCAAAGAGCCCCCAGAAGTGTGGAATTTCTGTGTGAGCTCCTGCTCACTGCAGAGGCAGCTGATGTGATTGCAGCCTCCCTGGGGGTGCACTGCATGTTTGGATACACTTCCATGCCTAAGGACAGCCTCAGGTCATTTCCTTGGGGAATAAACGGATTTAATACAGGTGGAATAAACATTTCAAAGCCAGGGCTGTGCTCAGAGTGGATGGATGTGCACAGGGAAACTCCTCCATAGACTTTCCAGACATCACAGCCACAGCAGTGACAGAATTCTGGGACAACTGAGGCTGGAAAATCCCTCCCAGCCCACGGAGTCCCAGCTGTGCCCAATGCCCACCTTGTCCCCAGCCCAGAGCACTGAGTGCCACCTCCAGCCCTTCCTTGGACACCTCCAGCCATGGGCACTCCAAACCTCCCTGGGCAGCCCCTGCCAAGGCCTCAGCACCCTTTCCATGCACAAATTCCTGCTGCTGTCCAAGCTGAGCCTCCCCTGGCACAGCCTGAGGCCCTTTCCCCTTGTCCTGTCCCTGTTCCCTGGCAGCAGAGCCCGACCTCCCCTGGCTGTCCCCTCCTGTCAGGGAGTTGTGCAGAGCCACAAGGTCCCCCCTGAGCCTCCTTTTCTCCAGGCTGAGCCCCTTCCCCAGCTCCCTCAGCCTCTCCTGGGGCTCCAGCCCCTTCCCCAGCTCCCTTCCCTGCCCTGGACACGCTCCAGCCCCTCAAAGTCCTTCTTGGATTGGGGATCCAGAACCAAACACAGCCCTCGAGGTGCAGCTTCACCAAACTAAATCCATGAACAGGATTTATGAACAAGACAAGAATTTCTGCAGGAAAGGAATGGACACAGAGATTTCCCAGCAGGGACAGGAGCACACAAACCCCACCGTGTGTGAGGAAAGCAGCCACCAGCAAAGATGCAACTCTGCACCATGGAGAGGCCAAAGCAACTGAAATATTTTTGGAAAAAGCGAGGGCAGAGACTCCAGACGAGATCCCTGCCATCCCCCAGCCTGTCTGTGCTCAAGCAGGTGGGTGGGTGCAAAGTTACACCAGATGCCAAGTTATGTTCCCTCCAAATACCCACAAAATGATTCACGGGTACAGCTTAAACCTCTTTTGTGTTTGAAACCATCATGTGAGTACCTCACCTCCAGCAGGGAGAGACTTGGAGTCCCAGAGTGGTTTGGGAAGGGACTTTAAAGCCCATCCAGTCCCAGGGCAGGGACACCTTCCACTGTCCCAGGCTGCTCCAAGCCCCAAAGTCCAGCCTGGCCTTGGACACTTCCAGGAATCCAGGGGAAGCCACAGCTGCTCTGGGAAATCTATTCCAGGGCCTGCCCACCCTCCCAGGGAACAATTCCTTCCCAATATCCCATCTAAATTTCCTCTCTTTCTATTTGATCCATTCTCCTCATCCTGTCACTCCAGTTCCTGACACAGAGTCCCTCTCAAGCTTCTCCATAAATCCCTTTCAGACTGGAAGCAGATCCTTGGCATCCTTTAAGTCTCCACAAAATGTAAAGTGTTGGAAACAATCCATCCCATGTTTTCAGAGTGAGTGGGCAGCAGAGCAGTGTGGAGGAGTGAGAAGAGCACACCTCAACANCCATCCCACACCCAACATCCCTCACCAGGTGTGTTCCTCCCCATCCCAGCCCAGCTGTATCCCTCCCCATCCTGCAGTGAAAGCAGCATTCTCTGATCTCCCAGTGCCACCAGCACTGGCACAGCTGGAAGCAGGAGCAAACAAAGCAGCCCCTCCCTCCTTTAGCAGGAAGCCAAAACCAAAGCAAACCCACCCTGCCCAGGGAAGAGCACAAAGAATTCCTTTGAGGGGGTTTATGGACTTCTTTATACATATAAATACTCCCAGGGTTTGAGGCCAAGGTGTCACTGGCTCATCTCCACACTCCATTCAGCAGTTTTCCAGAGTAAATCCAACTCAGTGTCACTAAAATCCACTAAAAGACACCTGTGCCAGGAGACTGCTCTGGAGAACTTCCACAGAGCAGCACAGCCCAGAAGCCAAAACCATCTTACTGCTTTGGAAGGACCCTGTGAACACCCTCATCCCTCCCATCCCATGGATTCACCTTTGAGGGACACAGAGCCACACAGAAAACATCACAAAAATGAGTCCACAGCTGATGTCAGGGGAGCTCAGGAGCTGCAGCCTCTCCAGGAATATAAAAGCTCCTTCACTCATCTCCAGAAAAAATCTCCCCCTCTGATCCCTACACAGCAATTACAGCCTGAAATGTTTTGCTTGAAAACTCAAAGCAAATTCTGGCTGAATGGGACAAGTTAAAGGGCAAAAAAAATTACATATCAGTGATGTAGCTGAGGCTTTCTTCCCTTGTACACTCTTATCTCAGTAATCACATTGCACAGATACACACACCTGGGGATTTAAACCTCAGCTTCTAGAGGGGAATGCTTGGGAAAATGAATCCAGATGAATATTGAGGAGGTCTCTAGGCTCAGGCCCCTGCACAGGCTCCTGCAGCATCGAGCTGAAATTGGAGCATCACCTTCTGGAGTCTGGACTCAGCAGGAGCTGTGGCTGAGCCCAGCACAAAAGATTTTGCACTCTGGACTCAAAATCATCCCCTCAGCTCTGTCCCAGCTCAGGGGCATGGCCAGGAATGTTGCTATGGATGGAGGGTGAGGAAAAAAAGGGAGTTTGCCCCAACCAAAATTGTTTTAGTAGGAACATCAGCACTGTCCAACCCTTGGAAAATAGTAAGGAATAAAATGTAGAGCCAGGCACCTCTTGCTTCACCAAAATGGGGACAGAAGAAACAAGGCTGCAGGATGGACTCTGGCCTTGGACAATATGAACTGAACAAACACAAGGGGCACAAACACACCAGCACAGGGAAATCAAACTCATTTATTCAGTCTTTAACTGAGCATACTTGAAGGGAGCATTGCAACCCAGCCTGTAAAGCCTTGTCCAAAGGCTCTTCTGGCCAACAGGGAAAGCTGGGTATTTCTACCAGGGCAGTGGTGGAATGCCCATGCCTGGAAGTGTTCCCAGGATGTGTGGATGTGGCATTAGGGGATGTGGGTTAGTGGTGAACATGGTGCTGGTTTATAACTGGATTTGATGATTTTAAAGGTCTTTTCTAACCTTAATGATTCTATGACTCCATTATTTACTCTGTGAAAACAACTTGGTTCCCTCCCCTCTGTCCCACCATCCCTGTGGATTTTCTGTTCTCCCTTTCTCATCCAATCTCCTTTCAGGATCCTTATCTTTATTTTCCTCGGCGTTCTGGAAACACTTCTGTAGCACAGAGCAGCAGGGGAAATGCCCTGGAATGGCTCTTTGCAGAGAAAGGTTTGTATTTACACCAAAGCTGAGGCTGAGGCCATGCAACAGCCCCAAAATCTGTGTTCAGCCTGTGTTAGGGGCAGAGTGAGGAACACTCAGCCCTGGCTGCCACTGTGCAATTTTCCACACTGCTGTTTTCCTCCTTCCCTACAGCAAATTCCCCAGCCCAGGCAGGAGCATTATCTCCTCACATCTCAGCTCCTGATTAGCATTCCAGGCCAGGGGAGCGTGAGGGAATTTTTAAACACAGAAACATTCCTTGGTCCAGCTTCTGCACAGAGCATCAACAGCTCCCATCTCCCTGCTGTGCTCCAGGCCCAGATAAGCAGAAATGCTGGGTTTTGTGGTAGAAAACAAAATTAAAATAGGGTGCAGGCATCACTAAGAGCCTTAACTAAGCTACAGACCCAAAGCATGGATAGAATTCACTCAGAAGGCAAAGGATGCTCATAAAACACTCAAAGACAAACAGGCATCACTGTCTGATGACTTTAACCAGCTGAGCCAACACTGAGGAATGGGCAGGGCCTGAGCCCAGCAACTCCCCCTGCACAGGAGGCACAACTTCTTCTTTCCTGGCCAGTGCCCAGCCCTGAGCACATTGTCCACACAGCCTGGGGGGGCTCCTCCCTGGGGCTGTTGCAGAGCTGTGTGCACACAGTGCTGTGCCCTGTGCTCTGGGATGGCCCTGCTGGAGCAGGGAGGTGCCACCAGCTGCCCACTCAGCTCCCTCCAGCCCCAGCCAGCCTGGGATCCTGGGACTTTAAATTCCAAGTGTTCAACAACAGAAATAAATCACAGTGAAGGACACTGGGGCTTTCAGTATCACCAAGAAACCTCCTCAGAAGTGAAAATAGTCTCATTCCTGGGAGAGAGGCTCTGGATGTTGCTCCAGTAAGTGCTGCAATCCACACACAGCTCAGATTCAGGGTGAAGAAAAGATCATAAAACCTCAGAATCACCAAGGTTGGAAAAACCTTCCAAGAGCACCAAGTCCAACTTTGGAGCAAATCCCAGCAAGCTCAGAGCACTAAGTGCTACATTTACTAATTTTTTCAGTGTCTCCAGGGACTGTGACTCCACCACTCCCTGGGCAGCCCCCGAGCACCCTTTCCAGGAAAAATTCCTGCTGATGTCCAACCTGAGTCTCCCTGGCACAGCCTGAGGCTGTTTCCCCTCACCCTTTGAGCTCTGTATCCACCACCATAACTGAACTCCAATTTGATTTTCCTTTATCCACATTGTCCACACAGGAAGGAGCAGAGCAATCCTTGCCATTCCAACTTGACTGTGCTTTTGCAAATTAATATTAAAAGCTTGGTTTTGCTGATACCTTTGACACTGTGGGTCCCTTCCCAGTCAGGATATTCCACGATTGTCCACATCAGGACAGGAGCTGAGGAACTGCAGCCCAAAACCAGAGATGGGAGACACAGAATGTGCCCCTTCTGCTCAGTGCCCTTGCTGAATTTAAGCAGCACAGATCATTAATGAAATAGAGACAGGCCTGCCTCTCTGAAATTAAAAAATTGCTATTATTGGTGCTACTAGCTGGATCTTATCTACTCTCATTGCAGGGGAAAATCTGTCCTTGAACAGCACACAAATCTCTATCTCCGCTGGTTAAGCTGGAAATATCTCAGTCTTGCATTCCCCACTAAAGAAAGTTTGCTGAAAATGAGAGCTCTTAGAAGCTGAATAAAACTTTACATGAAATTAAAACAACTCCAGGCATTGTAGACATCAGAAACGGTGGCCTTGAATTCAGGGGCTTGTTACAACTCTTTTCTCTGCCATAATGAAATTATATCTGGCAATTAACCTGATATTTTTCTTCAAGGCATCCTTTCTTTTAAACCACCTGAGTGAAAAAAAAAAAAGGCTGATCTGTGTCTCCACAACTCATTCATTGCATCATTTAAGATACAATAAAATGCTTTCAACCCATGGGGGGGAAAGTCTGAGAGTTCTACAAGTGGTAGAGGCCTTTTCTGGTTCTGGTCCCTTCCAACCCAAACCAGCCTGGGATCCTAAACACGTTTGTATCTCTAATTTAGAGGTGAACCTCTTGTTATGTCTTTAATGATAAGAAAGGTTCATCTAAGGCTGTTGACAGATCCCAATTCCCTTCCTGAAGAAAGAAATCAAAACCTGTAGAGCTTTCAAATCAAAACCTGCAGAGCTTTCTTCCTCAGCTCTGCTCTGCTGGAAGGACCTGGAGCTGCCAGAGAGAGTCCAGGGGAGGCTCCAGGATGAGCAGAGGGATGGAGCAGCTCTGCTGGGAGGAAAGGCTGGGAGAGCTGGGAGTGTTCAGCCTGGAGAGGAGAAGCTCTGGGGTGACCTCACTGAGACCATCCAGTGTCTGAAGGAGCTCCAGGAAACATGGAGAGAGACTCTTTCCAAAGGATGGAGTGACAAGGGGAATGGCTTCCCACTGCCAGAGGGCAGGGCTGGATGGGACATGGGGCAGGAATTGTTCCCTGGGAGGGTGGGCAGGCCCTGGCACAGGGTGCCCAGAGCAGCTGTGGCTGCCCCTGGATCCCTGGCAGTGTCCAAGGCCAGGCTGGACTTTGGGGCTTGGAGCAGCCTGGGACAGTGGAAGATGTCCCTGCCCATGGGATGGGATGAGCTTTAAGGTCTTTTCCAGCCCAAATCATTCCAGGATTCTCCTCAGCTGCAGCTGAGCCCATCCCCAGCAAAACCAGACAAACATTTGACTCTGCAAACAACGTGGGCAAAGTGTCAAACGGCACAAAACGCTCTGCCAGGAGAGTTCTGTGAGCTGGTTTTTCAAGTGAGCCTTCCCGGGGGGGCACAGAGAGGTCAGGGCTGCTACTGGGGAAGGTGGAGGGGGAAAGGAGCCCACAGAGATGGGAACACAGGAGCTGTGACCCAGGGGAGCACAGCTTCATTTTAATGAGCTCTTAAAACATCCCATCCTGCTCCTGCTCAGCAGCCACCCCGGTATTTGTCTGCAGGGTAGAGGCAGCAACAAGTTGCAAACAGCCAAGCCAAACACTGGGGTTTTACAGTATTCCTATAATTACTGTGCCTTCCACTGTCCTCTTAATTGGTGTTTGCAGAGCAGGATTCCTGCAGTGCTGTCTGTAGGAATGCAGGACCTGAGCCAGCAGCAGCAAAGTGAATTGAATTTAATAAACTAAACCACTGCTGCCACTGCCCACAATGGCAAATTCAGGGACTGAGCTCAGGTACCTCCACTGGGGGAAAAACACACACTGTGAAATCACCTATTCCCTCCCACAAAGAATCATGGAAACATCAAGGTTGGAAAAGACCTCCAAGATGACCAAGTTCAGCCTCTGACAGAACAGTATCTTATCCACTAAACCACTTACCCAAGTACCACATCTCTGTGTTTTTTGATCACTTGCAAGGATGGGGACACCACCACTGCCCTGGGGAGCCTTTAAACATCCTTTCCATGCAGAAATCCCTGCTGCTGTCCAAGCTGAGCCTCCCCTGGCACAGCCTGAGGCCCTTTCCCCTTGTCCTGTCCCTGTTCCCTGGCAGCAGAGCCCGACCCCCCCTGGCTGTCCCCTCCTGTCAGGGAGTTGTGCAGAGCCACAAGGTCCCCCCTGAGCCTCCTTTTCTCCAGGCTCAGCCCCTTCCCCAGCTCCCTCAGCCCCTCCTGGGGCTCCAGCCCCTTCCCCAGCTCCCTTCCCTGCCCTGGACACGCTCCAGCCCCTCAAAGTCCTTCCTGGACTGGGGGCCCAGAACTGGACACAGCAGAGGCAGAAGATCCACAGATCCACAGCAAGGCAGATAAAAGCATGGGTTGATGCTTTAGGTCCCACATAGGGTCTGATTTTTTAAAAAAGGCAGATCCAAAGCAGCTAATTTGGGTGACAGGGCACAGCTTTTCAGGCTATTTCACTTTCACACCACACTAAACTCATGCAGTGCTCTGATTTGAAGGAAAACCAACAAGTTAGGCCATTAGACCTCAGGAGATGTTTAACAAAATGGTCTTACAGGTGCTGTTATAAATAAGAGGCTTCAGCAAAATAAAATATCAGGAAATCCACTGGAAGAGCTTCAGCAGGCAAGTGAAAAATGTGCTGCTTGTTAACAGACACCAAGCAGGGGAGACAGAGCTCAGAGGCTGAACAGAGCCCTCCCTGTGAAGGCTCAGTGCCCACAGGCCCTGGATCACAGGTGCTGGGCTGTCACAAAGCTTTGTGCAGGTTCAGGGTTGGCATTCAGAGCCTCAGGTGCTCTGGCAGGGCTGTCATCAATCCCATTTCCCCGGCAGAGCTCTCAGTGTGCCCTGGCCCAGGCTGTGAAGTGCCACCTGGTCCCCTCTGGGGCTGCACACAAAGCCCAGATGCTGTGGCAGCAGCACATCCCTCCCACAGGAACCTGGGCCCCTCTCCTTTGTCACAGAACCCCTCCAGCTTTGAAACAGGGAATTAAACTGATTGTTTTCTATAATTACCTGCAGTGATGCCAAAGCCTCTCTCTGTGACATAGCTGAGCTGTCCATCCCTGCCCCATGGAAAACATTTGGTGCTGAGAGCAAATTCCAGTCACCAAGTCCCAAAGTGCCCCCCCATGAGTGCTGCAAAGCCAGTGCCCTCAGCCACTGCTCACATGGCCCCTCCAGACCCTTCCCCATCCCCCTGTCCCTCCTTTGGTCACTCTCTGACACATTTAGATCTCTTTTTTACTGCGGTGCCAAAACATCCCCCAGCACTTGAGGTGTGGAGATTCTCAAAATTCCAGAGAGGAACTGGACCTCACATGAACATCACCACCCTGCTTTGAGCAGCAGTGCCAGCCTGAGGAGCTCTCGAGGCCCTTTCCAGCCCACACTGCTCTGTCTTGCTGTGATTGATCCCAAATGTGCCCTTTCCCCACAGCACACAGAGGGTAATGGAAGGCTCCTGCTGATCCTGCTGTGTTCTCTGCCCTCCCTGCTCCCGCCTCATGAGCTCGCTGCAGAGTCCTGCTGCTTTCTTTTCTATTAAATCCAGGAGTCAGGGATTCTTGCTGGCACAGGTAACTCAGGACCTTCTTTTCTGTGTCTGCAGCCCCACCTCTGCAGCCAGCCCGTGCCCTGTCCTGCCCAGAGGGGATTTTGTACCCCGAGGTGCCTGGTGGCACCCAGGCAGAGCTCTGGCTGTCCCCTGGCCACCTACCTGTCCTGCAGAAACCAGACTGCACCTGCTGAAATGGCTCTTTGCATTGTCCTGTTTGAAATCTGTTCACTTGTGCCCTGTCCCTTCCTTTTTCCCCTGATCAAAGAGCTCACAGTGAATTAATTTCTGAAGAACATGCACGCAGAGTTCTTCCACCCCGCTCCTGTTTGGACACTCCCCTCTGAATTCAGCCTGCTGGGAGCACCTGCACAGGGAAGGAGACATGAAAAGATGAACTCTTGCCTTGTCACCTTCAGTTTTAATCCACTGAGGAGCCTCTTTCCCCAGCCAGACCAAAATTGTGCCCCAGATCCCCATTTAGCAGATCTCCTGCTGTTCATGGTGTCCCTGCTCCACCATAAACCCTGAGGCTATTCCTGGTTCACCAGCAGAGTGTCCCAGCCTTCCCAGGCTGCTGCTCCATCCTCATCATCATTCCAGCAGCTCCATCTGATTTGTTTTCCCCTCTTATGTGGGACTTATCCCCCTCCTCTCCAGTTTTTCCAGGGAAACAGCTCCATCCTCCCTGTGCTGCCCCAAAGCCACTCCTCAGCCACACAACAGCTGCTTTCAACCTGCAAATTTATACTGGAACATTACTAAAATATACTAAATCAGGCCCAGAATCAAGCTCTAAATACTTCTTTTTACACTTCCAGGTCCACGTGGACTTTGCTTAAATCTGGCCCTCCCAAATTTCCTTGAGACTGGATGATTAACTCTTAAACCTCTTTAAAAAAATCAGCCCTAGTCCACAGGCACAGAGCAAACCACGTCAGAGTGAAAAATCAGCCATTCCCAGGCACAGCAAACCATTTTCACACTGAATTTCTACACACCAACTCTTCAGAGAAAGGGAATGTTTAATAAAAGGCTGTTTTCACCCCCAGGGCACCGTGACCATCTCCTGTCACCCATCCTGAGGCACTCAGTGTCCTGCCAGGGCCAAAAACCCTCAGAGAGGCTCCTTGAGGCAGAGGAGCTGTGGCAGGAAGGCCCCAGGAGAAACCTGGAGAGCTCAGTTTGTTAAACAGGAGCTCTGTTTCAGCAATTGCAGCCAATAGTGTCAATATTTCAATTGTAGAACATGTTTTGGGGTTGTTTTTGTAGCCAATCAATGCTTTAACACAGCTCAGAGCTGGATTACAGGCTGATTCTAATCATCTATTGTAAGCCTTGGATCCTCAGGTCTCGCCCCAAACAAGATGCTGCTGACACAGGATGAAAAGCTGCCTAATGAGCTTTTCTTAACGATTAAAGCCCATTAAAAGAAAATTGATTTAATTACACTCTGATCTACTGGAAATCATCAACAGCTCCTCGTGAAAGCATTAGGACTTGTGCTTTTCCTGCACGGAAGGAGGTGAATACCTCAGTGATGGAGTTCTGGTCTCAATTTTCCTGTGGTTTTTTTTTCCCTCAAGTTCTTAACCTTTAATACTGGCTGTGCATTAGAGACTGTTAGAATAACAAAATTCCCTTCAGAAATTGATTTGGCTGAGAATCAATTGCCAGGCAATTTGCATTGCAATTCACTATTTCCTGAGGAGAAAAGGGAAGAGCTCCGTGAAATCCAAAACTCAATTCCCTGCTTCCCCCAGGACAGAGGCTCTGTGTGCACAGAGACACAGCCCCACACCCAGGCACTGGGAAATAGTCCTGCTGGCATCTCCTGCCAGTTGGGTTGCTGGAGTATTGTGCTCTGCTCAACAGCAGAACAAGGCAGTCCACACCAGGAACCAGTGGGATGCTCAGGGAGCACTGCTGGTGTCCCACCCCCTTTGGAGACACCCAAAAGCTCCACGTGGAATTATTCTTTTACTTTGCTGACCTGAGAAGTTATCACAGCTCCACGGAAAGGACTGGAAGCTGTGCCCACACAGACTGTGCCCTTCTCCAGGCAATGAGGGGGCACAGGCCCAGCAGACACTGAAGTTCTGGAGGGTCACACATCAGAGAGAGAATTGTAAAATTATGGAACAGCCTGAGGTGGAAGGGATTCACAGGGATCATTGATACAGCCCTTGTCCCTGCCCAGACACCCCAACAATCCCACCCTGGGCATCCCTGGAGTGGAGCTCCTCCTGGAGCTGTGGCAGCCTCGGGGCTGTGCCCATTCCCTGGGGAGCCTGGGCAGTGCCAGCACCCTCTGGGGGAAGAGCCTTTCCCTGATCTCCAACCTAAACCTCCCCTGGCACAGCTCCAGCTGTTCCCTGGGTGCTGTCCCTGTCCCAGAGAGCAGAGTTTGGAGCTGCAGCCCCTGGTGAGCTCTGCCCTCAGTCTCCTCCAGCTGAACAAACCCAGTGTGCCCAGCTGCCCCTCCAGACCCTTCCCCATCCCTGTGTCCCTCCTTTGGTGACTCTGGAAGGACAACTTTGGATCTTTTCTGTACTGTAGTGCCTAAACCACCCCCAGGACAGGGATGTCCCTCTGTCTGCAGGGCACTGCTGACCCACATCCAACCTGCCAGAGAGCAGTACCTGCTGGGAAACCTGACACAGTTCTTCCACACATTTGCCTCAAGAGACATTTGGCTCTACCTCTCACAAGAATAAAAGCCCATCAAACACATCCTCACACCTTTCCAGGACACCCATGAGCTGGCAAGGGTGAGGCTGTGTCTGGTGAGGAGCTGGAGCACCCCTGGAGCTGCCAACACCACCCCAGGCAGCTGCACCAGCCCAGGCTGTCACTGCTTTATCAGCTCAGCAACACTTCCAGGCTTATCCCACACATCTTCCAGCTGAGAATGGCCCCAAGTGGAGAAACAAAGCCTTAGGGGACGTTTAGGGGCAGATTTCCAGCTTAGTGAAGGGAATTGCTTTAATGAGCTTGGGAAGGCGTGACAAGTGGCAAATCTGGGCAATTTCTGTGCATGTCTTCACAAGTGTCTGGGACAACTGTGCTGAAGGCAGTAGCAGCACTACAGACCTCACTACAAGCCTTGCTCCTGATGTGGAAAGGAATATCCCACCCACATTCCACCCCCACGGACCAGCACAGAGGCAATGCCACAGAAAATCATGGCACAAACAGGCAGCAAAAGCACAACAGCACAGCCAGACACTCCACTTGCTCCAGGTTCCTTCCCTTGCCAAAATCCCAGCAAGGGAGACTACTGCACTCAGCACAGGCAGAAAGGTGCAATTCCAGCCCAGGAACCCTGGGGAGCTGCCTAGGGAGGACCTCATGGCACCAGCTGACTCCATGGCAATGCATATTCATGGCAAGAAAAGCTGAATCCACAGGAACAGCCTTCTCCTGGGACACTCCTACCCCGTGTGCATTAATGAGCTTTCAAAAGTTTACCATTAAATACCCAGGTCTGCTCCAAGTGATGCTCCCTGGGCAGCTTTCCAGGTATTTATTCAGTTAGACATCTTGATGTCTGAGCTGTTTGCCATCAGTTTGGTGTTAAACCCATTCCAAAGATTGTTTCCATGCTCACTGCTCCCTTCCTGCCCCATGTTCCTGCAGCATTTCCAGGCATTTCCCACAGACTTCTCTTCTAGAACAATCTGATGCCTTGGGAAGGCTGACCTGGAACAGAGACTGGGCAGAGCTAGAGAATAAAGCAGGTATTTATTCAAAGGCCTTTAGGATACACCTTGGGCAGGACAAGAGCCTGACCAGGGCTACACCCAAGGTGGACCCAAAATGGTCACAAAATGTCAACTGGTCACCAGGTCTCACACTTTTATAAGTTTTGGTCCATTTGCATATTGGGGTTTAATTGTCCAATTACAGCTTCAGGCTGTGAGGTCCCATCCTTGTTCCTCCCTTCAGCCCACCCTTGTCTGTGCTTTTGGGCCTGAAAGTTGTCCTTGGTGTGCAGCAGGAAAAGGATTTGTTTTGTGTCCCTGCTCTGTGCAGAGCTGAGTGACACTGAATGTGAGCTCAGAGCTGCACCCTTGGGCAGCACAGAATCTGAAATACATGAAACCTCAAACTTAAGGCATCAATTCTCTCCGTTTTGCCTCAGATGGATCTGTCCAGGTCAGCCTGAAGTATCCCTAAGAAACACAACATGGCTGAAGTTGATGCAAGAACCCAAGTTTTCCACTAAAACACCTGCACAGCTTCTCAGCCTGGTGTCACCTCACGCAGCTTGGAGGGACCAGAGAACATAAAACACAGCAAGCTCCATGGAAAAAATAATTCCAGAAGGACCAAGTGAGGCTTGTTTGAGCTTGAAAAGACTTCCCCAAGCACTTACAGTGTTTAGTCCTTTGAGATGTGTCTTGAATGATGAACTCAACCTAATTACACATGTTAGGTCACAGCACCAAAACCTTGCAAGACTTGAGCCATCCCAGGGTTGTAATCCAAGATCAATCCAACTTCAAACACTTCAGCAAGAAATCAACTTCCATTTGCTGGCCATGGAGAAGGCTCCATCCCCTAAAAAAGCCCAGGGAGCCAGCACTGATAGGAAAAGCAAACCAGAGATCCCAGCAAGGAAGGATTCCCTTATTTCCTGGCAATCAGCAGCTGTGACAAACCCTGGGAGGGGCTGCCTGCACCCCACAAGATGCCTGACACACAGAATGGGTTTTAAAAACTCCCCCACACTCCCAGACCATTTGCACATTTTCCAAACAGGACCTCAACTCCTCATCTCCAACAGACAAAACACCAACATGTTTCTTGGGACTCATTTGCCAACGAGAGGAGGAGCTGAGATCCAGCATTTAATGCTCCTGTCTCACTTCCACTTGCTTCCAGCAAACTGCCTGTGTGAAAATTCATATCCTGTCTGATATCTTCAAATCCCCAAGCAGCCCAAGGCCAGCTCTTTGCTTCTGGTTCTTGTTTTTTTGGGAGGAGAAGGGAAATGAAGAATTTCATGCCAGCAGGTCCCGCCAGCGGTGTGGATCAAAGGCTCTGCTCTGTGTATGGGCACACAGGGGGTGCCAGGGAAAGGCTGCCAGGATTGCCACGGGGCAGGGAACCCACGAGGGGAAATCTCAGCCAGATCTAAACACCTGCCTGAGCTTCCCTGCCTCCACAAGTTTATGACTTAATCAGAGTTTCAGAGCAAAGGTGAGCAGAGCGATGGCACCGAGCTCCCGATCAACACCGAGAGGGATCCACAGGATTTGCTCTCTTATCCTGGGAGCAAAGGACATCCTTATCAGCTGCCAGCTGCACTGCTCTGCTCTCCCAGTCAGCATTTGGAGCTCATCACACTTCCAAGAGCCATCCCTGAATCCTCAATTCAGCCAAGGTGGGCGATTCCCATCCCTGGCAGTGTCCAAGGCCAGGCTGGGCAGAGCTTGGGGCAGCCTGGGATAGTGGAAGGTGTCCCTGCCCATGGCAGGGGTGGCACTGGATGGGCTTTGAGGTCCTCCCAATCCCAGTTTGGGACTCTCTGATTCTTTATCTGGGGCCATCGTGTCCCTCCAGGGAACACAGCAGGGGAGGAGCCAACTTGCAGCTCTCAGTGCTTTTTAAAGATAACAAACAAGCAGTCACATTTTCACTACCAGAGCCAACTCCAGCTCCTACCCATCCCTACAACACCCTGGGCTTTAGCAAAGCTTTTAAAGGAAGGAAAAATATGTGTGTAACTGGCTCATGAGGCCTCTGGGGGGTTAAGAAGAAGATGGGAAAAACCAAGAAATTCATGCCTCAGTGTGGAAGTCATTTTCATGCCCCACTTTTTCAGCTGGGAAATATTTCTTTTGGAAAATAGTCACTTACAGTTAAACTCCTGGGGATTTTTTTCCCCCCTTAGAACAATAAATATTTCCTGTGAAGCAGTGTTCTGAAAATCTCAACTGGTTCAGAGGTCCAGTTTCATACAGAGGAGCATCCAAAAGCTCAAGGCTCCTTTGATCTCCACCCCAC
Source organism: Trochalopteron elliotii (assembly GCA_024734555.1). Taxonomy (NCBI): domain Eukaryota; kingdom Metazoa; phylum Chordata; class Aves; order Passeriformes; family Leiothrichidae; genus Trochalopteron; species Trochalopteron elliotii. Next base: position 712,462 of record JANPWX010000389.1, read on the forward strand.
ACAGGAAACCCTAAGAGAAAAAGCTTTCCTGCAAGATTTCCTCTATTCCTAAATTTTTTGCCAAGGTGTAAACAGCTTATTGCTTTTTATTTCCACCAATAAAACGAGACACGGGAACAATTTCAAGGGAGGAATTCAACTCAGAGTCAGCTAGGACATACAAAATACAGGGGAAAAACACTCCTTTGCACAATGATCTTACAGGAGAAGCTGGCAAAAAGCTGGGCTTAACCTCCTTAAAGCATCCAAGAGCACAGGGATTTGCTCAGTCTGAGGACAGTGACCTTGCACAGGCTCACACCTTCAGCTCAAACAGGAGTGATAAGTAAATATCTGATCCCAAGCCCAGAGCCACCCTCAGGCACTTCAACCCCAGCTGCTGCTGCACCACAGTGGGTTAAGCCAAGATGATGTGCTTCAACATTTCCAAACTTGCAGAAAAGGCCTGAAAATGAGAGAAATCTTCCTCTGCAACACAATTTCTGCTGCCAGGATTCTGTCCTGCCATCCCAGGGTGTGCTCCTGAAATGAAGGGCTTCCAGAGAGAACTTAGGAAAGGCCCTGCTGGTTCCTCCCTGCAGCCACCAACCCTCTGCAACCACTGATGGGGACAGCAGGGCCCCAGTGTCACATTAATTAACATCACCCATGGGTTTAGGAGGCCAGACACACCCATGGAGCTGCAGGATTAAACAATGGAGAAGCTCCACCCACTCCAAAGCACGCAGGAAATTTGTGTCCCAGTCCTGTTCTCCAGGAAAGGGCAGGGAAGGCAATCCAAGTATCTCCAGAGGCAGGAGGATGAGCTGGGTGTGAGCACCCAGCAACTCTGTGCAGAGCAGGGCATGAAACTCCAGCCAGACATGGGCCCTGCTCATCCCAGGTGCTCAGGCACTTCCCACACACCTCCAACATGGGATCTGTCTGGAGTGGCCAGGAACAGGGAAAGGAGGGAGTCTGAACCAGGCTGGGAGAGCTGGGAATGTTCACCTGGAGAGGAGAAGGCTCCAGGGAGAGCTCAGAGCCCCTGCCAGGGCCTAAAGGGGCTCCAGGAGAGCTGCAGAGGGACTGGGGACAAGGGATGGAGGGACAGGACACAGGGAATGGCTTCCCAGTGCCACAGGGCAGGGCTGGATGGGATCTTGGGCAGGAATTGTTCCCTGGCAGGGTGGGCAGGCCCTGGCACAGGGTGCCCAGAGCATCTGGGGCTGCCCCTGGATCCCTGGAAGTGTCCAAGGACAGGTTGGACAGGGCTTAGAGCAGCCTGGGACAGTGGAAGGTGTCCCTGCCCATGGCAGGGGGTGGCACTGGATGGGCTTTAAGGTCCCTTCCAGCCCAAATCAGGCTGGAATTCTGTGATTTTGTCGTGTGTGGGGCTTGGCCCTGCTTTTCCCATTGCACCAGAAGACACCAAACTCCTCAAGTGTGGAATGAGGAAACCCAAATCTGACCCTGGCAAAAAATCACCTTCTCAGAGCTGGCCTGCGGGAACAGGAACTGGCAACACAAAGGGCTAATTTCAAATACATTAAAAGATTTTTTTATCATTTTCTACTGTTCTACACTCGCTGTGGGTTAAGACAATAATGGGAATCTCAGCTGATGAGTGTCACTGGGAGCTGGCACAGCCTGGGGGCAACAGAGACAGTCACCAGGTAGCCAAAGCTGCTGAAATTACCCCAAAACTATCCCTGTCACTTCTCCTCAGTGAGAACACACTGCCCTTCTCTCAGGCTTTACTTAGGGAGCTGTTCATAGCAGGGATGTTTAGATGCAACACAAATAAAGACTTTTTAACCCAGAAAGTTCGCTATTAAAAGAATTTATTCCCGTAATTTTTACTATTTAAACTGCCTTTTTTAGCTGAACAAAATAATCCCACTGGGGCTGTGCAAACATCGTTCCTTCAGTGGCTCCATGATTTAACAAACCCCTCACCACTTCAAAATGTCCTCTTGGCTCTGCTGTGCCAGCTGGGGTTTGCCTCATCTTTGCTGAACTCTGTGACTCAAGGCCCAAAAATACTTAAAAATTCACCTTATTTTCTCTCCTATTGTGTGTCTGGGGCTGCTGCTGGCGTTGGCACTCGGAACACAGAGCAGAGGGAAAGAGCCATCCCTCTCTCTCCATTCCAAGCTCTGATTTCAAACCTTCCTAACCACAGAGCAGAGCTCCTGCTGTCCCACCTTCCCTGAGGCTGGGAATGCTGCAGCCAAACCAGAAATCCCTTTGGGCAGCTGGAATGTTTCATTAGAAAGGAGCAGAAAGGCACAGTAGGAACCTGCAGGAGCCCAAGGGGAGAGACCTTCTCCCACCCCACAGGCTGTGCCCTCCACGAGTTCTGCAACTTGTATTTCCTGTTTTGAGCTTTAACATCCATGGCCACTCAAATAATCACTTTTAGGATTGAGATCTCAAGGCAAAAATCCAGTCCTTGGAGGAACATCCGAGGCAGGAGCTCCTGGAGGAGAAGGGATGGAAAAGGACAGCTCAATGTCTCTCTGTTCAGTACAGCCCCTCACAAAATAGCATGTTGGGAGTAATTTAGTAAACTTTGGACTTCAAAAAGCAGATTTTATCCATCTCAGGCAAAATCTCAGCTTGGATGCGGTGATGATGTCTCACCCACACATCAGGTGAAGCCAGTCCTGCAGTGTGGCAAATTTAAAAGAATTCAGAAACCAAGTCCAGTGGTTTCTGAATTCATAGTTATTTTCCAAGAAGAATGTGGAAATGCTTCAGGTTTCCAGGTGAAAATGTTAAAAGTAAGTGCAAAGAATCCCAGAATTGTTAAGGCTGGAAAAGACCTCCAAGATTTCATTAAGTCCAACCAGCATCACCACCACTAAACCATGTCCCCAAGTGCCACATCCCCACAGCTTTGGGACACATCCAGGGATGGTGACTCCACCATTTCCCTACGCACTTTGAAGCCACCAGGGGAATAAATAAAATTTATTTAGGTATTTCTTAGAAAAGTGAAATACAGTCGGAAATTCTGAATGCAATAAGTTGAGAAGGCGTTTTGGTACTGACACTTTCTTTGGTGCTGATTGTTCTACATCTATTTATCAAAACTTACAAGGTGACAGCAGCCAAGATGTGCAGATGCCTTTTTTCCTTAGCTGGAAAATGGATATTTGATGGACTGGGATAATATTTCAGCTATCAAGGCTATTGGCTTATTAGCACACAGAAATATCCACAAATGATGTGACATTCCTGCCTCTCTCTGGCCCTTCTGCCTAATTCTCCCAGGATTTATTTAATCCCCTTGGAGCAATTTAAAGAAGGGGAAAAGAATGTGAATGTGGCTTTTACCTGGTGCCTATTTCTGGCTGGTTTGGATTTGGTGCTCATTTCATTTGGGTTGTGACTAATTGCTGAGATGCCACACCAGCGTGTCCAATCCTTGTGTACAGAGCTGTATTTTCAGCTCTTCTTCAGCAGGGCCTCTGCTTGCAGCCCAGGAATGCAGCAAAATGCTCAAAGCCAAGGAAAAAAAAATCACCTTCCCAGCAAATCACCTGAAATAATCCCAGCAATGTGTCATCTAAACCAACAATCCATCATTTTCTTGCTTAGAAGCCTCACTGGCATTCAGGAAGCTGAAAATCCAAGGGGAGGCTGAATTTGATTTTCCTTCTGAGCTGTGGGCATTGTCCACACTGATATTTCTGACTATTGTACTTATTACAGGTGACATGTGCAGGAATTTAAGGGCTCCTTCCCTCCACCAGCAGAACGGGGATATCTGATCTGACACTTTCCCCATATTCACATTTCTCTGTCTACAACTGAAAAACACTTCAAATTGCCTTTGTTTTTCCTCTAGGATACCAAGTACTGCTCTAAGATGTTGTCCAGAAAGGCTGTGGATGTTTTTTTCCGTGGAGATGTCCACAGCCAGGTTGGATGGGACTTGGAGCCACCTGATTTTCCACTCCATGGCAGGAGGTGGAAGGAGATTAAAGCCCTTCCAACCCAAACCATTCCATGATTCCGTTGGGGTTAGAGCTCCTTAATGTTTTTAATTTCATCCAGTACAGGTCCCACAGCTCTGGACCAAACACAAAACCTCATCTAATATGCTTTTTAAAATGTTTTAATCTATTCAGCTGCTGATTCTGGTGAGCAGGAAAATGGAAATATTTGGGTTCCTGACAGGAAAGAAGGGAAGCACAGGGAGCAGCCCCCTTTTGGTGCCCCCACCCTGAGCATACCTGTGGGGCACTGCTGAGGGAGGAGCTGGCAGAAATCCTTTGAAACCCCTGGGATTTGGAGCCTGTCAGGCAGGAGCAGTGCTGGGAAAAGGCACAAGGCTAATACACCATGGGAAATGTTGGCTTTTCTAAGGTAGAAAGATGCCTAAAGTTCAGATTTCATAGGGAGCTGTTTGGGCTCTTTGGGAAGATTTGTGTGTCAAGACAGCTTCCTTTTGGAGCCACAGCTCCATGTCTGCTCCCAGAAGTGGCTGGAGCAGGGCTGATCCCACCCAGATAATGGGAGAACACAGCACCAGCATTTATCCATGGTTTATCCATGGTTTATTCATGGTTTATCCACAGGAAAGTGCTCCTGGCCCACAGCAAAGGCATCGCCCTGTTCAACATTACACCTGAGATGGATCCTACAATCCAGTGAGGTTACGCTGTCTGCAATACTCCAAAAACATATTTAATCTCCTGGGAGCTGATGGACATGGAACATAAAGCATCTCTGCAGGTCTTCAATTCCAAAATCAGCAGAGGTGGAAGCTCTGAACTCGCTCTACCCGCAGCATCTACCATGTAAACCTTTGTAAGCTGGAAGCTGATCCCCAGCCCTCCCAAAATACAGGATTTTATCCATCTCGGGCAAAATCCCACCTTGGATGTGGTGATGAAGTTTCACCCACACATCAGGTGAAGCCAGTCCTGCAGTGTGGCAAATTTAAAAGGTGTCCTCGATCAAAGATGTAAAGATCTCACAAATGTTAATGACTCCAAGCAGATCCCAGGCATCTCAGATCCCTCCAGTGCGTCAAGGGGGTTTACAAGAAGGCTGGAGAGGGAGTTTTCACAAGGACCTGGAGTGCCAAGACACAGGGAATGGTTTCCCACTGCCAGAGGGCAGGGCTGGATGGGATACTGGACAGGAATTGTTCCCTGGCAGGGTGGGCAGGCCCTGGCACAGGGTGCCCAGAGCAGCTGTGGCTGCCCCTGGATCCCTGGCAGTGTCCAAGGCCAGGCTGGACTTCGGGGCTTGGAGCAGCCTGGGACAGTGGAAGGTGTCCCTGCCCATGGCAAGGGTGGCACTGGATAGGATTTAAGGTCCCTTCCAACCCAAACTCTCCAATGAATCCATGATTCTATATTATTAGGAAGCTCTAAAGCCTCACAGGGAAGTTTAGGAAAGCTCCTGAAAGGAGTATCTCAGAGAATAAAAGGCACTGCCAAGTGTTTCCCAGGGTGTGTGTTGGACCACAGCAAGCACACAAAAGTAAAAGGGAATCTCCCCCTCTAAAAGCTCCAATCAGGAGCAAATCCAATGGCTGGCACCTGTTCCAGTTCCATGAAAATCACATTTTGTGATTTTCAAAGCAGTCCTTGCTTTGGGACTTGGGACATTTCCAGGGATCCAGGGGCAGCCACAGCTGCTCTGGGCACCCTGTGCCAGGGCCTGCCCACCCTCCCAGGGAACAATTCCTTCCTAATATCCCATCTATTTCTGCCCTCTGTTTAAAACCATTCCCCCTTCTCCAATATTGGTCCATTTAAAATTCCCTCTCCATTCACCTCATGAAATCTCATCAGTGACCCTCAAGTGCTCCATCAGAGGAGATGGCTAAAAAGGCAATAAATGTAAATATATATAATACAGACATACATAGACACCAGCTCCTCCAGGTCATGCCCCTGCCAAACACAGCCATATGTTAAATGCAACCACAACAAGCATCCCGACAAATTAACGAGCTAATTAACACCAGCACAGAAACACTGAGCAATCACACCCTGTCCTCCCACCTCCAGAGGAAGCAGGAGGAGAATCTCATCTAGAGAAACAGGGGACTTGGATGGAACACTCCATTGTGACTGTGGCCCACAAAGGAATCTCGAGAAGCCCTCATTAGTTAGGAAAAAAGAACAACAAAAATGCCCCAAAATCCTTTCGACATACCCTGAAATCTACCAAAATAATACCCCTGGTGTTTAATCAAATGTAGTATTTTAAATATGTGCTTCATTTAGCTGGTTGAAAACAAAATATGAGCTTAATCACTCCGGGCAACTCACCTCTGCCATGCTGAAAGAAAAAAGGAATTGACCCATTGTACCTCCAGAAAAAGCAGTTAATTGCTTAAAATACACAGACTGATGTTTAGGAACAGCTTGAATTTTTTTCCATCTGCACTGCAAACCATCTGTTCTGCATGAGAGATTTCATGACTTCCCAGGTCCATTTCTAAATTGAAATGGATGTTTTAATGATGAAAAATGGGGAGAAGTGATGAATACTTCATTAAAACACATTATTTCCCTGTCAACTTTCTATTCTCCTGACTGTAAGCAAAAATAATGTCTGAGCAGAGTTAATGTCTCAGGTTATCAGAGCTGCAGATGCCTCTTGGCATTTGCCTGAACAAATAAGCTATTTCATAAACCTGCAAAAGAAATGATTCAATAAATTGGAATTTCTTTCCCTTCTAATGAAAACCAGAGTTCTCCAGCTCTTTCAATTACCTCCACAGAACGCAAAAGACACTAAAGAGAGGGTTTTTCTCCCTGTTTGCTTCATTCTTAGGAACATAAAGGCACATTAAAAATGTCAATACCTTCGCAGGGCAGACTCATCCACACTTCCTTTGGCAAACTGTATTTAATTATTTCAATAAAATGCGAGGAGATCATTTCCCACCACCGTGATGAGGAACCGAATTGTCCAAACCATTCATATCTATCACACAAATAAACACTTTCTATAGCATTTCTCAGTGTATTTGCCAATTACCTCATATTTTTTGGACTAAAGGAAGTGTTTGCTGAAGCACGGAGAAATGATAACAGAAATACCCAAGCTGGGCTTGCTTTTGTGCTGAGGCAATTTATTAAAGCAACAAGACATTCCAGCATGCCATCAAAGTGAAAAACAACAGGCTGGAGGAGAAGGATGGTGCTGGAGCTCTGAATAAACCAAAAGCCTTGAAGGCATCAAGCAGAAGGGAAAACCAGGCAAGTCCCAAGGTGCTCTGCTGTCCCACGCTTCTGCTTGTGCCAAGACTTCCCAAATTAATCTGATTTTCAGCATGTCCCCTTCTGAAAACACCCAGCAGGAGATTTCTTAAAACCCTCCAATATTGAAAGGGTCTCGCTGGCGCCTTCCCCAATCAATTTCCTCTTCAGCCATCCAAAGGATCAATGGACATTTCTAGAAACCTGAGCCTGTTAACCCAGCTTGGAGTTTCCTATTAAAGTCATTTTATAATAAGAGATTCCCAATGCAATAAATGCCAAACCCAAAAGGTGAGGGCAGCTACCTCAAAATCAACCCCTGGAAATAACAGGCCAAAATATTTGGGCTTTTCCCTGAGAACCTCCAGTCGAAATAATTTCACACAACCTCCTTGGAACAGATTCCCTGATCCTCAGAGAGGCTTTGACAAAAATAATTCTGCTGGCTGAAATGTCAAAATTAAAATCATCCAGGACAATTAAAGCAAATTCACTTTAGCCATCCACACAAAACTCTGCGCCCTGGAGTCCTCCTCCCTGAAGGTTTAGGGAACAGCCCAATATCTGGAATTATTCCCAAATAACGAAGAGAGCAAGAGCTCCATGAAGGTGCAACGGTGTTTTTGTTGTTTGAAAACAAAATTCTACAATATGACACAAAACTCCATTGAAAACCCTGTATTTTAATTAAAGGCCTGATTTAACCAGGCAAATTCCAGCTTACCAGCAGGCACAGAGCAATTAGGAACAAGGACTCTTCCTGGATTTCTGCACGTTCATGGGAGCAGGGTATGAGGAGGAAAAGGATGACAGCAGAGACGTTGGGCAATCGATCCATAATGAAACAGCTCTAAAGCAATAATGTTTGCCTTGCTCCATGCCTGCTTCTTTTCTCCATAATTGATTTTGCACTGAAGATCTCAGATTGCATAAACAGCCTCCGAATCACGGCTGTGAGAGCTGCCAGTTTCTTTTATTCCTCCTGTATCTTCTCCCAGCGAGTTAATCCCAGGTGGGAAATGCTGCCCTGATAAAACCCAACAATCCCAGTGCTGGATTTTAATGAGCTGCTGCATTTTTGCTGTTTCTCCAGCACAAGGACTTTACAAACGAATTTGTGGAGCTGTGTCAGGAGAGGTTTAGGCTGGATCTCAGGGAAAGGTTCTTCCCCCAGAGGGTGCTGGCCCTGCCCAGGCTCCCCAGGGAATGGGCACAGCCCTGAGGCTGCCAGAGCTCCAGGAGGGTTTGGACACCACTCCAGGGATGCCCAGGGTGGGATTGTTGGGATCAGGAGTCGGATCAATGATCCCTGTGGGTCCCTCCCACCCTAGGATATTCTGTGGTTCTACCCACACCCTCAGCAGCAGTCTGATACTGCCATCTGCACCTCTGCTGGACGAAAACCCCACACATTTATTTAAAATATCCCATTTCACACACCCTTAAAGGAGGGATTATATCAAATACATGAAAAATCCTTTCATGGCAGTGAAAAATATCATGGCGAGTGTACAGGTCATTGCCAAAGGCAAGGAGCAAAATGGGATCTGATTCCTGGGAGCTGCCAGCAGTCTTTGAAACCAGTTTTGGCACCATTATAAAACACATTTCTGTTGGTTCAGGGAAGGAGAAGCAACAATGGAAACCAAGCTTTTAAAGCAGATCTGAAAGAACTTGGGGTAAAACATCTGTCTGTCATTAGAGTTCCCCTGCAGCAGAAATCCTCCAGGCGACCCCAGATGTGTATGTTACATTATATTAATTATATTATTCACATTATAACAGTCCCTTCATACAGAAACTGCTGTGTTTCTCTTGGATCCAAACCTTAAACTTTTTCGACACGGAGCCAAAAGGATTTTCAGTTTGGGTTTATTTTCCTTTTGGTGAGTATATTCCATATATAGCCCTCCTTCCAAACTGAGAATTCTTCCATATGTAATGTAAGAAGAAAGGCAAGATTTAGAAATACACCAGCTAAGGACAAAAGAATTCACCAAGATAAACGCACAAGCACAATAAATTCTATACTTTCTTCAAAAAAAAAAAAAAGAGCAAAATCAAGAATAAAATATTGTCTCCAAACCAGTTTGCTTAAAATATTTATTTTTAAGCCAAGAAACAACCACCAAGTAGAAGTTGTTACTCAGCCTCTTCCATCACTTTAAAGAGCTGCATACCTAAAATGCATCAGGTTTTCAAGTGGCCTTTTCAACAGAGCCGCCTGCCAGAATTTGTCTGGATTCACATTGCAGACAAACTGTTCTTCCCCTGGACAAGTCACGGAAAAAATTCCATATAAAAGCAGAGGAGGGAAGGACAGCTGAGACATCCGTGGTGAAATCCTGCTTAAATCACACTGTTATTAAACTTTAATGGAGAGACAAGAGGTAGCTGAGCCCCAGCAATAGAGCAGCCGTGTTTGCTGTGCCAGTGCTCGGGGAAGGGATGGCCCAGGGTAACTGAGCTCCTTTCACAGGTTGTAAAACAAGCCTGGGATCTTGGAAACAAATCCTGGGCACTTCTAGCAGTCACTGGCTCAGTGACACTCGCTTCCCCAGCAGGAGATTGCCTTTAATTCCTAATTACACCGATTTGGGTGTAAACTTTTGGGGTGGGGCTCTGCTGCCACTTGTGGAATGTGCAGACACAAAATACCACACTGGTTTGGGATGAAAGGGACTTAAAGCCCACCCAGTGCCACCCCTGCCATGGGCAGGGACACCTTCCACTGTCCTACGTTGTTCCTGGTCCAGCCTGTCCTTGGACACTGCCAGGGATCCAGGGGCAGCCACAGCTGCTCTGGGCACCCTGTGCCAGGGCCTGCCCATCCTCACAGACAACAACTTCTTCCCAGTATCTCACCTAAATCTCCCCTCTTTAATTCAAAACCTTGTCCTCTCTTTCTGAGCCCATGTAAGAAGTGTCCCTGCTGTTTTTCCAGGCCCTGAAAGGCTGCAGTGAGTTCTGCCCTCACTCTCACTGAAAAGGCCACCGTGATTTTTCTCTCCACAAGTAATAAAAGAAAATAGCCAAGAGCCAGAGGCCACAGGGGAGGAGCTCTCAGCCAGCTCCCACTGCAGACAAGTCTTCCATCATCAAAACAAAAGAGACAATGAACCATTGTCTCCTGACTGCAGCACCAAGACCACACTTTTCAGATCTGTGTGGAGGAAAACAACACCACTACTCCTAAATATATCCCAGTCCCTGGGGTTTGGAACCCAGTTCTCCAGCCTGTCCTTCATTGTGTGAGCCAGAAACCTGAGGAGTTCAGCCCTTATCCAGCACCTCATTGTGCTCCTGCTGCCTTTCTGGGGAGGAGGGGTTGATTTCCTGGGGTCATTGCCATGGTTCCAGCAGCTGTGCAGCTCGGCCCCACTTTTCTCTGCCTCTACAACTGCATTTCTCCAAATACCTTGGAATTCCTGGGCATTGATCCCTCTCAGGATGAGGTTTTTAGGATACCAGACGAGGAGGAGAAAGGAGTGTCTGAAGGGAGCCTATGAGGAAGACAAAGAGGGACTGTGGATGAGGAGCTGGAGTGCCAGAACAGAGGGAATGAGTTCCCAGTGCCAGAGGGCAGGGCTGGATGGGATATTGGGCAGGAATTGTTCCCTGGCAGGGTGGGCAGGCCCTGGCACAGGGTGCACAGAGCAGCTGTGGCTGCCCCTGGATCCCTGGCAGTGTCCAAGGCCAGGCTGGACTTTGGGGCTTGGAGCAGCCTGGGAGAGTGGAAGGTGTCCCTGCCCATGGTTACAACTGGGTGGGCTTCAAGGTCCCTCCCATCCCAAACCATTCCATGATTCCACGATTCCACAGTTCCATAACCTTTACTATAAGCACTTCTGTTCCAACTGCAGATCTCTGAGGAGGTTTTTTTCTCCTCACAAAATTTGTTACACTGACACTATTTACAATAATATTTCAGGCAGTGCTGGGCAAAGCCATTATTAAAGTAATTATTTTCCAATCCCAGTCTCTGAGGTTTTACAGGGAAGCACACATTTTGCTGGGAAATGGATGCTGACAGGGAGATCAACAGGAAATATTCCTAAATGCTTCTCTCTAAGACTGGTAATTAGCATCAAAATCTGTAATCTTTAGGGAAATAGGGACACTCCCAACACAAAAATTGCTCCTTTAGGGACACTGACTCTGCCTGTTTGGGTCTCTGAGACCCTGAATCCCTGGAGACTTCCACCGTGAGATGGTATCAGTGCAAGACGTGGCCAGGCAGGCCTGATTTCCAAAAATACCAAATTGAGATTACATAAAACGAGTGGGAAGACTGACAAAAAATAAAAAAGCAGGGTTTTGATCAAACAATTTATGGCGTTTCTGACTGGGAATGCAAATGAATTCATCTCAGTGACCTTAAAAATGAACTGAAGCAAGGGGTCCTTGGAGGCACCGAGTGAGAATAGAAGGCTTTTTTCTCAGAGAGTGAGATAATGCTTGGAGTAGAGTTTTTTAATACATTGTGCTCAGTAAATTCAACTCAGGGACAAAACTCCTGTGGAATATTTGATTTCTGGTGTGGAAACTACTACACTGAATTCCTAAATCATTCTGCAGTAAGTTTGGTTTTGGAGGCTCCAGAACATTTATTTTCCAGATTTGTACTCACTCACTAATCACTTTCATAGGTATTTAGTAACAAATAAAGGCACTTCTTCTGAAAAGTGCTTTATTTTTCTTTCTTATGCAAGAGCCATGTCCTGTTCCCATTTTTTTTTCCCATAGGAAACTGCTGATCTTAGCAGTACCCAAACTTCAGAAGAAATGTCAACAGAGGAGACATGGAAAAAATTCCCACCCTGCCGAATGTAATTTTTTCCTGTCTCCCATAATACGTTCCCAAGAAAGCCTGAAATATAATACAGCCATATTTACTTTTGGAGGGGTCATCCAGCTTCTGCAGCATTCCCCATGGGATGTTTCACCCCAGCCCGTGTCTGGATCCCAACTTCCAAAGGAGTTTGGGCAGGAAGCAGGAAATGGAGCCCTTCAGCTGGCAGGTGCTTCCCAAACAGCACTCCAGGGGTTTTTTTCTCTACTCCTGATCCAAAAGTTTCCTTCTTTTCACACCACCTCACTTGGGCTGGCTTTGAGCTGCTAAATCCTGGAAAACCCCTGGGATGGAGAGCCCACAGCCTCTCCAAACATCCCTGCTCTGGTTGTGCCTGGAGCAAAAGCTCAGGGAACAAGGGATGGAAATCCACCTCGCCTTGCTTGACTTGGCTGATCCTCATTTGGCTTTCCACTAATTAGTGACCATTGGGACCAGAGACATACTAGGGTTGGAGAGATGAAGGAAAAGGAATTTTTGTTCCCCTTGTCCAGGCTGGATGACAGACACTGGAGATACTGGGAGCCCAAGCCTTTCCTCAGGCCACCCCAGCAGTCTGGCACAACAGAAACGCCTCCTAGCAAGGACACCGGGGGAAATCCCTCATTATTTCTCATCTCTATCTAAAGCCTCCTTCAGTCTAAGCTCACCAACAGCTCTGAATCACTCCTGGTTCGAGTGAAACATAAAAAAAGAAACCTCAGGACTGCAAACACAGACACGGAATCTAAAATTAACAAAAGGAAAACCTCTCCGCTGCCGTGGATTTTCTCAGAGCTCAGCGGCCCCTTCTCACCACCCCAAAGTGGCAACAATTTCCTCTCCCACATCCCCCAGAATCGTCTGCACCCCAGACAGGGCCCGCTCTGAGGCTCCCAGGGGCTGTCCCTTCCCTTTCCCCAGCACTAATAAACATCACTTTGAAAGAGCAATGGGATGTGTCATCCCCATGAGCTCCAGCACCCCTCCTGCAGTCATCCCACGGTGTTTCAGTGACACCAGACACATCACAGTTATTCCTTCTGCTCCTTCCAAACAGGCTCCTCACCACAGCTGCTCTGCTGGTACCTATGCATGTGCAACTGCCTCAGACAACAGCTGAAAAACTCCTCCAAAATGTGATTTTCACAGTGGAAGGGCTGTGGTTTTACCTTCTGAAGCCTCATCAGCGGACAAAGCTTTCCTTTCACCCTGCTGTGTTGGAGGCTGCCCTGTTTCTGCATCGATCTCAATGCCAGGGAAAGAGTATTCCATTAAAACCAAAGCCAGTCAGGCTTTGGCAGCTGGCACAAAGCACGGAGGAGTTTCAGGAGATGACAGTTACCCAGTTGCTTTCCAGCAGGGAAGCAGCAAAAATCATCTGTGTGCAGTGGGCAGGCTCCCGGTGCCAGCTGCAAATCCCTGCCAGTTAAGGCAAACAACCATTTAATTTTCTAGCAGGGAGGGACAGGATTGACTTCCCATTCCAAGCAGCCCTGAGAAAGGTCAGCAGGCACCAGGAAATACTGAAAAATTGTGTCAAAACCCAAGCCAAAACGGGTTTCAATGTGCTCTAAGGCAGGGCCTGAGAGATTTGACATCACCAAAATCCAAAGTGCAGAGGAGCTCCAGGAAATGGTAACGAACTCCAGCAGGAGCACCTGGAATGCTTGTGATGCCCCAGCTCTACAACTGCCACACAATTTCTGCTCCTAGAGAAACAGTTTCTTCCTCTGCTCAGCTTTTAAAAGGGAATTCCTTAGGTAAAAGCACTCTGTGACCCCACTGCTAAACTCCTCAACAACCTTCCCAGCTTCTCATGGCCAGGGATTCTGGACAACTTCTCCTGAAATTATGGTAAAATTTACACAGGAGCTCAGGGAATGTCAGCAATTACCAGCATGACCTCAAGGCTTAGAGAGGAATGGAGATTAGAGGGAGACTTGTTTTTCTGCAGTGATTTGGTAGCAGATGGTGACTTTTATTTAGCCCTTCTGAAGAAAAGTAGCCTTGAAATGGGCACTTTCCCAGCTTCATTAACATGATATTGAGAGAAATATCAAATGTCTAAAGCAGGGACAATTCCCAGAGCCTCACACAATCCTTAACAAATCCAAACTCTCGTGCTGCAATCTGCTTGGTGGTTTTTGGAGATGTGAGCCTCCAATTTCTGCTGCTATTTCCTCTGTGCTTTCCAATTTTATTCTGCAGGGAAACCAGCTCAGCTTCTCCACTCTTTGCTTGTAAAATCCCGAGTGTTTTCCAGCTCTCAGCAGAGGCTGAGACCACTCAGTTCTTCCACCTGCATTTTGTTTGCTGACAGGTAAAACAACCAGCAGCTCTTCTCTTTGTAACCTGAGCATCTTCTCGACCCACCCTGAGCAACAGGACTGAAGTGACCCAAAAACTTCAGAAGTTTAAAGTAAGAGCAAGGAAAGAGTCAAAGAAGCCAGCAAAAGCCTGAATTTAAAGCACTTAATGAAGGGTCAGAAGTCACCAGCATTACATTCAGGAGGACAAACTGTGGCTAAATAGTCAAGATAAACCAGCCATGGCCACAAATTTAAGAAAATATCGCCATGTTTTGCCCTTTCTGGATTGAAAACACTCTTCTGCTTGGATAATTCTATCAGAAGTACCTGCCAGCCTCCCCCTGCCTGAAGAAAATCCATGTGCTGGCTGCTCCTGTGCCTGAGGCTCAGGAGGATGTGTTTACACCGGTGACATTTCACAAACTGTGTCCCCATTCCCCTCCCACTCAGTGCTTCACAGAGACAGCACCAAGCCTGGACTGATTCCTGCTAACAGGAATAAAAATTCTCCATTTCAGCTGATAAATGGGCACGGGTCGAAAGGAAATCAATTACAGACAGAAAATACATATTTCTAACCTGTACATTTAAACAACTCCTTTATAAGTGCTGAGATACAGCTGACATATCTTCAAATCTTTTTTACACAGCTAAAAGCCCTGCACTTCTTGCTGGCTTGCAGCAGCACATATGGCATGCCAGAAAGCACATAAAGGAATCATATGAACAAACAGCTCCTGCTACATAAATGAAGGCAAAATCAATTCTCCATCCACTTATTGTTGAATGAAAACCATCCAGAACCATTAAAAATTACAGGGGGAAAAAAGGCCCTACAAAGCTGAAAAGGAAATTGAAGAATTGAATTTGCTTGTTTAACTCAAATTGTGTATTTCTGTCTTGCTGTAAGGTTTTTGATTTCTCTAATTATGGAATCCCAGGATGATTTGGGTGGGAAGGGACCTTAAGGACTATCCAGTCTCATTATTCATATTCCCAACACTCCTTCACCCATCCTGCACCTCCACAGCTTTTTAAATCTATTATCTTGTGTTTGTTTATTCTGCAGTGCAATCTACAAAAATGCTCAGGTTAAACCTGCCCCCATCATAAATTCCAAGAGGCAATCTCCAGCTGAAGGAATTAGTTACTCAAAGTGCTCTCAGCTCTCAGAAAGTGTGTATAAAACAACTCAGCCCAACTTAAATCATATCAGATTTTACCCAAAAAAAAAAATCCCAAATGCTGTGTGGAGCTGCCAGCCCTCATTAATCATGTCTTGATGAATGGAACCTTTTCCAGTGCTGGCAACAGAGATTTGCTCTGAAACGGTGGAAATGTTTCAGGTTAATCTTTTTGACAAAGCAGTCAATTCAGTGAAATAACTTCCTCCACATCCCCTGCATCCCCAGCTAGGATAAATCCAAGGAGCTGGAGCTGAGGAATCCAGGCTGATTTCTATCAGCTGTAGACCAAGACAAATTTTTTACCCCGTTTCAGTGCCTTGGTTAAAATCCTCAGGGAACCTTGGGACATATTTTCACATGTCCAGCCGATGATCTGCTTGGAGAGGCTTCCAGATGGGTTTGGGAAGACAAGCTGAAAAATGCATGGTCATGTTCTCCTCTAAAATGCTGCTGTGAGGGGCCAAGCTGACCTTTGCTGAAGTGTATTTTAAGAACAAGAGCCACTTGGGGAATACTTCATGTCTTGGGATAAATATATCTAGCTGGAAACGAGACCTGAACAAGAACAGGCTGTGTGTCACAGCCTACTGTACCTACAGTAGCTTTTCTTTACAAAAGAAGGACACGAAAATGAGAATTTTGGTCTTGAAGTTTTCTTTGACCCTTTTAGAACTGAGCATGGGAAGTGCAGTATCACAGCACCACAGCAGAGAATCTATCATCAAAATCTTTTTTTCTGATGGGACACCCTACTCCTCATTTTAACAGGCTCCAAAAGGCATTTTTATGCAACTTGGTGCCGAAATTTTATTGTACAACACGTGTTTATCCTGAATTAAACTTTTTCCACCTTTCTGAAAACACTTCACAATAATGGTTGAGGTTTGGGGCTTTTTTTCTTAACCTGCAATTCTTTAAACAGGTCTGGGACAGAGGCACTGGGAATATAAACAGTTTTTGAACCCCTCCAGGGATGGTGATTCCACCACTGCCCTGGGCTACTGAGGGCCAGAACAGAACCTTATATTTTACCTGCTCTCAGATTTAAAGTTAATTCCTTGCTGTTCAAAAATCTAATCATCTCCTCAGAATTGTAACTTGCAGGATTCTGCCTGAAAGGATTGCTTGACACGCACACACACACAAAAAAAATCAAATTACAAACTTCTCTTCACTGAAGTAGAAAGGGAAGTGTAAGGAAGGTCATCCCTGAGTGGTGCTGGCTGAAGGTCACTCTGCTCTGGTTGAGCTTTTAAATATCAGAAAAACCAACAGAGATCAGCAGCACAGAGTCGAAGGTGACACATATTAGTGAGACTCAGGATTGCAGTGGGTGGGAGGGGAGGTCTGGCTGCAAATATTTACACAAATGGGAACAGATTTAGGACAGGCTGAGCCAGCCCATCCAACCACGAGGCAAAGCAAGGCTTACTCTGAACAACCCCGAGTTTGATATTTACTGTGTCCTCTGGGGATTCAGGCCTGGCTTAGGCTAAGTCAGGTCAATAAAAATGAAGTCCAGCTCCTGAAGTCTGGTAATAACTCAGCAATCAAAAGGATTAGAAAGAGGAGGTTAATCCTGGGCTAGAACTAGAAGCAGGGTGCCTGTGCTGAGCCCAAACCAGACACTCTGGGCTCAGCACAGCAGGGCCAGGGAGCTGGTGGAGCTGAGGAAGGGCCTGGAGCATGTGGCTGAAGGCCAGGAAAGGCTGAGGGAGCTGGGGCTCTTGAGGCTGGAGAGGAGCCCCAGCTGAGAGGGGCCCTCAGGCCTGGCTGTCCCTGTGTGCAGGGAGGGCTCCCAGCAGGGCCCAGGCTCTGCCCAGGGGGCCCAGCAATGGCCCCAGAGCCACGGGCAGGGCCTGAGCCCAGCAATTCCCCCTGCACAGGAGGCACAACTTCTTCTTTCCTGGCCAGTGCCCAGCCCTGAGCACATTGTCCACACAGCCTGGGGGGGCTCCTCCCTGGGGCTGTTGCAGAGCTGTGTGCACACAGTGCTGTGCCCTGTGCTCTGGGATGGCCCTGCTGGAGCAGGGAGGTGCCACCAGCTGCCCACTCAGCTCCCTCCAGCCTCAGCCAGCCTGGCATTCTGTGCAAGGAGGTACAACACTGACCACGGAGCCACCACCATGGACACACAGCACCTCCTGTCCAGGTAAACATGGAAACCTCTGGAAGCAGAGCTCTCCCAGCACTGCAGAACCACCACGTCCATCCTGCCTGACCCTGGAAGCAGCTGCAGATCCTGCAGACGGCCTCTGCCTCTCCCACAGCCCCAAGGCTACCTGAGGTCACCCACTTCTAGGCAGCTGCTGTTTTGCAGACTTTTACCAAACCCTCACCTTGTCGGTGGAAGAAGCCAGCAAAAAGGGCAGAAACTTGTACTGCTTTGGAGACTATTAAACATTTCCCATCCTGTCTCAAACGTTTTGTGTAACTCCTAGCTCACCCCAAAGAGGAGAGCTCTCTGAGCCAGGCAGGAACCACAGCTAAAATCCAGCTAAAATTCATCCTAACAGCAATACACATTTTCTGAATAAACTAGCTGGGCTTGTCACAGCAAATCCCTGTATCCAGGGCTCAGAGGGACAGCTAGGGAACACAAACACTCTGCCCTTTACCCGCTGCTTTCCTAACCTCTGGCTGGGAAATGCACATCATGGGGACAGGCTGAAGTGGATTCTGTGACTGCAAAATACCCTGTCAGTGCTGTGCATCCAGTGCTGTGGATCACACATGCGTGGTTTGGTTGCTGCTGAGTGGGGCTTGCCCTCCTCAAGGACTCTGCAGTGTCCCATGGGACAATCCAAGTTGTCCACTGGCAATGGAAGAATGAGTGTTGAAGATGGAAGCAAAGAATGCATTAAACACCTCAGTCTTGTCTCTGTCCCTGTTTGTGAGGCGACTGTGGACACCTGCCCAGCCCATCCCAGCAGTGATTACCCTCTCCTGTCCCCAGCTTGCTCACTTTCCAGACTCAGCAGGAATTCCATGGGCTGGAATATCCCTCCGGCCAGTCCAGACAGGCTGTCCTGCCTGTGGTCCCTCCCGTCTCCTTGTCACCTCCTCACTGGGACAGCAGGGGACATGAATTGTCCCATGCAGAATCTTTGGGGAGGGCAGGACAAGGCACAGCAGGCTAGGTGGCCTCACTTCCCCAGCTCCTCCAGCCATACCCACAGCACATGCCACATCCCAGAATAAAGCAGAGCTCCATCTGGAGCCCCCAGCAGCCACAGCTCCTGCAGCTCTTTGGCCACGGTCACACAGGGGCCACAACTGCAGGGGACCAAGGGGGGCTCACAGGAGCATCTGGACACTGTCCAGGGGTTACCTGGGGCCTGGAGAACCTGGAGCCACAGGGGTTCCTCCATGGGCCCCTGGCCTGAACCCCGAGGCACTCTGGCAGCTTCCAAATCCCTGCCAGCCACCCTCAGAGTGACCAGGGGCCAATGGACTACCAGACAGCCACGGCGACCAGCAGCAGGGACATGCAGCCAGCAGGATGCCACCGTCACTCATGGCTCTGGCATGGCCCAGAGTCACTGTGCTGGCAGCTGTGGGGCTGGCCCAGCTTAGATGGGGATGGCGTGGTGGTGTCACAGTGCTGGGGACAGGACACTGTGTGACAGCCTGGCCTCACGCCGGTGTCACCCCCTTTGTGACATCACCACCCCGCCCTCCTCAGGGGCAGCAGGACCGGCTCAGCCCTCAGGGTGCTCATGGCCAGGAAAGGCCTGCAAGTCAAAATGGGAGCCCAGCCCATGGCAGTGGGGCGTTCCCAGGAACAAGGGGCACATCAGAAACAGGCCTGGTGCCACCAGTGCCACCCCACGGCTCCCAGGAGGGAGCTTTTGTGGCAGCTCCAGCTGGGAACTCTGCTCCGGGCCTGAGGAGATCCTGCAGACACAAAGGGAGTTGGAGTTCCCCATCCCTGCTGAGCCTGCCTGACCAGCAAGAGGTTTCTGTGTGCAGCTCCCCAGCTCCTGCAGAGCCTCTGTTCTAAACAAATCAGCATTTCCCAGGGAGCTCTCACGGTGCTCCCATTCTCTGGTTTGCACCAGGATAGGGCTCCTTTCTTTCCAAGGCTGTGTTTGGAGTCAGGATGGCTCAGGAAAGAGTTCCTTGGGAAAAAGTGATCATCTCTCAAAACATCACCATTGCTCTGACACTGCAAATAAAAACAATGGGCTGGGTTCTTCATTTCTGGTACTAGCAGCAGCCCCCTCCTGTCACACAAGAAGATATAAGCACGAATTTCTAAAAATACAACATCTTAGCAACCTTGTAACATTCCAGTACTACAGAGCAGTATAATTCCTAGTCAGAAGGTGATACTGGGAAAGGTGAACTTCATGGATTTCATGGTACACAGCAGCAGTGGAAAAAAAATGACATTTTTAATATTTATTCCTAGAAGTGCTGCACAAACCAAGAGCAAACAATTCCACCACCTAGCCAGGACATCTCTTATCCTGACAGCACAACAGAACGCTCCTGACCCAGGAAAAGGAGGGCTTAAAGGCACCATACAATGCTCACATCATTTCTCCACAGTTGCCACGCCCCCCCAGTCAGAAACCACACACAACTGCCAGGCCTGATGTTCAAAGCTTTGCCCTCACCAAAAAATGAAGACTGACAGACCTCCAAGACAGAAAAGGCCATGAAGGAAATTCCAAAGTCAGACCCCACTTGCAAACATCCAAATTCTCATGTTATTTAATACTAGGGGTAAGGAGAAATCCAAGAAAATTAAAGCTCCCATTTGGTGCAGTCCAGACACAATCATCACTTGAAATGCCACAATTCCTTCAGGGTTTCTGATTCTTCTGAGCTGTAAGAAGAGCAAGCCCTGTGAGTTTTTTAATAGCAGAGCCACCTCGTTTTCCCCAATATTATTTTACCTGATAGCAATTAATTATTCTGATTTATAGGAGGGCAATCAGAAGTCATGCTGCCAAAATGCCGCCTGGGCTGGGCAGTTGCAGCAGGAAGCAAAAGCACAGGCACAACATGATTGTGTCCAGCTCCTCCTCATTTTTCCCCTCTAAACCAAGAGAAGGACTGCAAACCTCCAAGCAAAGCAGCCCCCCTTTGCTGCCTGAGCATTCCCAGATCAATCCCACAGGAAATATTCCTGCTCTATTCAAACAAGTCTCAGGGCTCTGGGAAACATCACCGTGGCAGGCACTTGGGCTGCCTCAGTCCAGGAGGCTGCAGGAATTCCAGAGCAGCCACCCCAGCAGGAATTGCCTGCCCAAAAGGCATTTCCCCAGCACTGCCTCTCCTCTGTGGGCAGCAGCCATCCTTCCTGCACACCCTTCAGCCAAAGCTTCCCCTTCTCCTCCAACCCAATCCTGGCTGTTGCTCTCTCTGCCACACACATCCCAACACTCCTGCAATTCTGGAAGAACAAATATTTCCTTGTTTTTACTGTCTTTTTCTTTCTTTTTTTTTTTTTTAACTATCTTTTCCTTTTCCCCACTTGCACTTAGAGGTTACTGCTTAATGAAGAACAGGCAGAGGAAATCCCAGAATGGTTTGGGTTGGAAGGACCATAAAGCTCATCTCATCCAACTCCCTGCCATGGGCAGGGACACCTTCCACTGTCCCAGGCTGCTCCAAGCCCCATCCAACCTGGCCTTACAATGGTCCTGACTGTTCACCCTGGAGAGGAGAAGCTCTGCAGTAACCCAGCTGTGGCCTTCCAGGGCCTGAAGGAGCTACAGGAAACATGGAGAGACACTTGGGACAAGGGATGGAGGGACAGGACACGGGGAATGGCTTCCCACTGCCAGAGGGCAGGGCTGGATGGGATATTGGGAAGGAATTGTTCCCTGGCAGGGTGGGCAGGCCCTGGCACAGGGTGCCCAGAGCAGCTGTGGCTGCCCCTGGATCCCTGGCAGTGTCCAAGCCCAGGCTGGACTTTGGGGCCTGGATCAGCCTGGGACAGTGGAAGGTGTCCCTGCTCGTGGCAGGGGTGGCACTGGGTGGGCTTTAAGTCCCTTCCCACCCAAACCAGTCTGGGATTCTGTGATCTGCACATCCCAGCAGGATGGAGCTCTCTGGCTGCATCCCACAGCCAGTGACTCTCTCATATGCCATTTCTGGTGCTGAGCAGTCAGGAGGAGCACAGAGACATCCTGAGGAGGAGAGAATTAGTTCAGTCAAAACTGAGTGCAAGGAGAAAGGGCTTGACTCAATGAGGTGATGGGAAGAGCAGTGCCTGATGACCCTGTGCACACACACCCCAGGCAAGCAAGAAACAAAAACAACTTTTCCTTTAGAGCTTGGAAACTTAGGGATTTTTTTGTGCTTAAAATATCAAAGCCAACCAATTCACAATATGCTCTTGCACGGAGGATGCTGGAAAACATTGATTTCAGGATTATTCAATAACCCTTCTCTTCCCTGTTGTTCTGATGAATGAGAATTTGAGCTAATTTGCTGGAGTTAATTATTTATTGTTATGGAACCTTACAGCTCGCAGATGGTCACTGTTATTGCAAGAATTGCAGGGGACCTGCAGCATCTTGCTAGGGCCTTTCCTGCTTTATTTAATTCCAGAAGAAAACAGACCTATCTGCCAATTCCCAAAAAAGAAGTCCATTTTCTCTGTATTACCACTGGAACTATACCCTCTTCCCACTGCTGGCTGCTTCCCTTTTTCCAGTGTAAGGCATCAAGTGTAGATTAGTTTCAAAGAGAGAGAATTAAAGCTCCTTTCATGAAGGAAAATGAACTCTCAGCAAGGAAACCCTGCTGTAACCAATATCACTCAAGGATTGCTCTTGCCTCTTCCAGCAACCATAACCCTCACTCCCAAGGACAGAGAATGTTGCACACTCCAATAAATAAATCTAAGATAATAAAGGCGTAATTATGTGCCTCAGATTCCCCTAAAAATCTGAGCCATTGAGCTTGTTGGCCCCATCCACCTCGGATTTGAGGCTTGGGCTTTGCCAGGAGGTGATAAAAAAACCAGAGGGATGAGGAACACAGCAAGCACTGGAGGTCTGTGACCCCTTCCCTCAACAAAAATATCAACTGCAGGAGAGCAGCAGGGCTCTGGTTTCACCCTGCAAGAGGCCAAAGTGCTGCTCCTTCTGTTCCAGGAAAGGAAAAAAAAATGAGTGAGTGAAACAGCAGAGTTTCTTTGCAAGGTCTTGGAACGTTAACCCCAGTAAGGCAAGTGCTGGGATGGAGACTCAGGCAGCTGGCTGAGCTTCAGGAGAAGTGGGAATCACTCAGCTTCCCTTAAAACACTCAGTGACACAACATCCTGGCAAAAGTCTTCTTTTAAATAAAACATTTTGAGGTTTTTTTATATAAAACATTCTTTTTCTTCACACATAAATCTGATTATCAGCTATTCCAGCAGGAAAAAAAGGAGCAATTAGATTTGGAAAAGTGTAGCCAGCAGTGAATGTGCACACAGAGTGATTCTGGAGTGTAAACAAAGCTGGTTTAAACCATTCTGCTTTATTCTTTTTCATTAGTTTGCAGAGATTATATTCAACTATTTGCTTTTTAATCACATTTGAAAACATTAATTTCCTATCAACAGTCCTGATTTCAAGTGCAAACACTGCTTAATTAGAACTCGTGGGGAAATGATTTTAGGTCCTGTGGAAAATGAGCCTGCTTTCATTTCACACAGAAAACCACTCACAGTCCAAAGGTTACTCCATTTATTCCTGGGGTAAATTCAAATGCCAAAGATGAAAACCAAAAATGCAGGCACAGTTTGATGTGCATCAAGGTTCCCTCCAATTCTCCAGGACAAGGTAACTGGAGAGGTAAAAAAGTTGGATCCATGGATGTTCCATCCACACTGCATGGAATCACACCTTTCAAAAACTCCAGGGCCTACAAAAAGCAAATCCCCTGGGGAAATAAAATTTACTGATAGGAAACCAATTTTAAAGGGGGGAAAAACCTGCAGCCACAGTAACAGGATAGCCAGAACCTGAGGATCCAAAAGCTTTCTTCAAAAGTCAACTGAGGATATAGAGTCTCTCTCAGTTCATTCCTGTGCTTTTTTCTGGTTATGGAATCAGAGAATATCCTGTGCTGGAAGGGACCCCCAAGGATCATCCAATCCCATTCCTGGCCAGGCACCCCAACAATTCCACCCTGGGCATCCCTGGAGTGGTGTCCAAGCACTCCTGGAGCTCTGGCAGCCTCAGGGCTGTGCCCATTCCCTGGGGAGCCTGGGCAGTGCCAGCACTCTCTGGGGGAAGAACCTTTCCCTAATTTCCAAATTAAATCTTCCATGGAAGGGAAAGAAGCTACTGAGTTGTGAATTTCTGAGCTTTGCCTCAGCAGAACCAAATAGGAGGAGACACAGGCTCTAAAAAGCTGAACATAATAGGACTGTAACAGGCAGCCTCAGTTGGTGCATAAGGTGGACACAAGGAGGAAGTAATTAAATCAACCCACATTTACTTAAGGAAGTCAGATGAGAAGTTATTTGGAATGAAGGAAACAATACAAGAAGTAATGGGAGCTTTGAGGGAGACATATCCATAAAGCTCCCTCACCAAACAGCCCCTCTGGCCATTGGAGACCCCATTACTGTCCCTTAACCACCTCAATTACTGACTGCTGGGCTGGATTTCCTGGAAATTCCCAGTGCTGCCCAGCTGGCAAAGCCTGGGCACAAACACAGTCACAGAATGCCAGGCTGGCTGAGGCTGGAGGGAGCTGAGTGGGCAGCTGGTGGCACCTCCCTGCTCCAGCAGGGCCATCCCAGAGCACAGGGCACAGCACTGTGTGCACACAGCTCTGCAACAGCCCCAGGGAGGAGCCCCCCCAGGCTGTGTGGACAATGTGCTCAGGGCTGGGCACTGGCCAGGAAAGAAGAAGTTGTGCCTCCTGTGCAGGGGGAATTGCTGGGCTCAGGCCCTGCCCGTGGCTCTGGGGCCATTGCTGGGCCCCCTGGGCAGAGCCTGGGCCCTGCTGGGAGCCCTCCCTGCACACAGGGACAGCCAGGCCTGAGGGCCCCTCTCAGCTGGGGCTCCTCTCCAGCCTCAAGAGCCCCAGCTCCCTCAGCCTTTCCTGGGCAGGGGAGGATGGCAGCAGAGCCTCTTTTATCCCCCAGGACGTGCTGTAGTCTCGTTTCTCCAGTTAAACAAACACTTCTCCTACAGATTACCAAAATACTCACTTGGAGCATCCAGCTACTAAGTGAAGCTCCAAACACTGGAGCAGTCTGGCACAAATATTTTCACTCAGCACAACCAGTATCTTCCTCCCTCGAGTTTGTCAGGATCATAATGGAACGGAACAAAAGGGGTTGTGTCATTCAAACCCTCTGGAACTTAGAGAAACAGAGGCTGTTTGACTCAGGTTTGTGTGGGACACAACACCCCAGGCTGATACACAGACGAGTGATCCTTGCCCCCAGATTCCTGGTTTTTCCTTAGGTAGTCCCAGCTGTCCTCAGCACTGGCTAATACTTTATGCCTTGTCCTGTCATTTCTGGACCCTGGAGTTATTTGAAGAGCACAAATGAAGGTGCACAAGCACTGCTGACCTTTCTTTGAGTGCTCAGAAATGCTGTATCTGTAAGGGTACGAAACAGCCAGGAAATTTTTCATCTTTTATTCATCTGACTAGCTCTTACTGCAAAAGAATTGGGAAATTGAAAATTAGAAAGTTTGGACAGACCTGGGAAAGCAATTCAAATGCAAATACCAGCAGCTTGGTGCAAAGACAATGAAACTCAACACATGGACACTGAGTTACAACAAAAAATTCATTAGAAGAGGTGTCAGACCAGACAAAAACCTGAGTAATCTGGTTCAAATCATGACTGTAGAAGTCTCAAAAGGCCTGCTTTACAAAATAATCAGGAACTAAACATTTCATAGAAAGCTTCACCAGACACCTGGTGTGAAGGTGAAGTGTAAGGCTGGGGCCATGCCCTGGCTCTCCTGGGGTTTATCCCAGTTACAGAATGGTCTCTGTGCCCCACAAAGGGAATTTCCCTATGCCTCTCACTGGGAACACTTCAGGCAGTTAGCAAGGCTCTCATCTCACTCCAGATACGTCTGAATGGGTGAGACTTCCATCAGCACAAAGCTCTGCAGGGCAGCTATCCAGCTGCTCAGCTCCCCACTCTCCCAACTCCAGAGTTATCAGTCTGTTCCCAAGTGTCCTTTGGGATGGAGATGCTATTTTGGCCTCCATCTCTCCACACTGCCTCATCCATCCTCCCAGAACTTGATGAGATCATTGTCTTGAGTGCTGTGAGGAGTGGAGAACACACCAATTTGCAGCCACGACTGCTGGCCCTGCATGCTGAGGGCTGGCTGGCTCAGGGGATGTCAGCTGGTGAGCCAAAGAGCTGCTGGAAACAAGAGCAAGGAAGGAGAAATTGCTCCTTGCATGCCTTGGCCTCCAAGTTTGGAAACTCTGAGGTTTCACAAGTACAGTGTGAAATATGATTTAACACAGGAGGTGTTATTCACAGCAGAGTGAGGATGATCCAAATCCCACACTTGTCCCTGAGGGCAGCAAAGTCACCCTGGCACAAGTGTCCCAGCACGACTTCAGGTGACAATGCCTGGTTCCATCAGTACTCGGGATAACTCAGAGAAATGGGAGGGATTAAAATAGAAGTTGGCAGAATCAACAAGATCAGAGAGCTCCTTGCCCTGCTCCTGTACTAAGGTGTGGATTTCATTCCTGGCAAAGCCAAGGTCTTCCAGCTGCCCAGCACTGCTGATGAACTCAGCACAGCCACTCTGGTGACTTCTGACTGTACTCAGGCTGTTTGCCCCAAATGCACTCCTGACACCCCTCCTTCCAAATTCCAGACACTTTTTACCAGCCTGGTACAGAATGATACAATTAGGAGAAAATCCCAGAATGCCAGAATGGTTTGGGTTGGAAGAGACTTGAAAGTCTATCCTGTCCCCAGCCCTGCCACAAGCAGGGACACCTTCCACGACCCCAGGATGCTCCAAGCCCTGTCCAGCTTGGCCTTGGACACTTCCAGGGGAAAACCGATGCCTTACGTTTTAGCTTCCATGTTTTTCAGATTCTGTGCTGCCCAGGGGTGCATTTCTGAGCTCACATTGTGTCACTCAGCTCTGCACAGAGTAGGGGGACAGAACAAATCCTTCTCCTGCTGAAGACCAAGGACAACTTTCAGGCCCAAAAGCACAAACAACCATGGACTGAAGAAAGAAAACAAGAAAGGATGGGACTTCACAACCTGAAGCTATAATTGGACAATTAAACCCCAATATGCAAATGGACCAAAACTTTTATGAAGGTGTAATACCTCATGACCATTTTGTGACCATTCTAAGTCCACCTTGAGTGTAGCCCTGGCCAGGCTCTTGTCCTGCCCAAGGTGTATCCTAAAGGCTTTCCAATAAATATCTTTTATTCTCTAGCTCTGCCCAGTCTCTGTTCCAGGTCAGCCTTCCCAAGGCATCACAAGGGGCAGTGAATTCTCCATATTTCGGATGTACAACTTGTGCTGCCCCAGCCCTTCCTCAGAGCCCAGAGATGCCCAGCACGGCCTGGAGATGCCATCAAGCTCTCCAGACAGGACACATCCAAAGTGCTGCAGGAAACTCCAGATCCTCCCTTTCTGAGGGATGCTGGGAAGCTCTTTGGCAGGAATAATGACCTTCTTGCCTCATGTCCAGATCAGCAGCCAAGTATTTCTCCAAGTGATGCTTACAAAGTCACGGGTATTTAAGAGCAATAAAGAAGAAAGGGGATAAAGATTTCACTGTACAAACATGATCTCAGCTTCCTCTGCTCTCCTCAAGGACCTCCAGCCAAAGTGATCTCCACAAGGATGAGATGTTTGCCATCTCTCCCCTCCAGACCTGCAGGCAGCTGAGCAGCCTCTCTGCTGGCAGCAAAATCCACTCAGTTTCAGTAAAAATGCAAGAGATATGTTTTCTGAGCAGCTGAAAATGAGCATCTTCCAGAAAAACAAACCCATAATAAACAGCCCAACAGTGCCTGACTGCTTTATCTCCATCACACACAAGCAAAGCACAGATTTTCTGCTAGATCATATTCAACACACAAATCCATTTGAAAACAACAGCTCATAAACACTCTCGCCACAAGTTTTGGGGGGTTGGTTTTTGTTTGGGGCGTTTTTGCCGCAAGGACACAAAACCCAGCAATCCTGAATGACTGAAAGGCCGTAATTGCTGCCAAATCAGAACTGAATCAGCTATTAAACACCTCTACAAATTACCCTGATATGGGGAAAACAAACCGTGCCCATGTGAGCCAGAGACATTGGAGGCTCTGGGATGAATCACAGCAGTGACGTGACTGCCGTGCTTGAAAGGACACAGTCATGACTTGGGGACGTCACCAGACGGCCCAGAACAATCACCCACCAAGACATATTTTTTCATAGCTGCTCTCTAGAGCTTTTTGGGTTCGAGGCTGGTGTGTGCTGTGATTTATTCTGGGCTGGGAAAGCAGCAGTCTCACCTTATCGGATACTTTATCGACCCATTAAATAGCAAATTCCTCTTAAATCTTGCTTTTTCTTTCAAGTACCTTCCAAAAAGTAAACAAAGGCACTTAAAAGGTCACAGACGGGTTTTCTTTCCTGCACATGAAAGATGGAGGCATTTTTAAGCCTGCCAATATTTTCAAAGCCAGTCTCCTGTATCGCCTTCAGATAGCTGGGAGAAGAGAAAATGTCTTTTTGCACCTGTATTTTCTCCCTCTAAATGAAAGGGTTGTTTCCTGACCCACTGAAAATTATGAAGAGGATCAAGAATGACAGAAAATGTTTTCAGGCTGAGGGAAAAGGGACTCCTGTGGGTAAATGTAATTCATCTGAGGAGGGGAGGGCAGACTGGATCCAAAATAAATGAGGTGCTGAGCCATCTCCCCGAGCCTGGAGCAGCAATCATGTGAAATATTGGTGTACCAAAAGGGAAGGCTGATGTTGGCATCTGCTTGAGTGCTGTGGAAAACCAGAACCTGCATCTCCTCAGGAGGGACTGTCCAGGTGAGACCCAGCAGGTGCAAAGCCATGAGGGAATGGATTGGGAAGGAAGGATGAAGGAGAAAACCATGACACTGTCACAGGGGTGTTCCAGCACCCACATGTCCCAAAAACACCACCTGGCCCACATTCCATCACACAGAAAAGGAAGCCAAGATAATGGAGTGCAAGTCCAGAGCAGAAGATGAGATTTCTTTCCAAGCAAATAAGACTTGGAAGTACAATAAAACATTTAGCCACTGGATTTGGTCAGTAAAGCACACCAAAACAAACGGGATTGTTTTTCCCTGGATTACTGATGATTATGGAATTGCCCAGTAGGGATTCACTTAGGAATATTCAACAAAGGCAGCCACTGACTAATTGTTGGTGTTCAGCCTGCTGGGAACAGCTGCTTTGAATACTGATCACCTGAGCAGATTAATTCATAATCAATGTCTGCGTGGAACCTGAGGGTTTCTAAAAATAAATGTCTCTCCCCAGCCAGGACAATTGGGGTTTGTTTTGTTCACTCTGGAGGTGAAACCCAGCTCTTTAGGAATGTGCTGTGCTTTTCCAGGCTGAGAGTGCTGAGGAGACCCACAAAAAATATATATATATAATCCCTCAGATTTTGTCACTCTGCCGAATCCTGTCAGACTCTGCCTTGGAGGCTCAGCCTCAACCTGCTTGCCAAGGTAATACTGGCTTGTTGACAGCACTGAGTGCTCCTCTTTCACCCTGCTCAGGGTTCACTCCATGGTTTGGGCAGGTTTACAGCTCATCCCAAGGCTGGGTGTCCACACGAAGCACAGACTCCATCCCGATGCTTCCTCTAACAAGGAATTTCTCCTCCTCCAAGCCCTGCCTTCATTCCTGCCCCAAGCAGGTAAAATGACTTTATTAGCACAACCACTCTGCCATTCCACTGCAGCAGTCAATAAAACCTTTTCTGTCTGTCCGTGCTGCTTTTCCTCAATGGCTTTATCTGTTTGCTGATCGTTTTTCCCCATTCACTGAGACACAAATCCCACGCGCTGTTACTCCATTCCCCAGGTTCCCACCGTGCAGGAATCGATACATTTTATAAGACAAAAAGACTGCCTTTTCCTGAGGCCAGCATTCCCTTCCCCTCCCCTCCCTGAGAGCCTTGGCGGTGTTGGCTGTGAAACAAAACCATTTTTGAGGTTATTAACCTGCACAGGGGAGCTGAGGGGAGAATTCCACACATCCTGTAAAACGGATTCCTCTGGATTGCACAGCAGCCCAAGGAGTTGTTCCCTGGCACGAATAATAGACCAAACACACCAGTGGCTGTTTTCAGCCCACGTTTTAGGTTATGGAATTGCTTCTTGCTGAGGTTATTCTTGAAATTAGGAGAGTTTCAGACTGCCCGGGAATGCAAATGCTTAGGGCAGCTTGGCAACAACAGCTCAGGGGGTGACTTGTAACAATGACAGAAGGAAGAAAATAGGGAAGATTAGGAAGAAAATCTCCTGCAAAAGACCTCTGTTAAAGCTCATCAACAACAGAAATCTGGCTGCTCTTCCCCTGTAAGAATTAGGTGTAACTTTGGTAAACACCACAAAAAAACCCTCATTTTGTCAGCTAAAATAATTTCATTTCCACATGCAGTACCTGGGTTATTGTATGGGGAAAGTCCTTAACAAAGCAATCCCCGATCACATCAAGAAACTTGGGACATATCCTGAGATCAAGACAAACCACACAGCCAGGATTGTGTGGCAAACTGTGATCAGGAGGTCATTCAGGGAACTGCAGGGGGGAAACACAGATCTTTTCAAAGACACAGAGAGATCATTTAGCCAGAGAGCAGGAAGTGCCCAGTGATGATGGTCAGGCTGGAGGTGCTTCCACCCAAACTTGCTGCAAGACAGCAGCCTGGCACATTTGGATTTTCAAATTCACTTAATAATAGCTCCATTATCAATATTTTTAGCTGGCAGAGTCTCTCCAGCTAAACTTCCCACAGCAAAGACAAGATGCAAGCGCTTCTTATGCTTCAGGAAGTGGCCCTTAGTTCTGGAAAGGACAAAGCTTTAATCCCAAGTCCTAAATCATACACTGAGGGGTGAAAGTTCTGTAAAAAAAGAACACAGTGAACCATTTCTGTCCAAGAGCATAACTGAAGCATAGTGTTTATATTCCCATTTACCAGGAAGACCTCTTGTGTCCCAGTTGTTTCCTTTTGGGTTTTTTATCATGCCATTAGTCAGCCACAGGGGTGTGGGGCCTGAGGGGTGGAAGTGTTCTCAATACTCCATCAGCAACTCTCCAGACTCCCTATGACTGGGACTTTTAGTCCTGGAGGAAAAATCACTCAGCTTCCCTGCTGGATGACTTTCCCAGCCAGATGTTCTTCCTGAACTCCTCACCACAGAACAAGCAAGGAAAAAGTTGATACACTTTGCTTTAATCACCTTCATTAACAAACCAATCGTTTAAGTTTAATTTCTTGACGAGATAATAAATTTAGGTGTTGTTTTCTCCCAGCAAAGACACGTTTCAGGCTGTTTTTGTGATGGAAAGCCCTGAGGAGGAGCTGTGGTGTTCATTCCTCCAGGCAGCACCATCCCAGCAAACCTTTGTGCCCAGCTCACCATCAGGAACAGGGAAGGTGCAATTCCCTGTTAAAGCACGCAGGGAATTGGATTGAACCCCTGGAGCTGTGACAGGAGGGGCAGCAATGCCTGATTTTGGAAAAACTCACTCATTTAACAAACCCAGTTCTCTTTTCTCTGCTCGAATTTGATGGCCTGAAGAATTGAGCCCCACAAGGAGAAGCAGGGCATCCTCCCAGCTCCCAGTTCTGCCCGTGTGAGGGGATGATGTTAAGAATTCCAAGCAGGCTGGAGAGAGCAGCAGCAGCAATATTCCAGCACATTAGCAATCATCTGCCATGGGGAGAGCTAATTTTTGCCTCATTAGAGCCTGATATGAATCTGTGATGTTGAACAGTTCCGTTTGCAGCTGCTCCCAACCTGTTCTGGCCAGGTTTTTGTGGTAATCATTAGGCTGAACCAGAGCGGGGATGTTGGGAAAGCATTTCTTTCCAAAGAAACATGGTAGCTGTTAATGCACACCAAGATTCAGTGAGCCCTCCTGGTTGTTTAAAGGGTGCCTTTTCCATCCTTCAGATCTTTCTAGGGATCAGGAAGGACAGCCAGGGATGAGCGAGCACAAGGTCTCACAAGCCACCAGGGAGATATTCCAAATGTCCTGCACATAGCAAAGCTGACAGAACAAATGCCATGGAAGGAAATAGCTAAGTCAAATTAATAAAATTACACATTCCCTTAGGAAGGGAATCGTACTTGAAATGTAAAACTCTCTGCATTTCCTAAGGAATTGTTTATGTCAAATTTGTATCCTGCCTTTCACCACAGGAAAAAAAGAAAAAAAAAAAAAAAGGCAGGTTTTTTTTGGTCTTAGGACTTGTTGCCTGTTTGGGTCTGCTGGTGACTCCTAATTCCCACATGGTAGGAACCTCCTCACCACTGGAATGTTTCCATTCCCTGTTCCCCTTCTCCACAATACAGAGCAACCTGCTCTGGTGGAAGCTGTCCCTACCCATGGCAGGAGGTGGAACTGGATAAGCTTTAAGGCCTTGGATACTTCCAGGGATTGGTAATCCATAACTTCTCTGGTAACTCATGCCAGGACCTCCCCAGTATGGAGAATAACATCCTGAATAAACACAGGACAATCCAGATCAGTCTGACAGGACTCTGAGAAACCTTCACACTGATGTTCGTCACTCCCACAGCACTGTCACTGCATTAACTTGTTTATTAGGAGCTTTTAAAAACCGTGATTCTTTCTGCTCCTTATGGAGCTCTTAAAATCACTAATTTGTAATATTGGAGTGAATACTCCCTGATTTCTATTCTGGCATCAGAGCCATTTCTGATGCAGATATCCCACAGTCTGACAGCTGATCTGCATAATGTGGTGAAAGTACTTATAACTCATCTCCAGACAGGGAAATAAATCTCCAGCACCTCTTTTTGCTGTGCACTGCAGCACAATGCACAGTTCTGGAAACGCCTCCTGAGTGCCAATTCTGACTTGTAGAGTTCAGAAAATTAAAACTCTGTTAGAAAACAGATCATTTTCATCACTTCCTCAGGGGGAACAAAAGCCCAGTGAGAGTTTTTAACCCTTACCTTTTTAGACAACCGTAACCCTAAGGAATGGGGATTTATCCATTCCATGGGGCCTGGCACAGGGAGGACCTGGAGCTGCTGGAGAGAGGCCAGGGGAGGCTCCAGGATGATCCCAGGGATGGAGCAGCTCTGCTGGGAGGAAAGGCTGGGAGAGCTGGGATTGTTCAGCCTGGAGAGGAGAAGCTCTGGGGTGACCCAAATGTGGCCCTCCAGTGCCTGAAGGAGCTGCAGGAAACATGGAGAGACACTATGGACATGGGATGGAGGGACAGGACAAAGGGAATGGCTTCCCACTGCCAGAGGGCAGGGCTGGATGGGATATTGGGCAGGAATTGTTCCCTGGCAGGGTGGGCAGGCCCTGGCACAGGGTGCCCAGAGCAGCTGTGGCTGCCCCTGGATCCCTGGCAGTGTCCAAGGCCAGGCTGGACTTTGGGGCTTGGAGCAGCCTGGGACAGTGGAAGGTGTCCCTTTGAAGTCCCTCCCTGCTCCTTCCTGCCTTGTCCCCATCAGCCCTGAACAGTCCTCGGGGGAAGTCCCCACATCCATATCCCATTCCACACTCCATTGCCTCCCATCAGCTTTTCATTTACTGTGAGATTTTATGTTCTGCTTTGGCCCCAGCTCTCATTCTCTTTTTTCAGCTGCCTTGTTTGAGGCCAGAGCACGAAGGAAAGGTTTCACTTACTGCTCATCCTCCTCTGGTAAATAACAACATTAAACAGAGCATGGAGACAGCAGCTCGGTGACAGATGGGGCTGTGCTGCTTTGTGTCACCCCAGGACCTGGCTCGGAATGCTAACACATGGAAATCACCCAGCTGCAGAACTGGGAAGCAAAGCTGGGGGACAGGAAGGGGGATAAAGAGCTCCAGCCCTGCTTTTTTTGTTGTTAGCTAAATCAGAGGCTTCCCTGGAAATGCCTGAGGGCAGGTTGGAGCAACCTGGGATAGCAGAAGGTGTCCCTGCCCGTGGCAGGGAATGAGATGTTCTTTTAGGTCCCTCCCAGCCCAAACCATTCTGGAATCTGGGATTTATTTTGCCAAAACAAGACAGAAAACTGAGAGTCCCATTAAAATCTAAAAGGCAAAGCTGCACAAGAAGCTGTTGGGACTTCTCAGCCCCTTGGTCTTCCCAACCACCAGGCAAAGCTCCTGAGGAAACCCAAATGTTTTTTGTTCCAGTCAACAGAGCACAAGAGCAGGAAATAAATGATCCTCCCAGCAGCAATGATGAGCAAAGTAACTTCTGCAGTCTTAAATAGGTTCTGCAGTGTCAAATATGTTCAGCCAAGTGGGGTCTGTGGAAAAGGACTGTTTTTTCCAAGAAGGAAAACAATGTCCTGGAGAGAGCTGATAAATGATAATAAGCTGAGGCTGGTGGTGGAAAGCAGAAAATAAACTTCCTTTCTTTTCATTCATCATGCAGCAGGTCCACTTGTTCCCTCCAGATGAACATTCCAAAGGACATCTCCTTCTCTTATCTTGTACTAACCAGGAACAAAAATATTCCTTGTTTAAAAAAAATGATCTTCCATGGGTTTCTTCAGTCCAAATTTGAACACAGGAGCACAATGTTAAATGGAGATCTCTGGAGCTGGTTCTCATTTCAGGGCACGTTGACCAGCTGCCTCTAAAAAAAACTCTATCCTGGGACCTGACACATGGGGATTTTCCTCAGCCACTACGGAATTTTTACCCCATGGGATCACTGGAAAACTCCAGGGATCACTGGAAAACTTAAATTTCAGCGGTGATGTCAGTTTTCAATCTTATTTCTGCCAAATAAATCCTAAACTTTGGGTCAGGAGGAACTTTAAATCTCATCTCGTTCCACCCCCTGCCATGAGTTACAGGTTTAGGGGCACAAATGGTTCCATAATCCTTAGGAATGTTTTTTGCAGGGATGCCTGCAGTAAATTCCTGAGTTATTCACCATTTTCAATGGACACAATCCTGTG
Organism: Trochalopteron elliotii; assembly: GCA_024734555.1. NCBI lineage: Eukaryota > Metazoa > Chordata > Aves > Passeriformes > Leiothrichidae > Trochalopteron > Trochalopteron elliotii. Next base: position 747,134 of record JANPWX010000389.1, read on the forward strand.
CCAGGTGCTCTGGGATGACCCTGTTGGAGCAGGGATGTGGCACCAGATGTCCCTTCCATCCTGACTTGTCCCATGATCCTAAAGGCAGCAGGGCCTTGCCACAGCCAGTGCCTCACTCCCCACTGCACACCTTTAATCCACATTACAACTGCACTTCCCATTTCTGAGGGGAATAACTGTCACAAGAGAACAGGGCAAAAGAACACAGTCTTTTGGGCTGAAAACTCTGGGAAAAAAAACCCTCATTTAAGTCAGATTTCACATAGTTATAAACAAAGACCTTTAAAAAGCTCCTGGACCTCTCCATACCCCCAAAAAAGTAATGAAAGGAAAGAGCTGGGAGCAGAAGAACAAGAAGAAACAAAAAATACAATTAACTTTAGGAAGCCTGTGAAGTTACTCACCACTACCAGTAAAAATTAAAAAAAAAACCACCACAATCCAGGCAGAAAATGACTTCAAGTTACCTCCTACTCCAAGATAAGAGTTTACAGCAGTGATAAAGAGTCCCTTGTGGAGCTCCAGTGGAAGGATGGGGCTGCAGAACTGCCCCAGGATTATTGCTTTTCCAGATCTGCAGCATCTCCAATCCCAGCTGCTGCTGCTATTTAGAATATGAGAAAGCTCACCCACTGTTATTTCATGTTCTGGTGGCTCCACAAAATAGCTTTTGCAGTCAGAACCGAGAGGTTATGATAATATTTAGCACAAGGATGGCAAACATCTTATTTTTATTAGTTTTTCCATCTTAAATCCAACGTGTTCTGATTGCATTTAATTATCATCTGTGCCTGGATGTGCGAGGAGCAGCAGCTGCTGGGATACACTGTAATTTCCATTATTTTAGATAAATACAGTGCAAACATTGATCTGACATTTTGATTTGTTTCCTAAGAGCAAAATTCTCATTTTTTCCCCCAAACCCATCTGCCAGGGCTGCAGAGAAGCTGCAGATCAGGACCCCGCACATCAAAGCACAGAAAAAATCAGAAAACTGTGCCAAATAATGCAATGCAAACATCTCCCCCCTCCCTCCTAGTTTTATCCTTTTGTTTGGATTCATTCTCAGACCTGAGACCTGAAGTCTGTCAAACTTTTGGGCTGCACAAAGCCTTGGCCACAAAAATCCATGGGAGGTTTTTCCCACCAAAAAAAGGAGAAGAAACCTCAGTGGAGAAGAAAATACAGGAAATGTTCTCATGAGCTTCCCCTGGGGTGAAGAGATGTTCAGTCAAGGTGAAGTGTTCATGGAGCATGGAAAAGTTCCCTGGGACCCAGAGGAATGGTTTCCCCCATTTCACCCATTCCTGCCTGCAGTAACAGTGATGAGGTCACTACTCAGCAGCATTTTGGGATGAGCTCCTACAGGAAACTCTGCAGATGAACCCAGAGCTGAACCCTTCCAGCTCAGGCTATTCTGTATTTGTGCAATTCTGACCCAGCCTCGCTCTCCTTCCCCTTCCCAAAAGTGGTGATTTTGAGCTCTCTCCCCGGAACCAAGAGCAGAAACAAAGGGCACAGAGCTCCCATGGTCTGATTATTTTTGTAGATGAGTCTTCCAAGCAAACAAGGAACCCAAGGCCAGTGGAGCCCACGCAAAGGGAGTCTTCCCTTCCCTGGTCCTTTAATGATAGTTTGGATTCTAACACTGGAAATTTTCTATCTGCACGCACAGCCTGAGTTACAGAGCCCTGGAGTTGAGGGGGCACAGACAGAGGTCAGAGCCCAGGCTCCTCCATGTTCACTGCTGGGCTGAAAAGTCCTTTTATTTCACATTTCACTTGTGGGAGCCGCAACAAAAGGGAGTCATGGAACAGTGTGGGGGGACAAGAAAGATATTTGTGCCTCCCTTTCCAGCTGCTATGATTAATAAAATGAATGAGGCTTTATCTCCCCAATTTCTATGGTAAATAAAACCCCCTTCACCACAAAGCAGCCTTCACATAACTGCTGAGCAGTACAAAAATCAATGGCACATCAGCTATGATCTTATGCAGGGGAAAAAAACCCACTATAATTACATTTGTCATCCAGTGGGAACTGTTTTGGAAGAGGTTACACCTATCCCCTGCTCTCCCTGGAGAGAGGAAGATGGATATCTGGCTGCCTGGGGATGAACCAGGTTGTAGGAAAGCATTTACAGAATAATTTATCTGTTTGATAAACTCCGAGTACTCCTCCCTGGCAATGAATTCTTTCAGCTTTTGTCAAGGCTGCCCCAGTTTTGTGTCAGTACCACACTGCAGAAAGACTCAGAGAGGCTCAGGTAATGATTAGAGGAATGGAAAGAGGAGTAAATCACTGTGAATAGGAGCAGGTCCCAAAGAAAGCAGGCATTCACTGGGAAAATGAAAGGAATCCTCAGGTCAGCTCGACACTCAAACTTCTACAGCCCCGCAGATGAACCTGCCAGCAGGCCCCTCTCATCCAATTCCAACAGGAATTTGTGCTGGCAGCAGGACAGAGACACCAGACTTAGTTGTTTGGGGGATTTATATCTGTATAAATTATCAAATACCCTCCAATCCCTCCTCTCCTCTGCCAGTCCAGCAATGCCTTCACAAGTTTGAGAAGTCTGAAATCATCAGTCCCAGCTTGGATTCCATTTTCTTCTCCTTCCCACCAAATATTGGCTTAGTTAACCAAAGGTTAGGTTTTTCCTTGCTGAAAAGGGATGATTTCACCCTTATTTCTTATTGCATTTTAAGTGCTAAGGCTTAGTTCTGCAGCTTTAAAAATAACTGCTGTATCCAGAATATCAAACCACATCTGTCATGAGCCCAATCATCCTTTCATATCCCATTTCATCTCATGAACATTTCATGAAGTAAGTACAAGAAATGTTTAATTCCCCATCACTAATATGGGTAAATAATACTCTTGGAAGAGTTAATTATTACGACACCGTAAAATTAAAATAATGAGCTGATAACAGTGGAAGATTTGCATTCCATTGCCCTGCATTTGGCAGGACAACCCAATTTCTCCAAGAGGCAGGGAACCCATGAATCCTGCAGGATTCCAGAGAGGAGCAGCGGGGAAAAAAAACCCTGATCTGACTCCTGCCATGCAATACCAGGATGAAGGACACAAACATGAATAGCACAAAAGCACACAAAACAGGAGAGCAAAGAGGAAACTTCTGGCACAGGACATTTTCCCAAAGTCCATGGGAAGCCCTGGGAAAGGCAGGCTCCTTGGAGGACAGCAATTTGTTGGCAGGCTGTGTAGAAATTCCCACCTTGCCATGATTTCAGAATGATTCCTTTCCACACTGAGCTCCTCTGGGCACTGAGTGAACACTCCCCAACCTCCAGAGCCAACTCCTGTGCAGTGAGGTGCTGCCTTGGACATTTGCTTGGGACAGGAGATCCAGCCCCCTCCAGAGGAGGTTCAGAGGCTCAGGTAGGGCCCAAAACATCTGCTCTGAGAGGCAGAACAAGTCCTGGAAGCAGAACAGCCCCAGTTGTGTTGGAAAAGCCCTGACTGCAATGGATGCTGTTTGTTACCACCTTCCACAGTGCCCCTGGGAGATACAGAGAGGTGGGAGTTAGCAAAGTTATCAGGAATATCCTTGGGAAAAGCACTCCAAACTGCCTGGTCCTACCCCAAGAAGGAAGGAATTTCTCACAGGAAGCCCAGCAAGGACAGAATTTGGGCACAAAGGACCAACCACACTGTGCAGCCAGGAAAACCCCACCAGCTCCATCTCTCCAGGTGTGATCCCAGAGCATGGCAGGGACCCAGAACAGGCCAGCACACACAGAGTTCAGCCAAACCTGTGCCAGGGCCTGCCCACCCTCCCAGGGAACAATTCCTTCTCAATATCCCATCCAGCCCTGCCCTCTGGCAGTAGGAAGCCATTCCCTGTGTCCTGTCCCTCTGTCCCTTGTCCCAAGTCCCTCTCCAGCTCTCCTGGAGCCCCTTTAGGCCCTGGCAGGGGCTCTGAGCTCTCCCTGGAGCCTTCTCTTCTCCAGGTGAGCACCCCCAGCTCTCCCAGCAGACCTGCTCCATCCCTCAGATCATTTACACTCCTTAAATCCCAAACAGGTCTCTGTTCCCCGCAATATTTTCATTTTAAAGTATCAGTCCCACCAAGCTCTTTCCCTTGAGAGGAGGAGGAGGATGTGACTCACAAGACCCTACAAGGGAATTAGTCCTGTTAAATCAGATCCACAGAGAGAGAGGGAAGAAGGGTCAGAGGGAGGTGACACAGAGACTGAACACAGCACTGGGGATGGTGACACAGAGACTGAACACAGCACTGGGGATGGCTGCAGTGACCCTGGGGGAAAAGCAGGGCACTGTCCCGGTGGGAAAAGCCAACAGGAGGCAAAAGGGAGCTGTGGGAAGTGAGAAGTGCCAGTGCCAACACACTGAGGATGAACCCTTGGGGCAGAGGGCAGTGAGGGGAGCACAGTGACCATCCATGTGCCTGCTTTGCTTTGGATTCAACAGGAAAACCCCCCCGGAGCCTCCCAGAGGAGCATTTCACCCCCCAGAGGCCACATGGAAGGGCTGCCACGGCCTCCCATTTGTCTGTGCAGTTCATACAGCCACATGGACTTTGTTTGGCTTCCCTTATCAACACCCAGATCCCACAGCTTCTAGGAATACACTGCTTCCCAGGACTCCCAGAAACCCCATCCCCATGGGAAATCACTGTTAGATCCTTCCTCTGGGGGAGCGACCAAGAAGGAAGCAAGAGACAAAGTCACCTTTAAAAATAAAAGGCAAATCCCCATGACTGAAGACCAAAATGAAAGGAGATTTAAGAGGAGAGGGAAAACTACTAAAACAGGGGCTGGGGGGAGTGTGGGCTGGTTCTTAAAAAGCTGCTTCTTCTCTTTCCATGCCTGTAGAAGCAGGAGCACACAGGGATTTTTCTTCCCTCAGGTTCTCCAGGCTTGTGCAGAGGTGCAGCCTCAGAATTCCTTTGCAGCACCCACTGCCAATACAAAACCATGGACCACAAAAGAGTTAATCCAAGAAATTCCCCCTTCCCCCTCGTGCCACTCAATTATTTCTCCCATGTTTCATGGGAATGGCACCAACCCTCAAGGGAGGACTCTTTATGCCTTTATTACTAAAGGTGTAAATTGTTATTTGCATTATTGCAATTTACTAAAGGTGTAAATTGTTTACTACTTTACACCTTTATTATTTTATTACTATTTACTCTTTATTACTAAAGTTAAAAAAAAAAAAAGAGAATATCTGTTTATTCACAGGAAAGCCCCAAACCTGGACTTGTCACCTGATGTTCTCCACAGGATTTTCCTGCCCTAATCCCCCCTGACAGCCTGCAGCTGACTGGCTCAGCCAGAGGAAACATTTGGGGTGGGAGGTAGTGGACAAAACAAAAATGGAGGTAGTGGACTCATTTATGATTAATTAACAATAACTTTTTTTTGCTCCAAGAACCCTCAATTTGAAGACAAATAATCTGTTGAACCCCTCTCAGAGCAGCAAACTTTCTCCCAGGAAAGGGAGACTGTATGCAATAAATAAGTTTATTTTCCTCTCACAATTGTTTTCCCTGCAGAGCCAAGAGCTCCAGTGTGGAGTAGTTTAATCACTCATCCCCCTTTTCATTCCCAGTCTCACAGCCTGGAGGAATATTCCTGCTGGAGGTGGGCACAGCAGGGATGTTTAATGCTGCCAGCAGTTTCAGCCCCTGATGGATACTTGTCACATCACAAACACATTCATTCCCACCTTCAAAGCACAGCTGTAAGGGAATTTTTTTTTGCTATTGCTCAAGGTTTAGGGCACCTCTTGACCCATTTCAGTTAATGAGGAAAAGTTGAGGGGGTTTCTTGCTACTTTTTGAACACAAGGGAATCAAGGGGTGTTCCCAGAGGGCTGAAGGAACAGCACAGGCAGGGTGAAGGCAGAGAAATAAAAGTGTTTTAAAGAATAGGATGTGGTGGGGCCCACACCTGAAAGCCTGAACTGAGGGCCTTCATATCCCTAGAGGTGGGAATTGGGCCAGCAAGACACAGACTGTGGCTGAAATCACCCCAGAATACAAAAAAAATAATAATTTTAAAAAAGCTTATTAGACTTATTAAAAGCAAAGGAGCTCTAAATTCAGGATTCTGCTTGCTGAAAAATTTCAGCTTCAGCTCCTGACTCAAAGCTCTGGTTTTTCTCACCACCATCTCAAAGAAGAGCAAGAGCCCAAGTAAGGAAGGAAAAAGGAATTAGTGGAAGGAGGACAGCATTTATTTGATTTTTGAGAAAAACACTTCTCAGTAATACTCCAAGATGGGTCTCTCCAGTAGAGTTTTGCAAAGAACAGAATTTTTATTTGGGTTTATTGTGTTAATAATTGAGAGGATACAGAATTATAAACCAAAATGAGCTCTCATAACCATAGCCTAACCTATTTGATAATGTCCTCTCCCATTTCCATGACTTCATCATCACTCATTGCATTATGTCTAAACATAGACAATAAACTCTCCATAATTGGGTTTGCAAAGCATTATGCATATTTAGGGAGCTATCTAAATAACCTTAAATTAAGTTACAAAGCCAAGGGAAGAGCCAAGTCGTGCCCTCACACACACAGGGCTGCCAGGGGAACATGGAAAACCTCAAGTGCCCAAAACACACAGTATTTGTTTTTGACACACGTTTGTTGCACATTCATCACCACGTGGCCATCTGATAAATAATACCTGATAAATAATATCATTTTATCACATAAATATGGTAAAATCTATCAGCAGTAAAGGGTTATCTGAGTACCAAGCTGTGCTCAATACCCCAAACCATTCTGGAAACAGTTCTGCCCCCAAATCCTCCCCAAAATCCTCCCCAGGGAGTGGGAAGAGGCTGAGCAGGAGATTAAAAACACCCTGATTCCAACATGTCCTGTTCTCGGGGGGTTTTTTCATGGGACAGCATTGAACACAACATCCCAAAAGCTGCCAGGCAGCAAAACCCCCATGAGCAAACCTCTGGTGTGGGGGGAATTTGGGAAGCAACCACAGAACTGCACAGTGCAAATCCTCCACGTTTCCACTAGGAAGAAAATACTATTCAAGGATTATGTTAAAGTAGTTTTTTATCATCAACAGAACAGATTCTTCACCTCAAAGTAGTCTCTGTTATCCAGAGGACTGAACATCTTAAATCTTTCCATGCAGTGCTGGGGGTGGAAACACATAATTCACAGAAAAAACATTTCAATGTGCAAAATTCAAAACTATGAAAAACCAGAGGAATAAAACCTGTGCCTTGAGAAAGGACTTAACCTTAAAAGGACAGAAGCTTCAAGTTGTTTTGGGAAAGCAGTGAGGAGTATTTGCAACTATACAGCATGAGGAATTTGGCAGGAAAGCTTGTTTAAAGGATGGCTTGCTGCCTTGGAAAGATTTTTGTTTGAAAGAACAATTTAAGATATCAAAATATAGATGGGCAAGTGAAAAACCTTCACTCCCCTTAGGTGTTATCTGGCCAAAATGTTTGAGTCCACCAGATAGTTCTGGTGTGGAGCAAGAAGAATTTGATAAGCATTTATCCACTGTGGTACCACATCACAGCAGGAAGGAATTCAGGGATATTTCCCTCAGAACTCAGATCAGCCACTCTGAGAAGAGGGATGCTGGATGCACACAAGCTTTGATCCAGCTCAGTAACTCTGACAGCTAACATGCACTTCCTTAAAAATAAAAAGCACAAATATACACAAAATATGCTTATTTTGACACATGGAGAGTGAGAGAACCTGGAAAGAAGATGACACCAAACACAAGGAGCTGGGATTTTGGAGAGGCAGAGCATTGGCAGCATCTGTTGGAAGGTTTTTACAAAGCTGAACACTCCCTGCTGTGGTGTTCCCTGAGAAACCCCTCAGGTCACACACCCTGTGACAAAGCACAGGTGCTGCATTTCCTCTGTGCTCAGGATGCACCAACACCATTTTCCATCCTCCCAAGCACACTGTGGAGAGCCCCACGTGCTGCACCAACATTTACACCTGGGAAGAGGCTGTGACCACACCCTCCCTCTTCCACAGCCACTTCCCATCTCCACAGCACCATTCCTTCTGGTAAAATCCTCATTTCTCCAGCAAACCATTTCCTCCCAGCATAGGAACTCTGCTTAGGGGAGGTTTATTCCAGTGCAGGGTTAACAGCTTTCACCTCCCTTCTTTTCCAGACAGAATTTTCCAGGCAAAAGCACTCCACACAATTTTTAAGCAACCATATTTAGACAACCTCTTTGTCTGAAACCGTTTTTCCCACGAAAGTTTTTGTCTCTTAAGTGTTGAAAAAATGGAATAAATAAGATCTTTCCCAACCCTACCTTCCATGACGTAGACCAGGGAACCCACATCTCCCTCCTTGATGATGCAGCTGTCCTTGCCATACTCCACAGGGTACATACAATCCACAATCTCCTGGATCTGGGACAACTCCAGGTTCTTCATGAAGTCATTGTCAAGGATCGCTTCCTTTATTAGCTCCTTGGACCTGGAGCACAAATAAATTTAAAAAAAAAAAAAAATCAGTGTTTTCCCTAAAAATGTGCAGAGAAGTCAAAAAATGACAGAGATGTGAACTTGCAATTGTTTTTTTGTAAATAAGCTTGAGATACGTCCAGCATTGAAATAAAAATAGATTCCGTGGAGTTGCAAAATCCTCTTTTGGCTACAAGTTTCACATCTACAATAACAGAGCTACTTGGAATATCTTCCATACACAAAACTGAAAGGAAGCACAAACAAGAAAGCAAGGGATTTATTACTTGGTTTATTATATTTTCTATTAATTACACAAACTGGAGCACACCAAAGGGTGACACTGCACGGATTCTCTGAGGATTTGTAACATAATCACTACAGGAGGCGTTTGGCACAAAATCCCTAAAGCCACTTGTGCAGGTGGACAACTGAGAATGTTAAATACTCATCTAGACTAAAACTAAAGCTCCTAAAACACCTCCAGGCTGGAGAGCAGCTCCTCAGCCCTTCATTCCTCACCCTGGGGGCAGAACTGTTCACAGCTCCCTGCAGAGCCTGAGCAGACAGGAGGCTTTTAGCTGTTGGAAAGATGAACATGAAATGAGGTTTTCAGAGAAAACCACTTTAGTGGGTCATGTCTTCTTGAAAAGGAGCCAAACTGACTCTTTTTGAGTCTTGAGGAGACCCGAGGAGACCCAAACCAGCCCAGCCTTGGGGACACCATGTTCCTTGCACAGGATTAGAGGCAGCTCAGGATTCCACCCACTACAGAGCCAGCTTGGTGATGTTTAAGATTCTTTCTATTCCTTTGATAGTTTTGAGGTTATTTCAACCCAGCTCATTCCACTGGACACCAGAGGCCAACAGAAGTGACCCTGCTGAAGGGCAGGAGGGGACAGGACCAGGCTGCCCAAAAACCACCCCTGAGAGTTGGGATCTGCCTTCACACCCATCCCTGACTGCCACCCCAACCCCTTATTTGTGTGCAAATAAGGACCCCAGGAAAACCTGCCCCTGGGGGTGTCTTCCTTTCAGCAAAGCTGGGGATCTGTAAGGCTGACCAGGTGCTGCATTACCCCATTTCCTCACCCACATCCTGTGCCAAGCCAGATAATGCTTTCCCTGCTGTGCCTTGATTCAGCTCCTGACTGCTCTGCTGGTCTCAGCCAACCCAAATCCTCATAACATTTATGCTCATTGTTAGTGTTGCCCAACTGCCCACCAAAGAAAGCCTAATTAAAACCTTTGTGTCCATCATGTCATCCTGCATTCCGATTCCAGGCATTTATTTCATTCCAAGGCTCCACATTTATTTTGTTGCTCCTTGATAAACTCAGGATTTCAAGTGGAGCTGCTGCAAGAATATCCAAAAAGACTGTGGGGAATTCCTGGCCCAAGTCAAACTTTCCTCTGGATGTAAAGATCTCAAGCACAAAACAATGCTCTCCTTATTGGACATGAACACGGGAAAGGATTTGAGGAGAAATTTGGTCCAAACAGCAGCAAAGGAACAGGAAAACTCAGCTGGACTCAATGAGTTTAAAGATCTTTTTCTACCTTTATGATTCTAACTGGGGGAGAAACAGCAAAATAAACCCAACGTGAACAAATTTAGGGAATTCAAAAGCTTAATAATACTACCAATATTATATCATTATTAAAAATAATAATATAATATGGTATCAGATGTGTAAGAGAACATCTGAACCACCTGATTCAGTCTCTGACCTCGACACAGGAATATCAGAGCAAGCTCAGGGGCCCTCGAGTCATCCAAACCCTTTCAACCATCCCACAAAATACATCATCATGAAGGAAAACATGTTGGCTGGGACATCAATGAAACACAGCTTCATCTCTGCCACATCTGAGCACCCTAAAATTAAATACCCACAGGGAAAGGGCTGGATAATAACTCAGTCATGCTTGAATGTGAGCAAAATAGGCTTTATTAGTCAGGATAATTGGTTAAGATGAGACTTTGACTACAAAGCCTGGGAGAAAAGCACCTCCAGCTGCCCTTAAACAGTGCTGGCTGGAGGAGAAAAACCACCTTGCAAGCCAGCTGCTTATTTATGAGAGTATTTCATAGAATTCCAGGCTGCTTTGGGTTGGGAAAAACCTTAAAAATTCTTCCACCCCTCCCACCACAGACTAAACCACCCTCCATAGTTTGGGAGCTCCAAACCCTTCCAGCAGGAAATATTCCACCCATCTTTTAGGATCAAGTAAAGAAAAAAAGCTGAGTTTGACACACTTGAAAATGAGTTGGTACTAAAAATACAATGTCAGAGCTACAAGCAGAGCTCCTCTATTGTTCCCTGCAAGAGAATATTCGTCACTCTTAATAATTCAGAAAAATTATTCATGCACTGTGGCTTGCCAGTCCCACACACTCCTGAATGCCAGGCCTACAGCAACTTCCACATTATATTATTATGATGATGATTATTATTATTGTTATTATTAGCTTTTCTTTCCCTGTAATTCACAGGTGCCATTTCAGATAAATAGGCTTTTTTCCATTGTGTTTATTCTTATGTACAATCCCAGGTGGGAAAAGCCCTCCCAGACCATCAAGTCCAACCTCTGCCCAATCCCCACCCTGTCACCAGCCCAGAAAAACATGAACCTCAGAGCACAGGAATTAACTCCTAGTTCCCAATTATTCCATAACAAATGCTGCTCCAAACCATGCCATTCCTTCATCATCACCATTATTTCCAAACAGCAGCTAACCCACACATTTGAATACAGGAATCTACCCAGCAATACAGAATAAAAAGTGTTTTGAAGGGTTTAAAACCATGCTCCTGCCACAGTGAGTGCTTTAAACAAGATACAGCTGTTGCATTGCCTCTCATTTTCCAACAGTATTTCTGCTGTACTTTCTGGTTCAGGTTTCTAATAGGAACAAGGCACAAACAAAATAACCTACAATATTTGTAAGGCAGCAGGACTGCTTCCAAATGAGCTTGTGTGAAGGAGGAGGATTTCCATGAATATTTCCTTAGCCCTGGAGTGAATGTCTGTGCCTTCAGAGGGTCACTCAGAGTAGAAAGCAGTTATTGCCATCCTTCCTCTCCAGAGCAAGCCTGGCACCAAGCCATCCCCGTTTTCCTGAAAGATTAATGACTAAATGTGCTGGAGACTTGATGAAGAGTTTAAGAAGAGGGCACAATCCTCTGTGATACATCCTGTCCCAAATCAGTTTAGGCCCATCAAGGTAATTAATAAGGCAACAGGAGGAAGAAGCTAATTGCATTCGAATTTGCAGAAGTCATGCAAAAAGAACCTTAACAAGTTGCCTACAAATACACTTCATGAATAAAAAGCTGCTTGTGCTGCCTCTCAGGGGCAAAGCACACAGAGGGGTGTCCATGCACACACCTCCCAGTGCTGTACTGGGGGTGCTCTGCTCCCCCAGCCCAGCCTGAGCCACCCACCAGCATCCCCAAAAAGCCAAAGAAATTTCGGTTTTTGTCCCAGCAAAAAGGGGCCCTGAACAGAAGCTGTGTTGAGCTGTGGAAAGGCTCATGTTAAAGGTTTTGCAGTGGCCATAAAATGCTGAATTTTAAACCCTGCTATAAACACCCACTGGCACAAGGGCAGGAGATAAATAAAAATACTGGTTTGTAGCAGATGGGAAATAAAACCCCTGAAATGCATCTCCAGCAGTGTGGGGAGCTTGAGAGAGGGGGGGATTCTGCCCCTGGGCTCAGGTCAGAGCCCACCTGCAGAGCTGCCCCAGCCCTGGGGACCAGCACAGGAGGGACCTGGAGCTGCTGGAGAGAGGCCAGGGGAGGCTCCAGGATGATCCCAGGGATGGAGCAGCTCTGCTGGGAGGAAAGGCTGGGAGAGCTGGGATTGTTCAGCCTGGAGAAGAGAAAGCTCCAGGGAGACCTTAGAACCCCTGGCAGGGCCTAAAGGGGCTCCAGGAGAGCTGGAGAGGGACTGGGGACAAGGGATGGAGGGACAGGACACAGGGAATGGCTTCCCAGTGCCAGAGGGCAGGGTCAGATGGGATATTGGGAAGGAATTGTTCCCTGGGAAGGTGGAGAGGGGCTGGAATGGAATTCCCAGAGCAGCTGTGGCTGCCCCTGGATCCCTGGAAGTGTCCAAGGCCAAGGTGGATGGGGCTTGGAGCAGCCTGGGACAGTGGAAGGTGTCCCTGCAGGGGTTGGAACAGGAGGTACTTTAAGGTCCCTTAATTTAAGGTCCCTTCAAAAGCCCAATCCTGGGACACTTTGCAGCCCAAGTGAATCCATGGTGCTTTGCAATGCACACAGGAAAACACTGAACCCTGCAGCAGGAATTCCCATTTTCCAAGGAACACAAGAAATGCTCATCCCAGGCTCTTCCCTCACAGCAATGAAATCCACGTTCCCTACACTGGGTTTGTACCTTCTGGCATGTACAACAAATATTAGAACATAAAGTCATTCTGCATCCCAAAAAGGCTGGTTTCAAGGTGGAAAAGCCACTTGCTGGCTTTAAGGAAGGGAAGAATTCAGGAGCAGATGGAAAAACTTCTGGCAGACCCTTCCAGGGATGCTTCCAGCAACCAAAGCCCTCCCAGCACACCCTGTACTGGTGTAGTTTGCAATGGAGCCAGCAGGAACCTGAGGGTCAAGGGGGGCTACCCAGGAATCATTCCCCAGGGAATCTGCTGCTGGCAAGATTATACAGAGGTTTAATTAAACAGATTAAACAGGTTTTGATTAAACAGAGGTGGATCAGGAAAAACAGAAGAAATTAAAGAGTTCAATTTAAAGAACAAATTGACACAATTCTGAATTTTAAGGTGTTGACCACCACAGCTTTGCAGCAAAACCATTTGAAACTGCCAGGAAGGAAAATGAAAAACAATGTACTGTTTGGACAGGCTGGCAGATGCCTGCAAAAAAGGGGAGGGAAAAGCACACTTTGGAGTGACAAAAATAAGCAAGACCATTTGTTTAGCTGTTTCCATCTCAAAACTTTGAGCAAAACTTTTGAATATGCACATACTGATGGGAGGGAGGAGTATTTTTTTCTGGAGTTTCCCCCATCAGGAATTAACAAATGCTACTAATAACCTAAATCTCCATATTTAGGAGGGAAACATCCACAGGAACTCGGCCAAGCAGACAGAGAGAGCTCAGGTTTACAGCAATAAAAATGCTGGGAGATGAAAACTCTTTATTTACTCATACAATAAACCCTGCTCAAAGCTACTAGAACCACTGGCACCCTTTTGGCTGGGTCATCACTGCTGTAAAAATCCAAATTATTTGTAGAAACCCATGGCCAAAAGAAATATCTTTTGGGACCTTCTACATCCCTGCCCAAGGAACTAAGCTGATTTCAGAGATAAGAAGTATGGAAAAAAATCCCTGCAGCCTCTGCCCCTGAATCTGACGAAGGATACAAGAATCCAGCCAACCCTTACAACAACCGTCTGTTTAAAATCCACACCGTGAAATGTTTAAAAGTGTTTACTTCTACAAAATGTGGCCATGGAAAAAGAAAAAAAAACCCAAAAAATCCCCTTCCTTAAAAAGGGAAAACACAGCCAAGGATTGTGCCTGCTCCAGCTTTCCAGAAACTGTCCAGCAGGATACGAACACACAACAAGAAGTATTAGACATATTTTTTTTAAGCAGTCCCCAGACATACCTCCCTTTCCAAAGGGGGTGTCCATTCCAAGTGGCACAAAAAGCAAAAGCTGCGAGTTCCCAGCAGGGTTAGGGAAGCTTTTTGCTCAAAGCTCACCTTTATAGAGCTTCTAACTCTGTTTTAAGCTCTCATGTAGTTCAAAGAGGAGGCAAGACTAAAACACACACTCAGGTGTGTTCTGGAATAGAATCACAGAGTGGTTTGGGATGGAGGGACCTCAAAATCACCTCTTTCTACCCCCTCTGGGCTGACCCAAACACCTTCCACTGTCCCAGGCTGCTCCAAGCCCCATCCAGCCTGGCCTTGGACACTTCCAGGGATCCAGGGGCAGCTACAGCTTCTCTGTGCCAGGGTCTCTCCACCCTCACAGGGAAGAGTTTATTCTGTCTGTGAAATCTGAATTTCCCCTCTGTCAGTCTGAACACATTCCCTGTGTCCTGTCACTCCCAGTTCCTGTTGCATGGTCTCTCTCCAGCTTCCCTGTATCCCTTCAGGCCCTGGAAGGAGCTGTGAGGTCTGCACACCCCCTTCTCTTCTCCAGGCTGAACATTCCCAGCTCTCCCAGCCTGGCTCCAGAGGGAAGATGCTCCAGTCCCCTCAGCAATTCCGGGAGTTGCTCCAACAATTCCGTGTCCTCCTTTAGTTGAAGTATCTGCATAACTCATCTCCTGTGGCCTGGCCACGCATCCAGAGGTTCCAGACTGGCAGCTGAGAAGCACAAAGCCTTCAGTGATACCAAAATAAGCATCATCAAGAGACAGCAGTCCTGATCCTGGCACTCCTCCTTTCCCAGCAGTCTGGGTTATGGGATTGTTGTCAGCCCTCAGGTTCCCATCTAAGAACCAGAGGTAGGAAGCAGAGCTTACAGGATGATTATTTAATCCCTCAACCACCAGCCTGAAGCCCACACCCTTCAGCAAAGCTGCTTTGGCAACCAAAGTGAAATTCTTGGTGCCCAGGCAAGGTGGAGGCTCCTCCCTGCAGGCCTTCAGTGCCAAAGCTCCCAGAGCAGGAACAAACCCCCAGCACAGGGCACCTCCTGAAGGAGAAAATGCTGGAAAATGCCTTCAAATCCTAAAACCTGCAAGGGAACAAATGGGTCTTTTCCTAACTCACCCTGAGGAGCAGAGCAGGAGAGAAAAGCTCAAACCTTTGGGTAAGATCTGGGGCTTGTTTGGACTCCAGTTCACTTAATAGCTGATAACTCTGCATTAGCTGTTTGTTTTGGCTCTGGATAAAGCCTACTTTGGATGTTCCTTCAAGGGAATTTTAAATATAACTCCAGAGAGCTATTCTTGTCTCAGTAACTGGGAATAAGAGTAGGATTCAAGTCTGGGACTGAGTAACATGAAGGCCTTTAAATACACTCATAGATTTTCTTTACAGTGCTTCCCTTTCCCACAACACACAACCCACAGCTCATCTCCAAATTTGAGAGGAAATTTCTGAGCAGGATCTTAAACATCTTCAGCAAGGCTGCTCCTGAATAGCTGGATGGATCCATGTCCTTCACAAGAGTCCACTAAGCTTTTTAACCAAAAATGCCAATTTAAGAAGAGGTTAAGCAACTCTGCCCTGATCTAAACACGTAAACCAAGAAAACAGCTTCAACACTTCCAGCTTTTCTTGCACTTCAATACAACTCAGAGTTGCAGAATCGAGTTGCTCTGCAGAGAATGCTGCTCAGACAGCTCCACTTAGGATTTCTAAATATATCAGTACACTGCTGTTCATTATATCATATTTTGGCATTCGACATTTAAAAAGAAAAATCATTTCAGCAAAAAAATATTCAAATCCCCTTTCACCTACACTGAAAATTGTTGTTGGTACAAAAATACTGTAGGCAAGAGTTGGTTAACTTGCATTTTAACATGTCTCACCCCACAGATCTTAATTTACCACCCTTTTTTAGGCTCTCATTTTGCATCCTACAAAGCCAGGTTTAGATACCAAAAATGTTGGCAAGCTCAGGCAGAAGAAGAAGCTGGCTCTTGCCAACACAGTTTGCCTCCTCCTGCACTCTCTGACAGCTCTGAGGAACTCCCACATGAGCTGCATTTTGAGAAACCACTACCAAGCCCTAGGAGCAGGATTAAGCAGCTCCTTGATTACCTGAAGAAAACAGCAGAAGTTGTGAGCAGCTAATGAGAGGTGAGAACACAAAATCAGAGAAGCATTTGGGTTGGAAAAGATCTCTAAGGTCCAGGGAGACCAAACTGTGCCTGATGCCCAGAGCACTGAGTGACACCTCCAGCCATGGGCACTCCAAACCTCCCTGGGCAGCCCCTGCCAAGGCCTCAGCACCCTTTCCTGGAAGAAATTCTTCCAGAACATGTAAGCAAAGTCATGGTGAAGGGGGATGGTGTCTCTCAGGGATGCCTGGCCAAAACCAAGCAGACTTTTGAGGGGTGTTACCCCGTGCATTTCACAGTTTCAGTGTTCACACCCAGCACAGTTGTGCTGGAGCCTTCTTGCACCTACAAAAATAGCAGAGAAAACACGTCCCCATATGTCTCCACATCCAGGGACCCAGAAACAACCCAGACTCCTGCAGAAGGAGCTCAGTGAGCAAGAGAGACCCAGACAACACATCCTGAAGGTCATCACAATCCCTCTTGGAAAGAACCATGCAGTTGAAAGGCAGGAATTTCTCCATCCATCAAACCATTATCCAAGTGAGCTTCCAGTCCTGGCAGCTCCACAGAGTGACCCCTGACTGGAGGCAGGATGAGGAGTGGAGCTAAATGGCAACTCCAACAGTTCCCCCAGGTTTATGAGTGCCTTTGGAGGTCTGTGTGGCTCCCTGAGGATAAATGAAGGTGTGGCCAGTGAGCTGCACCCATTCCCTGGAGAAGGGAGTTACTGATGGCCACCACAGAGATGGCTTCACCCTGGTGCAACGGGCAGGAAATCTGCCAAGGGGATG
The DNA here is from genome assembly GCA_024734555.1 of Trochalopteron elliotii. Taxonomy (NCBI): domain Eukaryota; kingdom Metazoa; phylum Chordata; class Aves; order Passeriformes; family Leiothrichidae; genus Trochalopteron; species Trochalopteron elliotii. The sequence goes on from JANPWX010000389.1 coordinate 764,197, forward strand.
ATAACCTAATTTACATAGATGCAGAAATCCAATTAGAGATCCTCTGAGCAGAGACAGCTCCCTTGCTCTCCTGGATTAGAGAACACGTCAGGAGCTCCTCCAAATGCACCATGGGCCAGGAGAGATGGATGGATGGATGGATGGATGGATGGATGGATGTGCTCTGCAAAAGCACTTTGCTCCTCCCTGACAAACACATCCACAGGGAATGCTGTCACAGCCAGGGAAACAGAGAGCTGCTCCAGTGAAAGTTCAGGAGGGGGATTCACAAGAATTGTGATGGATGGGGAGGGGAGAAAAGCAGCAGAGATTTCACATCCCTCACTGTGATTCACCCAACACTTGTGATGGATGGGACTGTCAGCAGGGAAGCTCCATCAGCTCTCTCCAGCCTGGGGAAGTCCCTGGCTAAAATGCCACAGGCGTGTGGCAGTGGAATGCAGACAGTGCTTGGAGCCTCAGTCTTCCAATAAATATTCTCAGGGATTTCAGGGAGAACTATTTCTTCCTACTTCACGAGTCAGAAGGAGGCCTGACGTTTGCAGGCAGGCTTTGGGACATAAATATTTGCAAGATGTGTGGCATTATCCAAATAACTCCCCACTGCCAAGCCCCGAGGAGCAGCCAGTGGGGATGGAAGGGCAAGATGTGCCTCCTGCCAGAAGGGTCACTCCAGGATACAGCTGTGGGAGCACATCCTGCAGGCTCTGTCTAGCCTGCCAATAAACCAAATTAGAGCTGGACAAGCACCTTGTGGCAGGCAAGATGAACTCTGAGCAGCCACACAACTTGATAGCGTTTAACTGGAGAAAGAGCAGCAGCAGGAAGCTCAGGAGGTGTCTGTGGAAAAGCAGGAGGATGGGGCTGGGAGCAGGGCAGTGCTGCTGCTGCTTTCCTTCCGCTCCAAGGCAGGTGGGGGAGAAGTGGGCACACTCCAAATATTATTTTCTCATCCTTATTTCTACTGCATGAGCATTGACCGTGACAATCCCGCTGAGTTTTGAAGAACATGCCAAAAACAACTGCTCTGCACAACTCCCTGACAGGAATCCAGGGAACAGGGACAGGACAAGGGGAAAGGGCCTCAGGCTGGGCCAGGGGAGGCTCAGCTTGGACAGCAGCAGGAATTTCTGCATGGAAAGGGTGCTGAGGCCTTGGCAGGGGCTGCCCAGGGAGGTTTGGAGTGCCCATGGCTGGAGGTGTCCAGGGCAGGGCTGGAGGTGGCACTCAGTGCTCTGGGCTGGGGACAAGGTGGGCATTGGGCACAGGGTGGACTGGATGACCCTGGAGGGCGTTTCCAACCTTAATGACTCCGTGGTACTAAAACAAAACAGGGCTTTTGCTCAGAAATGCTCTCAGCTCATCTTGTTTTAGGAATTCTCTAAGAATCCCATGGTTGTGATGTTGCCTTTGGATGTAACCAAAAAAAGAACCCAAACTCTGAAGCAGGAGCACACAGCCCCCAGCACTGTCATCATGGGGGGGAGACCCCAGAACCACAGAAGGGATGCCCTGCACAGCAGGAATGAGAGCAGCACAAGGCAAACACCTCCAGAGAAACCCTCTCACCAAAAAAAAACACAAAACACAGAACTCCAGGCATGGAAACCTCCAGTCTCAGGGCTTTCAAGTCTTCATAAAATCTTGGATTGCAAAGAACAATCTGCAGGGGGCAATTGGTGGTGGGTTGAGGATTCAGAGAAATTTCCCTAATTCCCACAAACCACATGAGAAAAACTCCAGGGATACCTGCAATCACCCAGCCACACATAAATGTGAGACAGAGAGAACTTAAAGGAATTGTTTTGAAGAATAATAGTGACAGATGTGCGAGGAGAAAGCAGGCACCAAATTCTGATGGAAGGCAAGGGAAAGATGAAGAGCTTTGAATTTGAAGGACTTTAGGAAAGTGCCCTTTTCTTTGATCAAAATAACTCTTCTCCAGAGGCACTGAATGTTTCCAGGAATTTCAGCCTGGAAGGATACTGAAGGGGAAAGATCCTATGTGTGGCAAATGGAAGGATATTTTTGAACAAGTAGTAACCTCACATTTCACGGCATCACTTGTCCTCAGGGAATCCTGATAGGAATGGACATACAGAGGTAAAAGAAGGATGCAGCAATACAAAAAGTGCTGCCCAAGAAAAGCTAAGGAATGGAATGGAGAGTGGGGAAATCACAGAACCAGTTAGGGTGGAAAATCCCTCCCAGCCCATGGAGTCCCAGCTGTGCCCAATGCCCACCTTGTCCCCAGCCCAGAGCACTGAGTGCCACCTCCAGCCCTTCCTTGGACACCTCCAGCCATGGGCACTCCAAATCTCCCTGGGCAGCCCCTGCCAAGGCCTCAGCACCCTTTCCATGCAGAAATTCCTGCTGCTGTCCAAGCTGAGCCTCCCCTGGCACAGCCTGAGGCCCTTTCCCCTTGTCCTGTCCCTGTTCCCTGGCAGCAGAGCCCGTCCCCCCCTGGCTGTCCCCTCCTGTCAGGGAGTTGTGCAGAGCCACAAGGTCCCCCCTGAGCCTCCTTTTCTCCAGGCTCAGCCCCTTCCCCAGCTCCCTCAGCCTCTCCTCACAGGGTACACATTCCAGACCCTGAGCAAGTTTTGGAGATCACTCACTTTGGTCTTTAGGAGCAACTGTGACCTCCTGGTGTTACAACCTGAATCCCAGTGTGGGATCCACTGAGGTATTCCCAAGGGAAGGCTCTCCCCTTTCCAAACAGGGCCATTTCAAGGGGGGAAACAGGAGCACCACTTGTTTCTGGAGGACAGACAGCAACAGGCATTAAGGAACATGGCTCTTCTGCCTCCCTCAGCAAGCCAACAAAGCCCCAAAATTTACAGTTCAAATGCGCTGCCACGCTGCTGCCCAGGTCCTCAGCAGAAAACCTTTGGTTTTCAGGAAACTCCCAAACAGGGCACCAGAGAGAAGAACCACGTCTCGAGGCTGAGAACTGTGACAGAAGAAATAAGCCAGAGAAGGGCAGAGAATTAAATTACCTTTATCTGCATCACACGAGCAGAAAATGAAGTTTGCTCCCATAATGTACTGCTCAGACTGCTTTACTTCCCTTGCATTACTATCCTGCACTTAACTCTCCCCTTTTCCACCACCCTCATGTCTCATCACCTTCCCACACCATCTCCCAACTCCAAATTGCTTGCTCCCATTGCAGCAACTCTGGCTCATGTTCCTTTTTACATCTGAGTGCCTCATTTGACATTCCTAGTGCAGAGCACCATGGATTTCTTTCCTTTCCTTCCACCATCCTCCCAAGCACTTTCTCCTCTCCTGCTCCCCCTGCAAGTCCTTGCCTCTTGCAATTTCACTGCTCCCATGGGGCAGTTGAACAAATATCAGCCAAAACAAAACAGAAAGCTGAGCCCCAGGCCAGGAGAAAAACTCAGGTTGGGAAGGGGCTGCAAGGAGCCAGAAGAACCCCACGGGTTTAATGTGGCAGAAGAGGAAAGGAAGGAGGAAATGGCAGATGTGCCTTGCATCAGATTAGGTGGGATATTAGGAAGGAATTGTTCCCTGCGAGGGTGGGCAGGCCCTGGCACAGGGTGCCCAGAGCAGCTGGGGCTGCCCCTGGATCCCTGGCAGTGTCCAAGGCCAGGCTGGACTTTGGGGCTTGGAGCAGCCTGGGACAGTGAAAGTGTCCCTGCCCATGGCAGGGATGGCACTGGATGGGCTTCAAGGTTCCTTCCTACCCAAACCCATCTGTGACTCCATGATAATGAAGAAAAAAACAAAACAAACAAACAAACAAACAAACAAAAAAGGCAGAACAGGACATCAGTGCATCACAAGGACACAGAAACAGTGTTTCTTCCAATATTACACATGTGGGTTTCTAGGGAAACAGTTCCCTTCCTCTGTCCCAAATATTTCACAGGACTAGGAAAGAAACCTTGTTCACTTTCTGAAAAGCACAGCTACAACTCTCCCCTGTTCTGACTCTGTTCCACGCTCCCCAGGCTGCGTTGAGGAAATATTTACATGAAGGAATACACAGAAAGAGCTAAAAAGAGATGGAGAAAATGTGCCTGCCAAAGAGCAGAGTTATTTCCGTGGAGGAAACAGGAACTACTAGAGGGAACTGAAATAATTCAAATCCAGTTTAATCCAAACAGGTCCAAAAAAGTGTCATTTGAAATTTAAGTGCATTTTAAAGATAACAGTTTTTTTTTAAAGTCAAAAGCAGGCAAAGGCTGTTTGCATAAATGCTAATATCCCATATATTCAGGAGAGCAGGTGATTGAAAAGATCAGCCCTGTTAAAAACTGAACAATGAAATTAACTGGCACTGGAATTCTTGGAAAACACACCTTCCTTTAGTGAGTTTAAGGAAAAAAAAAACAAAACAACATTCCAGCCTTTCAATTCAGTAAGAAAACAGCACAACTTTGAGCACTCTTTTTTAAAATCTAAATTCAGCCTCTTCTCCCAAATGGCAACAGCAGCCAGAGCTAAAGAGGAAACTCAAACCCAAAGAAAAGCAGCCAAACCCTGTGTGGGTCGTTGTTCATCCTGGGGCCTGCACTTGAAAAATCCTTTACTTCCAATGGAATTCAGTTTATTCACCCCTATTTCACCCACTAAGATCCACCTTATCTGAAATGAAACACCTTCTGCTCACCTAACAAAGCATTTCAGGCAGCTGTGATGCACAGGCAGATTTTGGAGAAGTATTTTAACTGTGTCCCTATGAGACAGTTTCCCTCCAGGAACGAGAACTCCTGGGATTCTCCATGATGGAACAGTAAGAAAAGGAATCCACCTCTTGCAGCAAAGGGAACTGGGACATTCTGCTTGCTTTGACCCACTTTGTAATGCCAGGACAAGGGGGGACTGGCTTCCCACTGCCAGAGGGCAGGGCTGGATGGGATATTGGGAAGGAATTGTTCCCTGGCAGGGTGGGCAGGCCCTGGCACAGGGTGCCCAGAGCAGCTGTGGCTGCCCCTGGATCCCTGGCAGTGTCCAAGGCCAGGCTGGACTTTGGGGCTTGGAGCAGCCTGGGATAGTGGAAGGTGTCCCTGCCCATGGCAGGGGGTGGGAATGGATGGGCTTTAAGGTCCCTTCTAACCCAAACCATTCCATGATTTTCCCCATTTATTCCAAGAATAAAACTACCAGGTCTTTAATAATCTGTAGCCCCGGTGTCCTATGGGTGCAGTAGCTCTAAATGGGTGCTAAAAGTGACATTAAGATTTAAATTCCCATGGTTTTCCCCTCTCCAGTGTGTGATTCCAGCAGCTGGAAGTTTCACTTCCCATCCCAGAATCAATGAGGCTGGAAAAGCCCTCTAAGATTGAGTGCAACCATCAGCCCTGCACCACCACATCCACCAAATGTGCCCAAGTGCCACATCCAGGCCTGCCTTGGACACCTCCAGGGGTGGGGACTCCACCACCCCCCTAAGCAGCCCCTGCCAATGCCTGACCACCATTTCCACAGAGAAATTTTTGCAATGTCCAATCTAAACCTCCCCTGGCACAGTTTGAGGCAAACTTCACAAGGTGCTCAACCATCTCAGCATTTCCTTCCTCCCAAACTGTAACTCTTGCAGGAGACCTCAGGAATACACCACTGTCCACCTGCCAGTTTCATGGATCTGCACCTTTTTTTTTTGGCAGCCATCCCAAAAAGCTGGTGTATGTGGTGGTATTCTCTCCAAATCCTACTTGGACAATTTGCCTTCCTGCTCAAGGAATAAAATCTAACAATTCCTCTCTGTGCTGGTTAATAAATCTGCACGCTGCTTTCAGGATTTTGGGGTTTTTTTGTTTTGTTTTCCAACAGAGACACAAGGCTGTTCTATTTATAAAGGTCAAGTAAATTGTGTGCAGTCTGTGGAGCCTTAACATCTCTGTGTTATTAAAACAGAATATTTCATTTAAACAGCCCCTTTCAGAAAGAAAAAGAAATTTCTCCCAATAACATTTCTTCCCCTCTCCATTCTGAGTTAAGGTCTGTGCACACAGAGGAGAACACAAGTGTTTGTTTGTTCTTCACTTGAATTACCACAACTATTATTTTTAAAACACTCTGTAACACTTTTACAGGTTGTTTGGATAAGCCACAACCATCAATCCTGCTCGGCTGTCACGCCAGGAAAAAGCCTGGCATTATCTTTGTGGGCAGGGAGAAAACCTGCCAGGAACAGCAAAGGGGGTTTGGACTGAGGAGGGAGTTAAACAAGGTTTAAGAGGCTTAACCTGGACAAAATCGTTGCCTTGAGATATATCTGTGCCATCTTCCTGTACTGGAATGATGTCCTGAGGGACTGGTACTTCCAGGTGAATTTCACACGGGGTCAGACAAGGATTCAAGAGCTGCCAGTGCTCAAACCTTCCCCAGCTCTGTGAGGAGCAGCAGACTGGTTTAATCTTGATCCGCTTAACAACAATGGCAAACAAACGGGCTTTGTGGTCAGAGTGGTGATTACAGCACAGCAAAAATGGGGCAGGACAGTTCAAATCCCAGGCAGCAGCACCAGTGGAGCTGCTGGCACTGCACAAAGCCCGTGCAGGCCCCCAGGAACACAGCAAACCAAGGGGCAAACACAGAAATCCCATCCCAGTGACAGCATTCCCAGCTGAACGCTGTGCCTTGCACTGAAAGCACAGCACAGGAGACATTCCCCACCTGGACCTGCACAGGAACATGAATTCTTGATGCATTTTGTGTTTGATGATCTCCACTGTGGGCTGGTGGGTGGCTGAGAGCTGAGGGCTGTCCTCTGCCACCGAGCCAACATCAAAGAACACAGGCACAGCCAAAAACAGAGCTGGGCGAGGGATCTCCTGAGGTTGGTTATCACATTCTCCCCCAGAGCAGCTCAGAGAAGTCTGTAAAGGCAGGACAAAGAAGTGCCAGGCAGAATTACTCCCTGCAGGTCCTCTAATTCCATTTTTCTGGACAGATATGCCCAGCACTGCCAGCTGCAAGCTCAGCAGCAGAAACCCCAAGTGACCAGCTCTGCCCCCCAACAATCAAACTCCACAAAGCCTTTAGATGAACAAAAGAAAAACAAAACAAAAAAAACTCCACTTAAAGTTTCTAACCTGAGCTTTAACTTATCCCAAACTCTTCACATCATTAGCACACCTCTAACAGACATAAACCCAATTTTAAAGATTGCTGTGTGATTTACTCTTAGGGTTAATAGGAAAAGAAAGCCTTAAATAAACCTGTCATTAACCTACATCTGCATTAACATTTGTTCTTTGGGTGGAAATTTGAGGCAAGCTTTTCTGCCTGTGAAAATCAATGTCCCTTAAATAAGAACACTGCAATTTTAAGTGTCCTGTTTTTGTTAAAGACTCTGCCTTGCTATTTAACCAGGAATGAAAAGTAATTTCTAATCACCAAGTGCCCGTGCTTATGAAGCAATTATAGTTAAGGCGTTCTCTGGGATAGAAAAACTCATCAGCACTGAAAGGCAGACAGATCAAAGCCTGCAGTGATGGGCAGAGCAAACCTTGTGCTGAGCACATTTCTCTCCTCCTCGGATACAACACTGGGTGCCCCAAACTCCCCAACTTGTTGTAAATTAGGAGACAAAAACACATGAACAGCACGAGTGTGTCTGAAGAGAAAATAAAGGAATAAATGAACTTCCTACAGCTCTCTGGCCACCCCTGAGGCTGCAAGCAGCACTTGAAGCAGGCTGATGAAATCCTCGTTGTCAAAGGCAGCAGAGGAGTGTTGTGATCTGCACACTCCCTCTCCTAATCTGTTCTGGCAAGGCGATTACAAGAGCTGCTTCCTTTAAAAGAAGTCAAATTTATGCACACACAAAGAAAGGGCTAACTGTACAATCAGTCCCAACAGCAGTGCCAGGAAAAGAGCCTGCTGCAAGGGGAAAATGGGATGCAAAATGCAGCATGGAAGGGAAGATGCTGATTTTTCAGCTCCTGCTTTATATGGATCAAAAAGGCCACAGCAGTCATACAATTCCAGAATGCTTTGGGTTCAAAAGGACCTTAAAGCTCATCCAGTGCCACCCCCTGCCATGGGCAGGGACACCTTCCACTCTCCCAGGCTGCTCCAAGCCCCAAAGTCCAGCCTGGCCTTGGACACTGCCAGGGATCCAGGGGCAGCCACAGCTGCTCTGGGCACCCTGTGCCAGGGCCTGCCCACCTCCCCAGGGAACAATTCCTTCCCAATATCCCATCCAGCCCTGCCCTCTGGCACTGGGAAGCCATTCCCCTTTGTCACTCCATCCCTTGGAAAGAGTCTCTCTCCATCTTTCTTGTCAGCTCCTTCAGGCCCTGGAAGGCCACAGTGAGGTCACCCCAAAGCTTCTCCTCTCCAGGCTGAACAATCCCAGCTCTCCCAGCCTTTCCTCCCAGCAGAGCTGCTCCATCCCTGGGATCATCCTGGAGCCTCCCCTGGCCTCTCTCCAGCAGCTCCAGGTCCCTCCTGTGCTGGGCCCCAGGGCTGGGGCAGCTCTGCAGGTGGGCTCTGACCTGAGCCCAGGGGCAGAGGGGCAGAATCCCCCCCTCCCCTGCTGCCCACGCTGGGGCTCAGCCCAGGGCACGGGGGGGTTCTGGGGCCCAGCTCTCACCCCCAGCACCCCCAGGTCCTTCTCCCAGGGCTCCTCCAGCTGCTCATCCCCTGGATTGATCCTGGGAGTTGCCCTGACCCAGGGGCAGCACCAGCACCTGGCCTGGTTGAACCCCCTGAGACTCCCAAGGGCCCTCATGGAGAAGATTTTTGGGGGTTCAGAGTTTTGTACCTCAGGCAGCCTGTGCAGACAGGGCTGAGGACGGAACAAGGCTGGAGGTGGGGACTGTGTGCCCAGCACTCACCTTTTCCATGTTCATGTCCCTCCTCCACTGCTCCCCATCACTCTTCTTACAGGAACAGAAGCCACCAACAGCCAAGGCATTTCCAGACAGCCCAAGAACCAGTTTTGAGGGTGTGAGGGGGAGGGTCAAAAGCAGAAATCTGTTTATTTGGCACCTAAATATAGCCCAGTTAACTCAGCAAACATTTTCTCTCTACTACATTGCTATTTTGTCTGCGTGCACAGCCTGCAAGGAACCAGCTGCAGCATCACCAGTTGATTACATTCTCTGATGAGGAATTTGCTTTTGTTCCTAGAGCAGAAATTTCTGCCACTACGTGCCCGTGACCACTCTCCTGAGTCTTGGGTATGAAAATGCACTTTTCTGCTAAAGCCCCAGCAGAAAGAATGAGCTTTTCACCTCAGCCTCACAGAAAGGAGCTCAACTCAGCCATGCCTGGCTGGGAGTCAAGCCCCTGGTAATCAAACAGGACACATCAGGTGGCTGCTCTTCCAGGCTGGCCACAGGCTGATTGGTTATTTCACTCCACACCAGGTTTATTAAGTTCTCTCATTCCACACCAGGTTAATTAATTCTTTCATTCCACACAGCCCAGCTGCTGCTAAAAGGGAGGTTTCTCAGCCAGCTGCACTCAGAGTAGAGGCTGCTGTTCAGAAAAGCCTTCCTGGACAGTAACCAAAAATAAGGCTGGGCATTTTGAGATTCTTGTTTAAAAAGCACTTTAAGCCTTCAGAGCATTTTCAGGGGTTTTTTTGGTAATAAGACTGCACACCTGGACACCTGTAGCAGGTAGAGGAAAACTTTTTTCATTACGAAAATGAAATCATAGAATCCAAGAATGGTTTGGGTTGGGATAGAACTTTAAGCTCATCTCATCCCACCCCTTGCCATGGGCAGGGACACCTCCAGGCTGCTCCAAGCCCCAAAGTCCAGCCTGGCCTTGGACACTGCCAGGGATCCAGGGGCAGCCACAGCTGCTCTGGGCACCCTGTGCCAGGGCCTGCCCACCCTCCCAGGGAACAATTCCTTCCCAGTATCCCACCCATCCCTGCCCTCTGGCAGTGGGAAGCCATTCCCTGTGTCCTGTCCCTCCATCCCTTGTCCCAAGTCCCTCCTCAACTGTCTAGGCACCCCTTCAGGCACTGGAAGGGGCTCTGAGGTCTACCCAGAGCCTTCTTTTCTAGGATGAACCCCCAACTCTCCCTGCTTTTCTTCCCAGGAGAGGTTTCAAATGATCCATGACTGATTTTTTTTTTCCAGACTCACTTAAACCCAAACTTGCCTTTAGTTTTACCATGCAGGCATATCCCTGTCAATGCAGCATCTGATTTACCCTTCAGATGAGTCCACCAACAGACAACTGATTTAACTTTTAAAAGCCCTCCCTGCACAACGGATACTCCTTAAAAAGCACAGGCCACAGGCAGAAGGAGAGATCTTGACTCTAAAAAAAGACCAAAACACCAAAATATACATCTACAGTTCTTCTGCAGTGCTTTCACACTAATTTGCTGAGGTGGCTGCCTTTTATCCTCAATGTTTGTATTGCAGCAGAGTGCACTTGAGTTGACAAAGCAATCCCAGAGAAAATGGTGTCAGGGCACCAAGTGGCTGTGGCTGAGCAATCTCAGACTCCCCAGCCCAAACAGATTTAAAAAAAAAAAAACCAAAAAAACAGTTTTTAGGTCTTCTGAAAACACTGATCTCAAGATAGATTTAAAACGAGCAGATATTGGTGGAAGAAAAAAAACTGTTGAGCAGAGAGATGTGCCAGTGATGGGTCTGAAGCATCAGGGAGGGATGCTCAGGGTCTGCATCCTGCAGTCCTGCCCTGCCTGTCCCTCAGTGTCAAAGGCATTTGATGTCACCTGGTGGCTGCAGACACTTGGAATTTAGGGTAGGATGGTCCCTCTCATCGTTTTACTGGGAAGCCACACAGAGAGAGCCAAGGCAGCTCTAAAGGAGCCACAGAGCAAACAACCTGACAGCCAGGCAGCTTTTTTGTGCATCCTGTTCTTCAGTGGAACTGATAAAAATTCCATTAAGAAGCTTGGAATAAGCATGGAATATTATCTCCCCATGCTATATAATTTCTTCAGTATGAGCAAAGTCACAAAGTATTTCAGCTGCTGACCAAGGCAATCAGGGTAGGTAACAGAGCTGAAGGCTCCCCAGGAAGCACCTAAGCCTCAGAAGGCACTTCCAGCATATATTAAAACTCCAAATCCCTGTGAAGATCCCATTCTGGGTACATTCCACAAGCATTCATATTTTCCACAGTCAACCTGAGTTTCTGCTTTACCCCAGTGCCCAAGGCAGCTGTCCCAAGCCACCCTGCCCAGTCCTGCACTCCGCCAGCACAGTTCTGCTGGGCTTTATCTTTTGGTTGCTACATATTCATGGATTTTCCATCAAAAACAACTCTGCCACAATGCTCTGAATGTTGCCCAGTTGTATTTATTAAGCAGAAGCCTCCTTCAAAACCCTACAGCCAAAATGTTTGTGTCCAGCCAGCTTAAACAAATGATGTGATTGCAGCTTATAACATTTGGCCATCACAGAGCACAGCAAGAACCTTTTGTGGTGGAAAACATTGAAAAAATGTGAGTATAGAGTAAAGCTACCATTGAAAATGTCCTTCATAGCTCACAGCTGGAATTTCAGTCAGAACAAGGAGAGAGTGGAGAGACACTGTGCTCCAGAGGTGACATGTGAGTGACATGGACTCATGTCCCTGGCTTTGCCTGTTTCCAGCAGGTCTCCCATGTGTTTGGCCTCACCAAACAGCCTCAACCCCTATGGAAGCTTCTCCATTTTTACTTCCAAATAGTGGGATAATGCTTAACCCAGAGTTGTACATCCCAAGTGATGCTCTTAGCACCACACTAGTGGGTTCCCATTTGAGTTATTTTTGGCTTTCAAATTAAGAAACCATTTCAAAACACCTGTTTTGTCTGTGCAAGAGTAACAGCACAAACCCAAAGAGCTGAGATTTGATTGATGATCTCCCTTTTGGAGCTGCTTTGCCTGCCCAGATCATGCTAACACTCATCCTTGCACAAAGTCCAAAGGAGAAAAACCTGGGGATTTATGAGGGAAGGGATAATTTGTTCCTAGTCATGGACAAGACACAAAGCATCTGGCAGAAAGGTTGATGGAAAAATAACAGTGCTTACAAAACAGAAGGTGAAATAGGCAGAGGTCGGGTCTGTCACCTCACAGAGCCCAAAGTCACTTTTCCCAGTGCCAGATCCCAACAAACAGTGGTGGCACAGGGAACACAGCTGTGCTGGCAGTCACTGTGCTCAGGTGTGTGCTGTGCCTGCTGGAAACCCTCCTCTGCAGCACAGCAACAAACCCAGCATGTGAATGGAGGGAGAAGAGATGGATAGTTAACGTTCCCTTAGGAATCCAGACTGTGCTACAGCAACCACCCAGAACTGATCCAGGAAAAGGCCACAGGAGCCTTCCTGCCAGGCAAGCTGTGATTCTGAGACACCTGCCAGAAACACCTAGAAAGCAGCAGGATGTCACCAGAATGTGTGCAAGCACAGCTGTCCCAGCTGTGTCCCTCCTCCAAGCAGGAGCGGGGACACTTCAATCGCAGTCCAAGCAGCTCTGGCTTCCTCCCTGCTGTGCTCTCAAACAAGGGAAGGTGAGGGAAAACCAGAGGATCTGCCTGCCTTACACTCTCCCAGCATGCTCCACCCTGGTATCCCAGTCCCAGTGTTTGGGCACAGAGCTAATGGAGAAAAGCCTTCTCCTCTCCACGCTCCATTTCCCTCCTGTGCCTCGCAGAGCTGGGCTTACACCGGGAGAACAGAAAGCAATCACGGATCTGATGAGCAGGAGATGTTCTCCCCTTTGTGCAAAAGCTGTCTGAACAGGACTTCAATGTGCAAGGAGGCATAAAGGAGAAACAATAGGTATTACACACACACCCCAGTTAGTTTGTAGATATGTGCCTAGTTTGGATGCAGAGCCCTGTTCCAGGACTCAGACACGAGCTGTGTATGGAGGCACACACATATTCCCGTATTTCTAATGGATTTATCCCACTCTTGGTCTGGATATTCCCCACCAGTGAGACCTGGGCTGTTGTTTGGACCACAGCCAGGACTGTACCAAGGACAAGCAATGCCAAACACTAACACGGAGCCTCTGGAGCTGGGGCAGGGCACAGAGGTCACCAGGATGTCACTGAGCCAGTGTAGGGTGAGCAGAGGGACATTGTGACAATACAGCCCAAAGTCACTGCCATTGAAGGGGCTGATACTAGAGGGAAGCCTTCCCCCTGCTCCCAGCAAGGGATTTCTGCTGCAGTAATTCCTGGGAGGTGTCACTGAAATCTCTGGATACAACTACTTCAGGGTTATCCACTGCTGTCTCCACCCCCGCCCTTTTGGACCAGAAACTGAGCACTGCAGTGAACTCCTCCCCTTGCTCCTGCTTGAACCTATCCAGACACCCTTAGGGATGTACCTGCTCCAGGAATGAACCTGCTCCAGCATGGATTTAACCCACAGCCACAGGCNNNAGCCCTCGCCCCAGCAGGGATGGGGGAGACAATCAGAAGGGCAAAAGGGAAAAAACTCATGGGGTGATATAAAGGCAGTTCAACAGGTAAAGCAAAAGCCACAAGGAATTTATTCTGTGTTTTCCATGGGCAGGTGGGTGTTCAGCCATTCCCAGGAATGTGGGGCTCCATCCTATGCAATCCTCCTTGGGCAATTGGGATCAGCTGTCCTGGCTCTTCCCCTCTCACTATTTAAGTAGCCCCTGCCTGCTGGCTGGTGGGGCACGTGAGGAGCAGAAAAGGCCTTGGCACAGCAGAAAAGCTGGACTGGCAGGAAAATCCAGCCTCCTGTGGTATCTTGTGCTTCAGTCACTGGAGGTTCTCTGCCTCCAGATGCACACAGGAAACAAGGCTGATTTTTACTGGAGATGTAAAGTTTGGACCCCGCTGGATGGGACAGCTGTGTAGAAGAAGAGCTTTGGGATTGCCAGGGAAGAGAATAAGGAGAATCCATGGGAAAAGAGAAAAATCTTGGGCAGGAGGAGCAGGAACAAGACACCCAGGGAAGTAACCAAGGACTCAGAAGAAAAGGGAGAAGAGCGTGGTGCTCCACACCACAACACACAGGAGCTGCTGAAGGATGTTCATCTCCTCCAGCTGACCATGCCCACCCCTAAGCTTCACACAACCCCCTACCTTTACTAACTTAGGCAATACTGCAATTTCAAGGCCAAGAGCTGGAGGCTAACTCTCTATTTTCAGGATCTCTGATCTTCCATTTCACCTGAAGGAATTTCTCAGGGGTTTAAGAGCCTGATTTTGAAGGAGTCTCTATAGTTGAAGCCAGGTATTATTTCCAACAAGCCTCAAGGTAGAGCTGAGTGGCACTATTTGCATCACATTTGCTTTATCTACACCTTCCTGAAGTGCTTGGCCACTGCCCTGATGTGCTGCTGGCAGTCTCAGGGCCATTGATTTCCTCCATTCAGCAGAAATATCACCCACCAAGAAGGTTATTTTCCTCAATTAGCCTGTGGACTCCAAGAGCAGTAGTGAATTCCCCTCAGCCACCAGATCTCTGCACACAAATGACATCAAATAGGCAGTTTAAACCCTAACAAGCACTGACACATCCCAGGGACCCACTTTTAGTGAGGGCAGGGAACAGTGCTCTCCATTTCCATCACACCCACGTTATTTACTCCTCTGCTCCTGAATCTCAGTGACACTCTGTGGTCACGGAAACCAACAGCATTTCCACATTTGGATTTGAAGGGACCTTAAAAATCACCTCATTCATGGGCAGTGACACCTTCCATTAGACCAGGATGCATTCCCACAGTCCTGATGGTTCTGTACAGAACTGCCTCTACTCCACTGACTGTTTTCCCTCCTAATAAAAGTGTATTTGCATGAATGCAACACTCTCCTACATGTGCTCAATGCATGAGTGCACATGCATGTCATTATATATATATTTCTCTTCACATTCAACACGAAGTACGTGTGCACTTACAAGACTGCAATTTAATTCTCCATCAACCCAGGCAGCTCCATTATGATTTCTCCTCTTTGTTCACGTCACCCACAGGCACCACTTCAGAGAACATTAAGTAAGTGAACAGAACGAGCTGGCCTGGGCTGGGCAGTTTCTAAATCCACATCAAGCCCAAGTCACAGAGGTGCTGTGCAGCTTTCCTGACACAGCTGGAGTGTCTGACAGGGAACACCTCCAATAAATGTGCTCACAAACCGAACCAAAGAAGGGAGTTTGGGGAAAGAAGCACTGCTCCAGGCAGGAACTGCTGCAGCCTGACAAGGAGCTGTTTTTCACTGATACCCTACTTCAAGTTTGCTCCTAATGAACAAGCCCCAAACACAGCCCCAAGAGCCCAGACTTCTGAAAGTCTGACAGCCCATTTTCGACTTGGAAAGCAGGCACGGGTGTTGAAGTTTGGCTCTCCCTTGCTCAGGCTCTGGTTTCCAAGGAAACCAGTGGCTGCAAGAGCCTTGCAAAACGCGGGTCCTGTGCTCCTGCTCGGAGCACGCTGTGCTGGAGCCTCCCCTGACACAAACCCTGCCAGCCAGGGGCTTCAGCAGCATTTCCTGAGCACCTGGATGCAATTCCAGGCGTTCAGGATGTCAGGATACACAGAACATACCCGACTGATTGCACACTTACACCAAACCACTTTCTGTAGATGCTGAGAGGAGAGAAAGGTATTATTGTCATGGTTTAGGCTCCAATGTAGCAACCAATAGTTTTGTTTTTTCCTGTTCTCTCTGCCCTGCAAAACGAAGACAAGCAACACAAATGCCAGGTACTTCTCCGCCTGCACGTACCCTCTAGAAACAGCAAAGCAGCAGATGAAAAACATTTACAGATATATTTATGCTCCATCCTGACACATATTTGGGCCCCATGAAAAGCCAAAAGCAAAGACCAGCAGCACAGGCAGCAAGGACTACCACTGATGGCAGTGAGTAGCATTTAACCCACCTCCAGCTCAGCTTTCCTGGACCTCTTCCCTCACAAAGATGTTTGTAGTCAGTAACTCTTATCATCCTACAGCATTTGGCCCAAGCAGGATAACCACAGAAACTGATATGGAACAATTCACTGTATCCTTTTTAACTCTCTAAAGAAACAAATTTCCCCCTTGACTCCTATTTTCCATCTGGTGCTCAGCAAGTTCAGGACTCACGGAGTCACCTCTCCTTCCAGAGGGAGCAGGCCAGGCTAATTTCTGTGCTACTGTGTCCATTTCTGCTCAGTTTCAGAACTCTGACCAGGCTTCTTTATTATTATTATTAATTTCAGAAACGGAAGACACATCCTGTGTTTAGGAACGTGAGATGCTGAAGCTCAAGAATGCTTTCACAGATTCTGGAAAGAAGGAATTTGTGTCCATGGCCTGGGGACCTCATTTTGTGTCGAAGCACTTTAAAACTCTCCACCTACAGCATTCATACGGCTAAGGATGAATGTAACACAGCTCAGAGAAGCATAGGTAATTATTCCAGTAGTACAGATAAAAGGAAAAAAGTTAATTCTGCAGAAAATGAAATTATGGAGCTGTACTACAATTTAAAAAAGAGTCTCTAAGTTAATTACCAGCTGTTAGTGTGCTCAGACCTACTGTAGTTGCTGAACAGGGCTGTTTTGCATATAACCACCAAGAAAATGTCACTGTAGTTTCTGAACAGAACTACTTTGCTTTAAAACAGAGTTTACTGACACCACACTGCTAAAATTAATCTCCAACAGCAGAAAAACCCAGGGAAGTCTGTGTTGCTTGCTGAACAGAACTAAGGATAACTGACACTGCAGCGATGTTTTATCTTGCAATTAAACTCATCTCAGCAAAAACCAGACAGAAGATGACAAAACAACTACGTGGCTTTAATAGCTTTACTGGGAGATTTGTTTTTTACCTTCCTTTGAGTCAAACCCCTCTGGAGTTTACACTCAACATAAACATCACCAGCCCGAACGAGCGTGTTGAGAGATGACCCAACACACTGCTTCAGCAGAGAAAAACTGTAGTTCTGTGCTTCACAGCCTAACACCACACAGCCACCCCTTACTACGGCGAGTAACCCAGACCTCAGAGGGCTGTGATGTGTTACACAAGGAGCTGAGCTGTCACAATGTCCCTTTGTCACTTCCCAAGGCATTAAAGGCGCTCGGAGCGTGAGTCACACGAGCGCACAGAGGGGAGCCCCATCGCTGCCACCACTGCCGAGCCAGGGCTGTCAAAACACGGGGAAATCACGCTCGGCTGCCTCGCTCCAGCGCTACCCTTCCTGTGCTCACAGCTCTGTCAGGAACCAGCAGAACCTCAGCCCTGCAGAGCACCCTCCCCCACCAGCGGTGCCCCAGCACCGCTCAACACGTCGCCATAAAATCCTGACCCTAAATCCTGACCCTTCAAATGCACCGCAAAACCCCACTGACATTAATGGATTTTCGCCCATCGAGCAGCAGCTTAAACGACGTTCAGACGGATTCTGCATTAGGGCACAGGAAAGCAGCCACGGCATTTAACGGCTCTCACAGCAAATGATAAATGCAGTTCAATTAATTGCTCACTGGACACATCAGAGTGGATTGACACAAAAAAAAAAAAAAAACATGAAGGTTGCACCGCTACATCCATCTCTGCTGACTGCTCGGGGCAAGATGCTGCAGCAGAAAGTGACAGGACTCAAGAGGCCACCACCACCCCAGCTCCTGCCCCACAGCCCAGGAAACCATCACAGCAGGAGCGTGCCTCAGTTCCTCCCCCCATCACCTCAACCCCCAGTTCCCAGTGGTTTCATCATCCATCAACCATCCCCCAAATTCCTGTAGCAACAGGAGAGCATGGGGGTTGAGGGAAAAGGGGTTTGGGTCGTTTCAGGGGTTTTTAGATGAATGGCTCCTGGGTACTGCAGCATACAGAGCACTGATAAACACCAGGAGAGCATTTTGTGCCAACACCCTAAACACAAAGTGCTTTTCAAGTATTTCTGGGGGTTTTATGACTATTATGACCATTTAAAATACGCCTCTAGCTCCCAGAGGATGTGCACATTTGCTTCAAAGAACCAATCTGGCCGTTGCAGGGATTTTGTTAAACCTCTTGTACGGATGTTGTACTTTCCCTAAGGCTATGCAACCAAGTATTTTATATTTCTTAAACCAGACCTCTTAAATACAACTCACAGGCTGCTCCTCCCCTCACAAATGAGTCTCTGGGATTTTGGCAGATTCCCCAAAAGTCTGTTAACTCCCCAAACCAAGTTATTTTTCATTTTACTCAACATTTCTTACAAATGACACAGCACTTTGCTGCCGTCTCTGTTAACAACAGAGCTTGTACCACCCCAGCCAAGAGATCAGGCCCTTCACACTCATGAGTTTCATGCTTTGTTCTACGTTCTACTTCTACATTTCTTTTTTTCTCCCTTCTGGAAAAGAAAACACGCTGATTACACAGCCTTCCAGAAAGGCAAACAGCTGTTGCCGATCCCTGAACAAAGCAGCCTGTTAAAATTAAAGTCCTGGGTATTTTCCCATGGCAAGAACGAGGCAGAGAAAGGGAAGAGTTGCAGTTTGCTGGTTGAAAAGGCTTGTCTTTTCTTGGCTGCTCTGTATAATTTTAACTGCAAAGGCAGTTGGTACAAACTCGGTCTCCCAGTATTCCCTCCATGCTGACAGGCTGTTAGCAGCCAGGATATACCCTGCAAGGGGTCAAAGGTGTGGGAAAACAAACACGAGCAGCAATTTGGGAAGATGAAGAGGAGAGAAAGATCTGTCATGGCATTTTTTTCTCCCATGGAAAACCAGCCAGCTTCTTCCCCAGTCCATGCCCTCTTACTCAGTCACTTCTTGCAAGTTATTTCCTTTGAAAGGGGGAGGGAAGAAAAAAGCCACTTATTTTAAATAACTGGCTTCTAGTTATTTGAACAAGGAGACTGATAAAGATGCTAATGCCCAATTCCTCTCACTCATAACTTGGAAGAAAATGGCTGAATGGCTGGACATGTCCCTTCATGGACTTCAGCTCCTCATGTCAGCCCACAAAGTCCTCTTTCACTTTTAAAAACATTGGAGAGGCAAAACAAGCCCAACCCTGCAACAGCAATTCAAACTCTCACAGCTCTGCAAAAGCAATTTTATTTAACCATATGCATCCTAAATGGGGGGAGGGGAGGATGTGTGTGTAAGGGAAGATCCTGCACATTTAATGGTATTTGTCTACACAAAGCAATTAAATTTACTTTCACACTTTGAAAGCCATTCATAGAATCACAGAATAGTTTGGGCTGGACAGGATCTTAAAGCTCATCCAGTGCCACCCCCTGCCATGGGCAGGGACACCTTCCACTGTCCCAGGCTGCTCCAAGCCCCAAAGTCCAGCCTGGCCTTGGACACTGCCAGGGATCCAGAGGCAGCCACAGCTGCTCTGGGCACCCTGTGCCAGGGCCTGCCCACCCTGCCAGGGAACAATTCCTGCCCAATATCCCATCCAGCCCTGCCCTCTGGCAGTGGGAAGCCATTCCCTGTGTCCTGCCTCAAGTTCCTCTCCAGCTCTGTTACAGTCATTCAGAGTTCAAATGCTGTAACCCAGAATCTTCCACCTGGCATCATAACAGCTTCCACCACCACAGACCCTCAAGTATCTACCGTGACCCTCAGGATAATTCAGTTCCAACAGATTTTCTGCTACTATTGATCCTTTCAATCTCCAGCCACCTCTGCCAGATCAGGAGAGCAAACCCAGCACCACTTAACTAAAAAAACACTAAAAAAAAAGAAAAAAAAAATTCTACTTTAGAATCATTTTGGTTGGAAAACCTCTCCAGAATCAAGTCCAACCATTTTTCTAGCACTGCCAAGGCCACCACTAGCCAATACCCTCAAGTGACACATCCATCTGCCTTTTGAACACTTCCTGATGGCTTGACAAAACCAAAGGTTGGGTGCCATTACCTCAAGAGTCACTGAGGTTCAGCGTGAACAGGGGGGAAAAAAACCCAACCCTTTTTTGCAGATTTTGTTATTTCCAGGTCCTCGACCACCTTAATTTTCACCACAAGTTACTTGGCCACTGGGCTCTTCGGGTTGACACAGAGCACTCAACACTTCCCAGAGCCACATACATTCCTGAAACCATTAGCAAGGATCTTTTCCTGTAATCACAAACCAGTTTGGGTTGGAAGGGACCCTAAAACTTATTCCAGCCTCCTGCCATGGGCAGGGACACCTGCCACTACCCCAAGGCTACTCCAAACCCCTCAAATATCCCACCTGAGCGATTACAACCCGCAGCCACAAGTTGACTTCAACACTGTAAATAATACTAGGAATATTGCCCATAGATGATCAATATGAGACACTCAGAGGAGTGGCACGCGTTACACCCCACACCAGACTGCAGAGCTGTATTTACACAAGGAGCAATTAAAATTCCAGCTGGAAAACGTTCATCCAAGGCTTCGCCAGGCTTCCTAGATATTTCACTGGATACGGCGGAGGCTGCGGACTCCACAGACCCGCTCTGCTGAAACCTGTGGCGCTTCCCGGAGCTCCGGGAGCTCCATTTGCACTCCAAGGGCGCCGCGGGGCAAAGATACTGACAAGGAAATCAACAAGTTTGGGGTTTTGCTTTCCAGGAGGAAGTTCACACAGTGGATACCTTATCCCACCTTGGATGTTTACCACACACCGTGGGGATTTCACAGACCGCTCGCCTGCCTGGCCTCAGCCACCCCTGTCCCCCCTCTCCTGACAGCCCGCACCGGGCACTTTTTGGGGTGTTTCATTCCTTTTGGGGGCCGCGGGGAGGCATTTCCCGCGCCACCGCCGTTCCTCCCCTGACATCCTTTTGAACGCGCGGCCAGACGCCTTAAAAGGACAAAATATCTGTGGCGGTGGGAATGAGGGGGGCGGGAAGGAGAATGTGGGAATGGGAGTGTGGCGGGGCGGCATGAGGAAGACACGGGGCCCGGCCCGGCCCGGCCTGACGGGGTCCGGCCATGGCGACCGCCCTGAGGGCGGGCAGTTGCCTGGAGACGGAGGGGCCCCGCCATGGCGGCGGGAAAGGGCTGAGGCTGCGCGGGGAACGGGGCTGGCCCCGGCACGGTCCCTGAGAGGACACTCCAGCACGGTTCCCGTGCCCTGGCACGGTCCCTGAGGGGACACTTCAGCAGGGTCCCTATGCTCCGGCAGGGTCCCCGAGCCCCGCCAGCCCTGCCCGGGCAGCGTCCCCGTGGCCCGCCGCCCCGTCTCCCGCTGGGCTCCGCAGGCTGCCCGCATCCCGGAGCCGACCCGGCACACACGCTCCCCACTACCGGGATGGCTCCGGGGATCTGCCAGTGCTCCCGGTTATAATTCCACAAGAAGATGCTGGCCGCGGAGGGCAGGCGGGTTTGCCCATCGACGGGGAGGTCGCGCCCCGTCCCCGCACATGGAGCCCGGCGCGGCGAGCAGCCGCTCATCACCTCTTCCCTCCTCCTGTTTTTTATCCCTCGAGAAGAGCTGAACCAAAGGCACGGCGATTTATTGGCCAGGAAAAGGCACTGAGCGAGGCAGAGCGATTCCGCTCCCGCGAGGGCTCCGTTTCCCCATTAAGGCGCTCTAATTTCCCTAATCTGCGGCAGGTGTGAAACCGGGGCAGCGCATCCCCCGGCGCGCCGGCACCTGAGGATCCCCGCTACTTTCCCTGCCCCCCGCACACCCCTCCGGCGCACCGGGGCACTGCAATAAGCTCCTGCTTCTGCCAAACCCACCCCCCTCCCCAAAACACCAGCCTCCGCCCGGAGAGCCGGGCACCGCATCCCGCCGGGCTCCAAGTTTCCCAGCTGGGAATGTCTCCCTGCGGGGTCCCAGAGCGGGTTTGCCCAAGCCCCCTCCCGCAGCGATAAAGCCTCCGTGCCCACCACACGATCCGGTTCAACCCGGTACCCTTGAACGTCT
>JANPWX010000389.1:786369-800841 GCA_024734555.1 Trochalopteron elliotii
CCCCGGGCTGCCGAGGAGGGAGGGGGCCGGCCGGGAGCAGCCCCCGGTTGCCTGCCCTCCCGGCCTTCTGCTGGAGGCCAGCGCACAGGTCCGAGCCGCCGACCTCCTCTCCCGTCCCGCCGCCGGCGTGGCCCCGCTCCCCTCCGCTCCACTCAAGGTGCCGCTTCTCCTTAAAGAACTTATTCCCCCCCGCTTTACTTTGCTTTTAAAGAGCCTGGTTTTGTTGTCTTCTCCGAGTGGAAGCAGAAGCCAGCGTCTGGCATGGCTCCTCCTCAAACCTCAGCAAGCTCCGGGCTCCAAAAACCCAGATTTTCATGGGAATATCGGTCAAGTCTGCCTGCACTGGAAAAGCCTGGAGGCAGGGCATCTGGCTTTCAGAGCACTAAAAAAAATCCCCTAGCTTTAAATCTGTGAGATTTTCTGCCTGGCCCAAATACCCACGTGAAAGCCCAAGTTAAGTTTCTGTCATAGCAAACCCAATCAGACTTTCCTGGAGCGCAGGGCTCTCCTTCATGCACTCGGGTTTTCTGTGTGGCCCTGCCTCTGCCATACAGCCCACGGTGCTGCAGCACAGAAATAACAAAAACCAAATAAATGAGCCACAGCAGCCTAGCCCTTGGTGCCAAATGGTTCTGGGTTCTTTCATTTGCCAGGCACTGAAGGGCCA
Source organism: Trochalopteron elliotii (assembly GCA_024734555.1). NCBI lineage: Eukaryota > Metazoa > Chordata > Aves > Passeriformes > Leiothrichidae > Trochalopteron > Trochalopteron elliotii. The sequence goes on from JANPWX010000389.1 coordinate 787,037, forward strand.
GCGATGACAGCCTTGGCTCTCTGCATAAGAAACAGAAGGCTGTGAGCTGTTTTGGGGGTTCCTGAGAAAATCATCCAGCCCAGAGGAGCCAGTGATGAAAGCCCCAGAGAGTAGGAACCTCACAAAAGCTTTTGCAGCACTCGGGCACTGTTATGGTTTCACGGTCAGAGGTTTTCAGCAGCTGTTCCTGTTCCCTCTTGGGGAGTTTGATTTGGGGAGCCAGAGGATACAGCCCTGAATATGTTTTTTGGAGGTTGGTGGGACCTACATGTTTGTGTCGGGACCTCCCATGCCAGGCATGAGCTGGGAGTGCCAAACATCCAGCTCCTGCTTATGGGACTGAGCTCCTTTGGTCCTGCCCTTTTGTTTTTTCCTGTTACACACTGGCTCCAGGTTTCAACCTGCAGCTGGTCTTTATAAAATAAATTTATAAAAGAGAGCAGATGAGGAATTAGAACTGCTCCCTGCTCCACACTGTTGCTGGAAAGGGCCTGGCCTCTGCTCACAGACATGAGGCTTTGCAGGTTCTTCGTATATTTGATCCTGCATTTTTCAAGATACACATGAAAAGGGGGAAAAACATTAAGTGTTATGCAAAACTCTTCAGTTTTCAGTCCCCTTGATACATTTGTGCCAGGGACAAAGCCAAGTCCCCCGGTTGTTTCCACAGGTTTAAGTCCAGACAGCATTTTTTACTGTCTATTCCCCCTATTTCCATCTCACATAACTCACTGAGAACAAAAGTACCAAATATCTGCTGAACATTTCCATTTTAAAGACAACAGGCATTAAACAGATGCATTCCTCCTGCCTACGAACTGGGAATCAGTGATAAATAAAATATTTTAACAGCATTCAGCCGACACGCTGTAAGTTTTATTGCTTTCCTCCCTGCAGAAGTGAAGTCTGCAGGAGGGAGAGGTGATACAGTTACCTGAAGCCCACCAGGCTTCAAAAGAATTGCAGCCCTGGGGAAAACTGGTGCATAATTTCTCAGTGACAAGCAGTAAAATAACATTACTTTGTTTCTATGAGAGGGGCACAGCCCAGGACTGAGTCAACAGTGCCCCAGAACAGAAAGGTTCCACAGAAAACCATGAGAAATTATGGCACATAAAGCTGTCAAGGAATTTAGCTGAGTGTATCTAAAATATATAGATTTATTTCCAGGTGGGAAGCAGATTTTGATTAGACCCTTGGGGGTCTCAAGAGAGATTTTTATGGCCCAGGTTTAGATTTGGGACCATAACCAGTAGCTGTCAAGCCCAAGGCCAGTGTTGCCTGGTTTAAAGATGAGGCCAAAGCAGCCCAAAGGGCTTCACAAGCTGACAGCAGAGCTCTGCCATGGGAAGGCAGCTGGCACTTGCCTATTTCTGGCTGTTCCCTGCTCTCCCAAAGAAACCAGAGCACAGAAACCACGAGGCCAGCACAGATCCTGGTGTGTGATCTCAGGGATCCCAGGGTACCACCCCACTGCAATGAAAATAAATCCTATGGTGCCATTCCTTTCAATCTAAAGCTCCCAATTTTTTAAAAAAATAATAATAAATCTCAGGCTCAGCAGAGCAGCTGCTTTGTCTGCTTGATCCAGGGAATGGAAAGAAACAGCTTTAGGGAGAAGAATGGCAGGAATGCACCAACTGGCTCAGTGTTGGGAAGATGGGGTGAAGCTGCTCACAGTTCAAGGAAACCTTCAGCTCTGATCTTCCCAAAGCCTTTTCCTGCTCCCTCCACTGCCAGAGTGTGCCTGGATGTCGAGTGGGAAGCCAAAAAAAAAAAAAGAGCATCTGCAGACAGCTGCCCCAAAGCACGGCACACCAAGGCTGGCTGGTGGGAATCTCACGGAGCAGGGATGTTTCTCCTCTCTGCTGCACTCACAATATTTCCTCTCTGCACAGCTCCAGGGTTTTGATAGCTTCTGCTGCTGAACCTTTTCAGGGATCATCTGTCACCAAATGCACCCACTCAGCTGCCATTTTCCAAGCTGAAACCGTATTTGAGCACTGTCTATCCTGCAAACACCTCCCTGGATTCCCACAGCAAGGCTCAGGGAGCTGGCACAATCCCTGACAGACAAATGTCACCTTGCTCCAGCAGGCCAGGACAGCACACCAGGACAGAGAGGCTGGACATGCACCACTGACCACATCCATAAACATTTTCCTCCTCCTGGATGTGGTGTTTGTTCCCTGCCTAATCCACTCTACTCTTTTCCCAAAATATCCGCAGGAGCAGATCAGCCCACGGCAGAAAGTTGAACCAGCTGGATTTTGTGATGGGTTATCCTGCTGCTGGGGACTTGGTGCAGCCTTGGGAAGGTGTGCGACCTGCAGGGCTCTGCCCTCCACAACCAAATTCCTTCCCTACCCACACAGCCACAGCAACACCTTTAGGATGATAAGGAATTACAAAAATAAAGGAAAATTTCGAGGAAGGCAGCACAGCAGCTGAACCCTCACAAAAAGCATCTCGAAGTGTAGCCACACCTGAGACTGGCCACATCTCATCCATGGGATGCCACCTGTTATTCCACCACGTCCCCAAAATGCACGGCAGTCCCCAAGGCAGAGCAAGGAGTGCCACCTACTGAAACATGGGCACACCTGACTCCTCCCTAAGGCACATCTGGCCATTCCTTCTGCCCTGAAGTGTCTCTGGCAGCTCCTTCTGGGGCCACAGAGCCCTGCAGATTTATAGGGGGCACCTGGGAACTAATTCAGTCTCCCGGAATGGAGATGAGGCTGAAATTACTGTGTCAAAGCAGCCTTGCCAAGACCAAGGAGCAGGAATTGACTATCTGGGGAGTGCTTCAGCCTCTTTTCTCACGGAAAACAAGACCTATTTTCTCATGACACTGGATATTCCTCCTCCCTATTTTGGTCCTTTCCAGAGCCTCTAAAACAAAACCGAAAGCAATTTGTTCCTCCCCACAAAGGGATGGAGATCTCCAGCTCTGAGCACAGTCATTCAAACCCCATTGATTCCTTCATGCTGGAAGCCAAAACATCTAAACTGGATTATCCTGCTGAGTTTCCTTGAAGGCATCAGTTCTTTCCATCCTCAGTAAGAAACACTGAGAAGTGTGAGGAGCATGCATGCAGCCACTCCAGCCTGCCTAGGAAATCCTCCCAGGATGAATGTGGGATAGAGTGCATGAGAAGGAAAAGAAAAATACCACAAGGCTTATTAATGGAACAAAAAAATTGCTCGCTGCAGAAGAAGCCGAAGGAAAAAAATAACAATGTGCTGTTCTGCAGTTGTAATGCATTTAGCTTTTTATATCACATTAGGGACACACAGAACACCAAAATGAATGTTTGTGCCATGCAAAGCCGAAGGAGGAGACATGGGGAGCATGGTATAGCAGAGGATTCTCCAGGAACACAGTGGTTTCAAGCACTTCTCACATTTTATTGGAGATTTAAATTCTCCTTTGTGGGCTCTTTGCCTGGTAGAAAGAGATGGCACAAAGTACCTCCTGTTAGTACAAGGTGAGACATCTCCCTCCCCTCGTTGTTTTTCCACACTGGAGCAAAGCCTGGGCTGTGCTTCCTGCTGGGTGGGCTGCAGAGCTGAAACAACACACATACCACTCATCTCATTACCAGTTCTACAGAAAAATGGCACCAGAAAATCATTCTCAGTAGCCAGAAGTTCAGCAAACCTCTCAAAGTTTGTTCCTTTCATCAGAGCAACCAAAACCATCCCTCTGACTTCTGCTCCCCACTAACAAGACTGTCTTGCCACCATCTCTGCCCACACATCTAGAGAAATCTCTGCCCTCCAAAGGCAGGAAGTTTTTTCTCCCAGGACCTCAGGGAAAATTGGATTTTCAGCAGCTCACCCGACCAGCTGGGTGCACAGGGTGGCTGTGAGTGCCCTCAGCCCTTCAGGGTTAAGGGAATGTTATGGGATCCCTGGGAGCACTTCTCACATCCTCAGCCTGAATGACATCCCTGGGGCCAGGCTGTCTCCAGGAAGGACCACACACATGATCCCCATCCCTCCTGCAGGAACCAGTGCCTCCATCCTGATCCCTTCTGTCCAGACACACCTCAAGTTGACTGGTTCACTTTTCCCACTTTCCACAAAAGGCTGGACTGCCCAGCAAGATCAGACACGGGCAGAGCTTAAACACTTCTTCCTCTGGGCTGAATTAAGCCAGAAACAACTTCTAAACAATTCAGCTGCCTTGGGAAGTCTCCTTAGGCTCAGATTAAGCAGAAACTTGTCCTGCAAGCTGCAAAAACAAATACTCAGTGCTCTTTGCAGTTACCACAATTAGGCAGTGCCCATGCCCTGCTTCTCCCAGCAGTCCCAGGGCACTGACTATGTAGAGCAAAAGCAGCATTTAGACAAGGCAGGCCCTGGAAATGCAGTTTTCCTTCTGCTTTCAGCCATAAGCAAGCAGCAAATGAACCCAGGGACCAATTAAACGAAATGTAAGGAAGCAGATTTAGTCACAAGATCCAGGATGCAACAGAGGTGAAGTCTGTAAAAAACATCAACTCAGTTGTTGTTGCTGGGAAAACAGGTTCATTCTGCTCCCACACACATCTCTGTTGGACTGGGGGAAGCTGAAACAGTTGAAGGAAGGTGGGAGCCATGTGCTGGGTCTGATTTCCACAGGGGGATGGATGGTTGGGGCAGCCAGGCCACCTTCCTTCCACTCCTCATCAGCCAGGGCTGAACGGCTGGGGACAGCCCATGCTCAGTGACCCTGTGACTTTCACTGCCCCCCACACATTCCTCCTTGGATTGCATCCATTCTACACCTTTTCCACTTGGAATCACCCCTTGGCTTGTCTTTATGTGGGACTCTAACAAGCAACAACAGCTCCCAGAATCACCGAAGAGTTTGGGTGGGAAGGAACCTTAAATCTCAGCTCATTTTACCCCCTGTCATGGGCCACTATATCCCAGCCTGCTCCAAACCCCACCCAGCCTGGCCTTGGACAATTCCAGGGGTCCAGGGGCAGCCACAGCTGCTCTGGGCACCCTGTGCCAGGGCCTGCCCACCCTCCCAGGGAATAATTCCTTCCCAATATCGCACATAACCCTGCCCTCTGGCAGTGGGAAGCCATTCCCTGTGTCCTGTCCCTCCATCCTTTGTAAAGAGTCTCTCTCCATGTTTCCTGTAGCTCCTTCAGGCATTGGAAGGCCACAGTGAGGTCACTTCTCCTCTCCAGGCTGAACAATCCCAACCCTGCCAGAGCTCTGGTCCTTGTCAGATGCTAGGAAAAACTTGGGCTCACCAAAAATGAGATTTGTTCCACGAGACAGCTGCAATTCTTCACTGTTTCCTTTTAAAACATGACACAACCACAGCTGAACTCCTCAGTTCCAGCTTCTCCCCTCTCTGACCTGCACTGCCTTGTGCATCTCATTGTTTTAGTCACGGTGCTCTGGCTGCAAGAGGTGGAAAGCAAAACCCTCAGGAAGGTGAGAACAGCAAGTAGCTCATTTCCACCCCTCCCCAAATGATATTAATTGATAGCAGCTCATTTCTCCAGGCTCATTTTGAGGCTGTTTGATGCCATTCCTCTACTTCAGGGGTTTCAGGTTGCCAAACCTCTCAGCAGCCCCGAGCATTTGCAATTCCAGGTGCTCCCTCTGCTCACCCTTTCAGACCCTGCAGTGTTTCTTATCTCTCCTCACCAGTAATGCACCACTCACCTCCCATAATTGCCTTGGTCTGTTGGGTTGATTTATCCAGCCTTCAAAACAATTCATTTATATTTGAAATTGGATTAGAAATAAACACAAATTCCACTCCCCCGATATGAAAACAACCAGGGTGTTGCCATTATTTCATGATGCATTGAGAACAAGTGCCCTGTCTCTTTATACAATCAGTTTAATTCCCCTGCTTATTAAAAATTATTATTTGGCTGTTTCAGGTATTTATAATAATAAACACAAACCACAGATTTTAAACCTGGTGTTTACATGCACGGAGAACAGGCTGGTGTTTTTTTAAGTTGCACTGAGAGCTGCCTTCCTTTTTTAAAAAACAGATTTGTGCCAGAATTTATCCTGAGGTCTTTGACATTTGCATGTCCTGAGCAACTGCAAATATTCCACTGGAGCACCAGACTCTTATTTAGGGATCTACAGGTGTTCATGGCCACAGTTCCAACAATGCCAAACCCTTCCTCTCCAAGAACATTTCCCAAAAAGCTCTGTCCACAGGAGGTGAGCCCTGTGCTTGTGTAAGGCTCAGAATCAATGGCTGCACCCCACAGAGGGCCTGGCTTGTTACAGTACCAAGGAAATATCCATGAATCATCCAGGCACAATCTGCAAACAGGGCTCACATCAGGCCTCACAAAGGTTTTACAGCGCTCCACTGCCTTCTACAGCGATTTCTTATTTATGCTTGGGGGAACTCCATCAAGTTGGGCTCTCAGAGTGTGTAAAATGTTTATATTCACCGTTTTCTCTGTCAGTGTTTGCAGGGACTGATTGCTCTACTCATCAGAGCATTAGAGACCAGCACTCGCCTGATTTCCTCTGCGCCGCCAACATCTCTCAGCTGAGTGCCCTGGCTGAGTCAGGGGATGGATGGGCAGAGCTTTTACCCTCACCTTGCTTCCATTCCTGCTGCAGCTCAGCAGCCAAACCCCTGGCTGAGGTGCAGGGCTCCCTCCTGGCTGCTGCTGCTCCACCTCCTCACCTGCCCTGGTTTTCCTCTCTCCAGTTCCATCTCCAGCTGATTTTCCTTTGACTTTAACCCCTCTCCATGGCAGAGAATTCAAACATACCAGGAAGGGTCACCTGTGCACCTCTTCCCCACCATCTCCCAATGTTTGGTTTGCATAAAAAACAGCACATCTGTCACTTCTGGGGAATTGTGACACCAACTACTGGGAGCTTCCTCAAACCAAAAGGAAAAATTCTCTTGGAAGCAATTCTGCTGCAAAGTGTTCTGGGTCTGCTTCTCTGTGGTCGGGAAAGAAAGATTCCTAGGCTGGTATTGATCATTTATATAATCACAGAAAGGGCTTGGGTTCAAAGGGACCTTAAAGCCCATCCCATTCCACTAACCTTCCACTGCCCCAGGCAGTCCAGCCTGGCCTTGGATACTTCCAGGGATCCAGGGGCAGCCACAGCTGCTCTGGGCACCCTGTGCCAGGGCCTGCCCACCCTCCCAGGGAACAATTCCTGCCCAATATCCCATCCAGCCCTGCCCTCTGGCAGTGGGAAGCCAGTCCCTGTGTCCTGTCCCTCCATCCCTTGTAAAGAGTCTCTCTCCATGTTTCCTGTAGCTCCTTCAGGCATTGGAAGGCCACAACGGTGTCACCCCAAAGCTTCTCCTCTCCAGGCTGAACAATCCCAGTTCTCCCAGCCTTTCCTCCCAGCAGAGCTGCTCCATCCCTCTGCTCATCCTGGAGCCTCCCCTGGGCTCTCTCCAGCAGCTCCAGGTCGCTCCTGTGCTGGGGTCAGGTGATTTCTCTCCAAGAAATGTCTGTGTTGCAGCTTTAGCTCAGCTTTCCATGAGCAACCCGGCCCAGGTAACAGGGCCCTTTTCCCCTTCCCGAGTTTCTGCAATCCCAACACACAAAGCCCCGTGTCCAAACCCATTCCCAGAGCCCCCGGCACAACAGGAAAGATCAACATCGGTACGAGGCACAAACCCCGCACTGTGCAGGAGGAAGGCAACGCACTCCAGATGCCTGATCCCCGAAAGTCCCAGCCCGCTTCCAAACCACCCCTGCTCCTTTCCACACACACAAAAATCGCTTTATTTTCGCTCTGCACCCGCTGTTTCCTTATTTTTCCTTCAGCTCCCAAGCCAGGGCTACGGGCAAAGCCGGAGTTTGCAGCTGATGCTTTGGGCATGACGCGGCTCCTGTGCCACCTCCCCAGCGGGCGCTGGCGGCTCCGCTCCCTTACATGGCCTGCAGCTCGGGCAGGCACGGCATTCCCCGCATTCTTCCCTTTTTCCCTGCTTTTTATCCCCGTTTCTCTCTGGGAGCACAAGGAGGGAACACAAACACAAGGAGTAAGGCCGCCCTCTGCTGCCCTGCTCGAGCCGCAGCCTCGCACCCAACACGGGCAAGCGACACCACCACCAAAAAAAAACCCAAAAAAGAAAAGGTACCCAGCAAAAAACTCCCCAAAGCGATCAAAATGTAATATATAAATCAAAATCATATATATCAAGAATATAAAAATCAAAAATAGTCATCGCATTAAAAAACCTTAGCAATGCTCAAGCCCAGCTTTAGTACGTTGATTTATTTGGTTTCTCTGCAAGGGGCAACCACAACTTTTTAATCGCTGGTTTTTCTCAAGTTACCCACTACAACTCCCCCAAATAGCATCTTATGGGGCTTATTTATATGAAAAATAGGCGTTTCTAAACCCACAGCACTTTCTGTAGGTCCCTTACAGCAAACTCACAGCCTGCTTCTGCTCAATAGTCATTTCACCCAATAAACAAATTATTTTTTTATGTTACAGAGCTGTAACAACTCAGCAGGCACCACATTTTGGGCGGGTTTTCTTTACTATTCCCATGGTATGGTAAATAATACCATCTCTTTGTTCCCCCCTTAAACAGATGCAAAAGATTGATCTGGTGCAAGCTGGAATCAATGTTTGGATGCAGTAATGGACATTAAAGCATTGATTTGCACCCGTTCCTGGCTCAACTCCCAACCACTCTGAGTGTGCACACAAAATTCAGGACACACAGGCCCAAACATCCCCGTTTTTTAGTATTAATGACCAATTTGAAAAATAAAAGGGGGTTTATTTCCTCTATACATGCCACATTTTGCCTCATTTCTTTGAATTTTAAATTATCCCATTTATGGGAGTCTGGTTCTTTTTACTCTCCATTTATATTCCCTTGCAAACTCCCAGAAAAGTCAATTAAATTTAAACAGCTGATGCTAATGCCACAAATATTTCACTACAATTGCAGTTAATCCACTGCCTCCCCAAAACCCCACAACAAACCCTGACTTCCCAAACTGCTCAGAACTACAGATAAAGTCAGGTGTTGCAAGCAAACTCTGATTTCAAAAACCATGAATGCAATTTCCAGGCAGAATCGGTATTGATTGGGCAGCAGAACAGCAAATGCTGAGGAGGGAAGGGTAAATTATGGGAGAATAATCAATGGAGCCCCACTAGGATGGGGAGTTTAAGTAAACGTGGTTTTTATCCATCAAGCTTTTCTGTATTTTTGTAGAGGATGCCCAGGACAGGGGGTAAATAAAGTTTTTAAAAGGTAAATCAAACCCAAGCAGATGAAGTGATTCAGAGAAATAAAACAAACCTCAGGTGAAACCAGCCAGTACCCAATCCTTGAGGAGGATAATATCCCTACCAGAAGGTGAAATTAGAGGTGGGAAGCCCAAATCAAATAATCCAGCCCACAAATGAGCCACATTCTGCCATCTCTGCTCTTCCAAAATGAGGGGAAAACATAGATTGTACCCTCCCCACTTCTCCTATTTAAAGGTTTCACCAAAACCCTCACAGCTGGAGCAGGTTTGGAGCTCTTCAGTGGAGAATTCACCTCACCTTGGTAATTCCTTGATCAGAAGCAAAGCTCAGAGCAGCTCCTTTACATGCCAGCTTGGGAGAAATCTCAGGCATTCCTTAAACTTCTGTCTCATGAACCCCATTCCAACAGGGTTCTTCCAATTCTTCACAGTGCCAAGCAATGCTTATTATCAACACAAGAGCAGGGGGGAAATGGGAATATTCTCCCCTTTAACTAAATTCTGTTTTTCTTTCCACTAGAAAAGTCGTTTAACATGATCCCAGGTTTTGTTGGCCACTGGATGGCAAGTGATGTGTTTGCAAGATTAAGCTGTCAATTTGTAGAGCATTATTAGGACTCATTTCATGATGCTAATGAGTTTTAAATTTTTTTTTCTCTTTGATTTTTCTACTTCTTCAGCAACATGCAGGAAATAAAAAGAGACTGGTACATCACACTGCTAAATCTGCAGAAACATCTTGAAGTTCTTGCAGAGAGCAGTGATTAAAGCTTTAAAAAATGTACCTGTTTCCCCCCCTGAAGGAAAAGAGGGCTGCTGGAACATAAATCCACCTGAATTAGAGCACAGCTTGTCTGCTGATCATTCAAACCACATGGTTTAACCCATCTCTTGTAACTGCAGCTTCAGTTTGTTTCGTTTTATCTCATTTCTGTTCCTGAAAAATCACAGCAGCCTGAAAGAAGGATGAACTTAATTGCACCTCCAGCGAGCTGCACGGGTTAATTAACATAATTACTCATTCGCAGCCTGGTCAGCTCTGCTGCATTCATCTGCTGCACGCCCAGCCTGAATAATTCAGCAGGTGTTAATTATTTATGGCCTGGAGCTCTCCCGGAAGAGTTGTTGGCAGTCAGTGCCAGGGATTGGACCTGTCAGGCAAAGCCAAGCCCTGCCCCTGCTCTGCTTTATCCCAGAAATCACAGCAGGGAAAATGGGAAGGGGTTGCATTTAGCCACCAAAAATACCCTGGTTTAACTCATCCCACATCCAGCTGGGGATAAAAAATAAATAAAATAAAATAAAATAAAATAAAATAAAATAAAATAAAATAAAATAAAATGGAATTTTGTATCATTAAATGGAAGTGTTAGCACAGCTCGGCCAAGGCAGCATGGGCTGGAAAGAAAAACCTCCAGCCCATCAACATCACACTAAAATTGCCCAAATCCCACTTTATTTCCATTTAATTGAAGGGGACAGGAAGAGTCACATGATGGGGCAGTAAACTCATGGTCACAGCTGCCTTAGGAAGGAAACTTGATTTATAGGGGATCCCAGTGACATCAAATTATTCTGGGGTGGAAAAAAAATCACCTTTTCCTTTTGGTCCCTTGGTGGAATGTGTTGGAAAGGAGAACAGTGCAAGGCACAGACATTCCCCCCCTGTAATCTCTGCCATGATTTGCTCTCCTGGCAATGACAGTGCTGGGTTTAGGTAGGGAAGGACCCTACAGCCATAAAATGGGTATTGAGACCTCCAAAAGATGGGGGTGTTACCTGTGCCCACCCCACCTGCAGGCTGCCAGAAAAGCCAGGTTGGAGCTCTCCTCCTGCTGGGAAGAGCCTCTGCACCTCCATCCTCTGCTTTTGTGAAGCCTCAGTGAAGAACCATCCCCACACAGACCCAGAGGGTGAAGTCTGCCCCGTATGTCAGGAGGAAACCATGAACTCAAAGGACAAGATACAGCCAGAGGCCAGGAAGGAGCTGTAACTCCTGGTGGCTGAGGCTGAACTGCTTTTTTGGAGTGCTAAAATCCCCCCTGTGGCAAAGGAGGCAGCTGGAGGTGGTGGTGAAGTAGGTGGTGGTGAAGGTGGTAAACAAATACCTGGGAGCTGGTGTTTGTCAAGGGCAGAAGGAGCTTATGGAAAAAAAAAAAAAAAAAGAGAATAAAAATCTTATTTTACATTATGTCGACGCTATAACCGATTAAATGCTCAGTATTAAGTGGCATTTTCCAAGGAGCAACAAAAGGCTTTACAAGGACTGGAAGATGGGTAAATCCATAGGAAAAACGAGGCATCTGTTTTGAACAAGGATAAATATCCAGGAGCACGAAATCCCTGGGAAGGGCTGGCTCACCCGCACCTCCACCTGCAGCTCCAGGTCAGCAGTGCCACCTCCAGTGCCCATCACCCCCCCAGCTGAGCAGATTTATGCTCTCAAACCCCCAAACCACCCAGCTTTTCCCTGCCCAAGTGTGTTTATCCCCAAATCTTCCCCTGTCTGGAGCCTCGGCTGCCAGCACAGCCACCCCACATCCCCTCCAGCCCCGAAGAGCCGTGCCAAGATATTTTTCCACAGCCAAGCCCAGCAGGCAGGAGAGGCTTCTCCCCACTTTCCCCTCAGGAATCCTTCCCCGGGGTTTCTCCGGTGAAAATCCCGGAGCGGGAACAGCGCGGCCTTTCAGCCCGCCCCCGGTGCCGCCGGGCCGGGGCGGCCTCCGGCTCCACGGGCAGCTCCTGGAGGGTGCTGTGGTTACCCACAGGGCACCACCGCCCTTCTTCAAACCTTCTGGATAAAAACTTCTGCTCTGTGAGGCCCTCGGCGAGGGCACAGGGTGGGGAGGCAGAGCTGAAAGCGTTTTTTCATTCCCAGGAAAGCTGCGCGCCCCTGCAGCTTTGCCCTCCCTCTATTCCCTGGCAACTGAGGCGTCAGGTTTTGGGAGGTTTTTTTTAACCTCCTCCCAGCATTAAGCTCAGTGCTGTCCCTTGGATTTTGTCAGGGTTTTACACCAAGACGTGGCTCTATCGCTGCCTTAAGCATCAAATATTTCCAGCCAGGTGGAAGATAAAGCTGAAATAATCCAAGTGTTAAAGCTCTTTTGTCCCAGATCTCCTTTCCCTCCCAGAATCTATGGCCAGGAGGGAGGTGGCATAAAATCCATCTTGCACTGAATTTACATAAATGCCCTGACCAGACCCAATCCAGCCCTGGTTCTCCCACATGGTACCAAACCCTTTCATTTCCTGCACCACCAACTACTGTGCCAAGCTCTTTCAAAATGAAAAATTAAGGAGAGGTTGGCAATAAAAAAAAAAAAAAAAATTAAAAAAAAGCAAGAGAAATAGCCCAGGCTTGGCAGTTCTTTTACCATCAGGCAGAGGTTTTTAGGGCTTGGTGGTTCATGCTCCAGAGAGAATCCTAAAGGTTGGAAAACCCCTCTGAGATCGAGTCCAACCATTCCCCAGCAGTGCCAAGGCCACCTCTAACCCATGTCCCCAGCTGCCACATCCACGTTTTGGAACACTGCCAGGGCTGTGACTCCACCAATTCCCTGGGCAGCCCCTGCCAAGGCCTGACCACCCTTCTGGTGAAGGAATTTTCTCTGATATCCCATCTAAACCCCCTCTGGAGCAACTTGAGGCCATTTCCTTTTCCTGTCCCTGTTCCCTGGCAGCAGAGCCCGACCCCCCTGGCTGTCCCCTCCTGTCAGGGAGTTGTGCAGAGCAATAAAATTCCACACAGGGCTTGATCCTATTGGGGAGATGCCAAAGCTCCAAGTCCCAAACAAACTTGAACCATTCCTCATTTCCAGCCTGATTTTCCCTCCAGTACTCCCGAATGAGAAGCCCAGTTAAAAAGACAAATCTGTGTTTAACCTCCTGGACACTTTTATTGGTTGGAGACCAGTAAATTCTCATTTCTTTGAGTGTCCAGGTCTGCTTTATCCAGCCTGATAAACACAGGACATGGCTGGGGATGTGGACAAGTGGAAACCGGATTTGGGAAGGCAGAAGTGAGAGAGCATCTCGAGGTTTTAAAGATCAGCCAGTAATGGGATGACATTTCCTTTCTCCAGGAACATTTGTGTGTAATGAAAGCGATGCCTGAGCACATCAGATCGGGCTGTAATTATCCCATTATCCTTGTGCTGGGTCTGGAGGCTAAACTGAGATAATGTCAGTGGAAAATGCTTCCCCCACACTGGGAAATCATTCCTTCCATACTTTCTATGGGGGAGTATCAGGTTCAAGCAGCTTTTGCTGTGAGCAGGAGCAGCCTGAAACATCACCTCAGCTTCTCCCTCAAATTTTGCTCCTTAAATCTGCCCCTTAGGATGTGGACGGGGGAGAGAAGTGCTTGGGATGGGACCAGAAGAGAGAAAAGGGCAGAAGAAACCTCAGCAGAACATCTTCATGTCCTCAGCAACAGACTTGTGGCAATCCTGGTGTTCTCCAGGCCAAAAACCACCCCTGCTCCTCAGACTGAGAGGAAAAAAGATAAAAAATTAAATTAAAATAAAATAAAATAAAATAAAATAAAATAAAATAAAATAAAATAAA
>JANPWX010000389.1:800851-814668 GCA_024734555.1 Trochalopteron elliotii
AAATAAAATAAAATAAAATAAAATAAAATAAAATAAAATAAAATAAAGAGGAATTTTGTATAATTAAATGCAAGTGTTAGCACAGCTCGGCCAAGGCAGCATGGGCTGGAAAGAAAAACCTCCAGCCCATCAACATCACACTGAAATTGCCCAAATCCTACTTCATTTCCATTAATTGAAGGGGACAGGAAGAGTCACATGATGGGGCAGTAAACTCATGGTCACAGCTGCCTTATAGGGAGGAAAATATTGGGCAAGCCCCTAGATAAAATATGATCTAATGGGTCAGCACCTGAACAGATAGAACACAGAGCAGGACATGAATACGGACAGCCAAAATACTGGAAAATAGAGTGGTTCAGGACTTTGCACACTGGGTTTTTTAATTTTCAGCAAAAGGTGGGCCAGAGGGTCACTGAGTTTGCTCTTGATCTTAGCTGAATTCTGGAATACAAAAAAACACATTTTGAAGAGCCAGAGGAAAGCAAACACTCCACCAGGATTTTAGCAGGTAAATGAAATCCCACAGGTAATTCTGTCAGCCTGAGCCTCCATTTAATTGCTGGAAAAATTAAGGCGAGACAACAAATTGCCAATCCACGGTGCCCTATGGAAAACAGATCTCATGGAATGAGCTTAGGCAGTTTTACTAAAGCACCTGCAAATTGGGCTGGGAAAAAAAGCATTTGCAGCCATGCAGTGCAATTAAAGGGCTGCTGTGAAGTGGCTGAGTCACAAACTCAAACTCGCTGGGAGCCTCTCCAGCTCCGGGGGTTTTTATCCTGGCGCAGGGGGGGTTGGAAAGGAGGGAAAAGCACTCGGGAGAAGCGTGGGAAGGACAGCCAGGGCAGGATGAGCAGCTGGGACAGATTCAGGCTGGAAATGTTGAACCAATACTGAAGGCAGAGCAATCAGGGCAGTTAATCCTCCCTGCAGCTCACAGGGCTGCCTCCATCACCGGCAGGGCTTTGGGATGGGAAGGGGGTGATTTTATTAATGACAGAAACAAAACCTCCACGGAGGCCAATGCCTCATCTGCAAACAGGGCTGGATGAGCAAAGCTGGCCCTGCTGACCTCCTGAGATTCCCACCCAGGAGCTGGAGCACTTCCCATTGCTTCTCTGCCACCCAGCATCTCCCAGCCCGGCCAGAAGGGCTCCAAAGCGGCCATAAATGTAATTTTAAATCTCCTTGCCCACGTCAGGGTTACACTCCGGATTTACAGCCCAACTTCCTGCAGGCTGGGAGAGAGATGCAGGGATTTCTCAGCTCCCTGCTCTCCCTCACCATGTGAACACCATGAGCAGCACACCCACGCAGGGAGCTGCTGCTTCCAGTTCCCAGGGAATCAGGGTCAGGAAAGGAGTCACTGTGAGGGAAACCAGCTCCTGTGGACTTCTCCATGTGCTGCCTGGGCAGGAGCCATGACAGAAACGCTGCCTGGGGAGATTCATGACATCATTCCATGGGAAGTTCCCCCCCCCGTCTTTTCCATCTGATTTCAAGATTTTAAAAGAGAGTTGATTTTTAGCTACTGAATATTGGCAACAAAATGAAGAAGGAGAGAGAGAGGGAGAGGGAAAGGGAGAAGGAGAGAGGGAGAGGTGAGAAAGAGAGGAGGGGAGAGAGGGAGAGAGAGAGAGAGAGAGAGAGAAAGAGAAAGAGAAAAAGAGAAAGAGAAAAAGAGAAAGAGAAAGAGCTTCCCAAAATAGAAATCAACCAGTCCAACATAAAAGATGGAAATCAGCTCTACCTGCTTTTAATCTCAGAGTAGAAACTACAATTTAGGGGTCAACCCAGCCAAAAAAGGTGCAAGAGACAATGAGCAGCAGCAGCAGGAACTGGGTGTGTGAGACACAACTGTCCCAAAATCAAATGGTCGCGGCAACTGATGCTTTAGGATGGATTTGACTGCACAGACTCAGGAGAGATTAATCAGACCCCAGAATTTTCCTAAAACCAGCCTTCAACTGATCCACAACACCATTTCCACTTCCTTTTTTGCCTTTCTGCCTCCAAACATATGGAATAATGGAGTAAAAAATTTAATATTCATAATACCCACACCAGCTCAACCTATATTTTTCCAGCATCTTCCCACAGAAGAACAAGTTTCTGGCTAAAGTTGCCACGAGCGTTCTCCTATCAAAAAATAAAACACTTTGAAATTCTGCTTTTTTCAAGTGATTATTTTAATGTCACGGAGGGGAGGGATAAATTTCAATCCTGCTTCAAGTCTCTCTGCCCCAGCAGAGCTGAGAGAAGTGGGGAAGAAGATTTAAAATGTCAGGGGAGACCAAGTGCTCCAGTGTGTGCTTCCCAAAGGGCATTCCAGCTTTTTCCCTGGATGGGATGTGTGATAATAAACCTGCAGATCAAAGTGAGGAACGTGCTCCTGGCAGGAAGAGCCCAGCCCTGCATTATGGCATGAAAGGGAAGGCAGAGATTTCACCCTTTACTTGATAGAGATTTCATAAAGTAGCATGAAAATCAATGGGGGGAGAAAAAAAAAATAAAAAAACCACAACCACCACCTTTTATGCTGTTTTCATTTTAGTATTTTATTTTTTTTTTTTTAATATTAAACAGTCCATTTCTGAACTACAGGGGAAGACAGAAATAAAGTAGCTGAGGAGGTGGCTGCTGTTTATTGACAAAATACACTCTCAGTGTCATTCCATGCAAATTTTCCCTCTAAGAGCTGATTTGGGGATTTTTTTTCCCTGCCCCCATTCAGGCTGAAATGGCATCAGAAATGCCCCCAAGGCTTTGTGAAGAGGGTAAACATCAAATACAGAAAAAGCAGAACTCCTGACTGGTCTAGGTGGGCTGGCAGATGGGAGGCAAAACCACCTTGGACATACAGCCTGGTGCTGCCAAATTTTCCCAGATAAAGCAACTTCCCAGTGTTTTTCCCACCTTCCCAGAGAGCTCCTTCCCAGCTTTTCTCCATCCTGCCTTTCCAAACCTTCAGAACCTTTCTTTATTTCTACCAGCACGGATTTATTTTCTTCTGAATGTCAAAAAACCCAAAAAAAACCCAAAAAAAACCCCACACCCATGGGCTGGAGCAAGAGGGGACACTGGATGTATTTATTCTTTCCAGCTTCCTGATTTTTTTTTTTACAAAAAAACCTACATTTTTAGGAAGTGTAGCAAGTCCCCAAGTATCTCTCCCTGCATCTTTCCCTGCTCCACAGTCACTTCTGAGATTCCTTACAAAGCCCCCTTTGGGATGCATTTTTAAGGGACCACTTCCTGCTATATCCACCAATTCCAGGCCTTAAAAGTTGAATTTTGGCTTAATTGCAAGCACCAAAATTCTGTGTTGAGCCACTCAGAGGATTTGCGTGTAGTTCTTTGGGGTCTCAAGGAATCATTCCCAGTTATCCTTCCCACTTCCACACACCACAGGAAAAATAATAATAGTACAGAGCACAGCTCCTCAGAAATTGAAGGATTAAAGAATAAAAAAAGTTAAATATTGGCAATACAGTGCAGATACATAAATAGGAAGTACAATTCCGAGATTCGGGATCTGATCCCTTACTACCAACAGCTCAATAGAATTTTTATTTATTTTTTAAAGCAGAATTTTTATACTAATTGTTCACTTAAAATGCTGGTGGTGATTTTTACCTTGGAGGATTTTATAGAAACTCCCAAGAAAGAGTAAAATGCAAATGAAAATTACTCAAAATTCCCATCCTGCTGTGCTTGCTGCAATCAATCAATCAATCAATCAATCAATCCACAGCCTCCTTTAGTGCAAACTTTGTGCCAGAAACCCCAAATATTAAGATATTTCCCCTGAACCTGTTTCCCACCCGCACAGTTTCCTTGTGGGTATTTTATATTAAGTAATTCTTTGTTTTCTCCCCTTGTAGCTGCTGTTTGAGTTTTCCATCACCCCACGGGCCTGTCATTAATCTACTGCCATGAGGTGAATGTTTTCACCCCATTTTACACCTTAAAATGTCTCAAAACCAGGAATCACCAAGAAAATTGTTGCCAAATCTATTTACACTCCTTTGAGTCAAACAGAAGAGATTTGATCCCATTACTGGAGAGCTTTTCCCCCTCTCCTGTGGCAATTCCCACAATGCTCAGGCTCAGCCCCCAACATGAATGAAATCCAAAAATTTAATTTTAAATTTAAATTTTAAATTTTCAATCTAAATTTTAAATGTTAAATTATCTCAATCATTTATCCTTGTGGATCCCCAGGATCATCCCAGCTCCTGCCACCACCTGTGGGCCTGAGCTCAGCCTCCCTCCTTCCTTTTTTAGCATCTTCTTCCTCATTTGTGACTATAAGGTTTTATTACTAATGGAGCAAAAATGCTCTGAGAACACCCATGAGCAGCACACAGAAAAAAATCTGCTTGAAAAAAAAAAGCAATCCTCATCTTTTCCACTCGAGAGGTCATGGCAGAGGGGAAAGCTCCTCAGGAAGGCCCTTGCCAAGCTCTGTCAGAGATTTTCCAGGACCTGCAGCAACTCCACAACCAAGTAAAAACCTTGGGAAGGCTTTTTCCTGAAGCTTCTCATTAGGAAAGAGGCACTCAGAGCTTTATTTCAGTCCTTTCTATACCATTTTACTCTGATAAAACTTCACCACCCGGGGGGATTTTTGCTGGGGTGAAAATCACCTTTTCCATCGTGAGGGACAATTCTGGGGAAAACAACAGAACACCTCTGACAAAAGTGACACCAAAATTCTGACAGAAAGGATACAAAAATCCTGACAAAAATTATTTTTAAAAATCAGACAGAAATTATAAAAGAGGCCAAATGAAGAATGAGTGAGGCCAAGCACCTCCAAATGCCACTTTTAAAAAACGCAGTGGCAAGACGGCCACAGGACCCTTTTTCTCCTCCAAACCAAGAGATATCCACAAGCTGCTGCAGAAAAACATAAAAACAACACAATCCCAACCCTCAGCTTTTTGTATTTTCATAAATCCACTCACACCAAAAATCCAGGAGGGAAAAGCAGTTTCTGGTGCCCTTGGCTGGGAGCACAGCTGAGGTTTAGAGCCCACATGTAACCAGGTTTTCAGGGATTGGGAAGCAGAGCTTCAGGCAGAGGGGGACATGGAGATCTGGCAGCTGCCCTGAAATCTCTGGGCCTGTGGTTTGGTGCCCCAAGGGAGGAGGCTCCAAAAACCTCCCGACTTGAGGCATTTAAAAATAGGCCGAAGGAAGAATTTGGGATGACGCCGCTGGGACGGAGCCTGCGTCAGCCAGGGATGGGCACTGCCTCATTCCCTGCCCAGCCCAGCCTTTCCCACTCCTGCTGAGCCTCCCTGCCTTGGGACGTGTGTGCCCTTCCTTGGGCCACACCTGAGAAACACACAGCAAAGCCAAACATTCCAAGTTTTCATCCCAAACCAGCCAGAAAAATGATACTCCTGCCATCTTGCCCTTCCTTTCTTCATCAGGACCAGGAATCACATCGAATAATCCATTTTTTTTAATCTCACATGTTTATATATAAACTAATCCCATTTTTTTTTTAATTTCAGGTGTTTATATATAAATTATTACCTGTTTTGTACTATTTTTGGAGGAGGTGGAAGGGCAAGCTGACTTTAGCTGCTCTTGCTGTGCTGCCCTGGCAGTGACACCACTGTGCCCATGAGGAAGCACCAAAGGGACATGATGGAAGAGGTGGATTGGGTGACCAGGGCTGCTGGTGACAGACAGACAGATAGACAGACGCCAGGCTGTACCCAGTGAAAAGGCACCATTTGATGCCCTTTGGGAGCCAAATTTCCCCCCATCCTGGCTCAATTTTCAGGTCTCCTGTAAACCAAAGGGAAGCGATGCCCAGGCAAGGGGGGAGCAGTGAGTTTAGCCCATTAAAAATTAAAAGACAGGAAATTATTTCCATTGATTAACCATAAACATTTGCTTCTCTCCCTTTCTAAAACCCTTCTGTGCTTATTTGTCTGACCTTGGACTTCTTGACGGGCTGATGTCACACCTTTCCCTGCAGTGACAGCCCCCTTGGCCCCCCCCATCTTCACTCAATACCCTCCACTACTTCATGCCACAAGTTGCTCCATCCAAATGAGCAGAGAGGACCAAGGAAAGGGTCCATTTCCCACTTCCATCACACTCTGGAATATTTTCCAGCTCTCCCCCAAATTTAAGCAACCCTGTCAAACTTCCCTCTGTATTCCACTCCCCGGGAGCAGCCACGCGCTCCCAACACAAGCAGCAATGAGAACAGTGTTAATTCCTCCTCTGCCAACATAATTCCAGCTAATAAAATCCTTCTGATCTTTGGTGGGGATCGCCCAGGGATGAAGCATCCAAGGAATTTGCTGTTGCAGCTCATCAGGAGCAGATGGGACCGGACTGAGGATGGGTAAACGAGGAAGAGAGGCGTTTTTAGAGTTGTAATTAATGGCAAATCCACTGTTATCCTCCCTCTCTGAGCTCTGCAAAACAATGCTGACCCTTACAGAGAGGAACAGTAGACTCAGATGCAGCACAAGCTCCCTGTTTGAACTGTTTCAGACAGAGCTGCTGAGTGGTGTCAAATATTGCACAAGCAGAGTTCCAAACTGTCCCTCTTCAGCTGAAGTGTCACACACTGGCCACTGGTCACGCACTGCTCTCTCACCAGTAAAAAAAAATTGAGAGGTTTTTTTTTTTTAAAGCTCTTTTTGCAGGCGGCCAGGCCCCGAGGGAGGGTGGTTCCAGGTAGTGGGGAAGCAGCTGGGTTGTTTTTCACGGGCAGGCTGAGCGCAGGATCGATATCGCTTTAGTGGCTGGCAGCTGATGAGATCATGGCTAAATTAACGCAGGCAGGCAGCTCAGTTCCCAGAAAGGGGCTCAGGGAGGAAGGACACGGCTCCAGGGAGGGGGATGTTCCCCCTTGCCATGCTCAGGGGGTTGGAGGCCATCAACAGAGCAGCTCCAGGGGTGATGGAGATGGGAGACAGAAGTGTTACAGGGGGGAAAAGTGAGGGAGAATTGCAGGGCCGTGCAGGACATCTCTGCTTTAGCCTCAGTCTGGCTTTGAAGATGACTTTGCCTTGAGTTTTGGACTGGACACCTCCTAGGCTGCCCAGCTTTTACCCTGGGCATGGCTGGTCCTGGCCTAAGCAATGCTCAAACCCCAGAGTTGGAGTGATCCTGCCATAGCCACCAGCAAACACCAGCTCATCCCAAGTTTTGCTCCATAAAGTCCAGAGGATCCACTCCAATCCTCCATCCCCGGTACCACCCAAAGCCTTGAATCCTGAATTTAAACACCTTGGGTGAACACATGCCCTCGGCAAAGTATCCACCAACAGCTCAGGGAAGGTGGAAGCAGGAGAAACAAGGATTTATGCCTGATTTGATCTGGAAAGCCACAGGCAGGAGGACCGGTCCAGGATTGGGAGGCTGAAACCACAATACACCCCAATACCTTGCCTTAAATGTTAGACCCCACTGCCATCTTGTGGCAAATACTTCCTGAAATAAAGTTAAAAAGGGAGGAAAATTCATTAAAAAGTTGCAGAAAAAGTTAGGGAGCCAAGAAGGATGGGTAAATAACCTGGAGCAGGGTGGGGAAACTCATCTGTCTTAAACGATGCTGAGGCTGAGCCCACAGCGCTGTGTCAGACTGAAACTGGCATGGAAAAACCCAGTCCAAGCTGGATTTGGGGAGTTAAGGATATAACCACACACAAAACATGGAATTGCCTGCAGGGCCAAGGCTTCAGCACAAACTCAGTCACTATTCTAAAAACATTCCAGAGTTCCCAAAGTCATGTCACGCTGCCCTGGTTTGAAGGAGGCTTCTCGCCCCACATAAGCAGGATTTAGCTGGAATTAGACACTGCACCTCAGAATTAAGGCAGGCAGCTGCAGGAATTTCCTCGGAGGATGATTGGGAGGTGGGATTAGGGCTCGGGTAGATGGCACAGAGCACCTCTGGGTGCTGGGGAGGCACCGATGAGCACCCCTGGGTGCAGGGCCAGGCAGGGCTGACCCAGCTCTCAGTCCTGGCTCTGCCACACCTCAGCATTTACTTTTTGCATCATCGATCATCTGCAGTGCCTTTGCTTAGCAACTGGGCCTCACTTTAGCAAAGTGCCTGGGTTGCTGCATCATCCACGGATGGCTCCCACCCTGCCAGGAAAAACAGGGACAAACTGGTTTTCCTTCTTTGTGTTGCCATAAGGGACTGGCAGGTGCTGGAGCAGACAGCCTCGAGGCCTTGTGTGATCCCAAACATTCACTGGCTGTGGGTAAAAGTGAATCAAAACTCACTGGCCATAAATAAATTAAGGACTCATTTACAAGAAGTGTGGCTCTGCTCTCAACTCAAATCTCTGCTGGCAGGAATGGATCAAGGAACAACAGGGAGGAATTATTTTGAAAACTGGCACAGAAAGTGGCTATTTTAAAAGAAAATTTAATTTACAGATTGGATATAGATACACGGATAGCTCTCTACACCTGGCCAGCTACACAGCAATGCTTTCTGCCATTAAAATTTACATTTCCCTGTTATCAAAAGGAACAACAGCATAAAAACACGATTCCAGACCAAAGATAACACATCCTTCACCACATTTCTGTTTACACTTTGGATCTCTACAAGCCTTCGCAACTCTACTCTTGCTGCATGTGCCAGGTGTGCGTTACAAGAGCCACAACATATTTAAACCAACTCCTGAGATTTATCCCTGTTGGGAGTTCCTGTCATCCCATAATTTGCTGCTTTCAACTCCCTGACAGTTTTACACATTGGTGTATGTGACACACAATAAATAAATCCAATTATACTGTCAATAACTACATCTTTATCCTCAGAGATGAAGAAGCATTTTGAAGTTGATCCCAGGTATAAAGGTTTCTGTCGGCATTCAACTGAAAACAGAGGGGCCTGAACATCCTCTAGGGGGGTTTTATGGTCTGAAAGTTGGCTGTGGATTTTGGAAAAGAGGTGCTGCCCCATCCTCAGCCTCCCAAGGAGCTGAAGACGTGTGGGATGGAGGGCTGGGATGCTGCTGCTGTCGCTGGAGCACAGGCAGGAGGTTGCTGGAGGTGCATGAGCTCTCCCATCAATAAACCAGCCGAGTGCTGTCAGCAGTTCCAGAAGCCCTGGGGACACTGAGGGGAGCTGGCACCAGCCAGGGCTGTTCCTGCCTCTGCCCAGCATCAGGAGCGGGGAAAGCTCATCATGCTCTTGGCACAGGCCTCTGCAGCACAGCCCTTTGCTCCCTGATCCCAGCACAGCACCCTGGAACTGGATCATTCAACTGCCCATGGAAAACACACCTTGACCTAGCCCGTGGTGGAGAGGGATTTGTTGGGAAAATGGGGGGAAAAGGGAAATTGTTGGTGCAGTGTGCTCAGCACACCCTGGAGCCACCCGCCGCTCTCCCAGCAACGAGACAGGAGAAGAATTAAGTGGAATTAAAGGAAGAATTAAGAATTAAAACCCAAAAGCAGTCCCAGACTGGCTTGGTTACCATTGTCATGGCTACCACAAGAGAGGCTGAGGCATGGGGGGATGCCAGGGGATGGAGCTCCAGCCTGGAACTGCCCACAGGCCCCACCAGGAGTTTTCCCTGCCTGCTGGAACATCGTCTGTGGATGATGGGAATGATGTAGGATGGGAGAAATGACCTTCACTGCATCACATGGACACAGCTTTTCCCACAGCTGGCCTGCCAACCCAAACTGGGAACAGCATGGGAAAGCCTCAGGCCAGGACTAAACCTTGCTAGAGCCACGAGCAGCTTTAACAACTCCTAAATAAGCCATTACACAGGGTGGGTGCATTCCCTCACCACAGGTGCCAGGTCACTGTCACCTTCCCTGTGGTAGAGGAGGTTCGGGATGATCACTGCCTCCAAAAAATCCAACAGCAAAAGGAAAAGTTGGACGTGATTTCTCCTCCATCCACAACACCTCGCCTCTGCATTGGGCAGGGGGATGTGCTGCCCCAGGGAAGGACAAACAGACACACTCAGCTCACACTCACACACCTCCCTGGGCACAGCACTCTGCTTTATTAAATCACCACCGGCAGGGAGAAGAATATTAACAAACAAAAAAGCCCAAAGCCAGGCGCTCCTGGTTTGAGCACTGGTCTCGTTAACAAAGGGGCAGGGGACAGTGGAGGAGGAAAGGGCTGGAGCTGGGTCTGGGCACACCTGGGGAGTGGGCTGAGGAGGAGCTGTGGATTCACACCCACACACAGATCCCATCGGGAATGGGATTTCTGCTCAAATAAATCACTTCCCACAGAGGATGTAAGACCATGCCTTGCTCGAGAAGCACCAGCCACAGCTTCTGCCCAAGCAGGGTCACACACAACTTCTCCATCACACTCAACAGCCTCCCAACTTCTCCATCACATCAGCCTCCCCAGCAGCCAGCACAGCACCACGCTCCCCAGTCTTTCTACATGTACGGGAGAAGGACAATCCCCGGGACCCTGGGTAGAGTGATGCAGACCCCATGCTCCCTCCCAGAAAACCTCTCTTGTGGGTGCCTGACAGCAGCACAGGAAGAGAGAATCATGGAATCATTACTGTGGAAAAAGTCCTCTAGGATCAGCCAGTCCCATCGGGGTAACAGGAGGCAAAGCATGGGTGGAGCAGCGTGGGCTCGTTTTGGGGGAGAATGGGGTGGGGAAAGGGGAGCCAGGGGCAGCATCTGCCCCGGGAACGGGGCTGCCGGGGGTGCTGGCGGCTGTCGAGCAGCCACGGAACAACTTCCCGGCCCCGCCGCAAACTTTTCCCAGCGCCGGGGAGAGGCACCGCCGCCCCCCCGCGCTCCGGCCGAGCATCCCCCGGGAGCCGCGACGGGGAAGGGAAGAGCGAAGCCAGGGAGGGAGGGAGGGAGGTCCGGGCTGTCCGATCCCCCCCTCAGGACTCCTTCCCGGCAGCTCGGAGCCGCTCACGCCCCGGGCACGGTCCGTGATCCCCGGCGGGGGGACGCGGTGTCCCCGCCACCCCGCTCGGGACCGGGGTTCGCGGGAGGGGGGATAAAGGGGTGCCGTCCCTACCTCTCGGCCTTGGTGAACTTGCGGAAAGCCTGGCGGAGGTCGTGGAAGGAGCGGTAGGTCTGCGGCTCGGCCGAGATGCCCTGAGCCCGGGTGGTGCGGGGCCCGATGTGCGGGCTGGGGGCCGGCAGCACGGACTGGCATTTGTGCAGCCGCCGCCGCAGCTCCTGGATCTCCTCGTCCTTCTCCCCCAGGCGCCGCTCCAGCTCCTTGATCCGCTCCTCCTTCAGCAGCAGCAGCTTGGTGAAGTCCCCTTCCAGCTCGGTCATTTTGGGGGTGCCGGGCCGGTCCCGCTCTCATGGAGCGGCTCCCGGGCAGGGGCGGCGGAGCGGCTGCACCCGCCCCGGCTCAGGGCAGCGGCCCCGGCATCGCCCCGCGCCCGCCCAGCCGGCCCCGGGGCCAGCAAAAACCGCCCCGAAAACAGCGGCCAACAAGGGAAAAGACGGCGGGGAAAAAAGGACAAGAAAAGGGGAAAGAGCTCTTGTGCCACTCTGCGAGGCTGGGATCCTGGAAATAGCAACAATTACCATGTGATCGCAGGGTGACGCAGCTCCTTGTAACTGGAGCCGAAGACTTGGGATTCAAACAAGAACACTTCATAAATATTAAATTGCCTCCTGCTAATGAGCCACGTGGAGCCGCCCCCCGGCCCGGCCCCCGGCAGGCTCAGCATCCCGGCCCGGCCCCCTCGGGAGCTCAACATCCCGTTCCTCCCCCCCTGGGAACTCAGCAATCCCATTCCTCCCCTCCCGGGAGCTCTGCACCCATTCCTCTCCCCCTGGGAACTCAGCATCCCATTCCTCCCGCCCCGGGACCTCAGCACCGCGGCTCTCCACCCCGGGAGCTCTGCACCCTATCCCTCCCCGCAAGGAGCTCAGCATCCCACCCCTCTCCTCACCCCACGTTCCAGGCTGCGTTACCCTCAGCACTGCCCTGCTGATCCCTCCTGGGTATCCCCCCTTGGCAGGGCACCTTGCACGCCTCCCTCCATCCTTCCCTGCCCGGATTATCCCGTGTACCTCACGGCTGAGGCACCGCACATCCCAGCCGGCATCCTTCCCCACATCCCATCCCTCTCGGGTACCTGCATCCCTCCCCATCCAGGACTCCACACTCTTTCCCACCAGGTTTCCCTGCTCCCTGCCCTCCAGGTCACCTCCCAGCCAGCCCCCACCAGCCTGTGGGACACGCAGCTTTCCAGACACCCAGTGTCCCTCATCCCAACGTGTACCCTGAGGGAGCAGAGCCCGTCCCCAGGCACAGACATTGGGACCCTTGGTGGCACCTGAGGGGGGAGGCAGCCGGAGTGTTTTGCCAGCATGTCCGGGGAGGGAGGGACTCATCCTTCCTGGACTTATTTGGAAGAGCCCATCATGCACATGAATTTTTAATGCTGGCTGGCAAAGGGCACCATCAGCTCCCCTATCACATTTCCCTCCCAAACCGCTCTTGTTTCTAAGGAGGGATTTCAGGAGCCCCTTGCTGCAGGCAAAAAAGGGGAGGGGATTTTTCCCAGCCCCCACAGCCAGGCTTTGGGCACTCAGGGCGCCCAGGAACCGCTCAGGGTCCACATCCCCAACCCATGGAATCTTGTGCCGCAACTTTGGGGACAGACTTCCTGGTCTACTAGGGCAGGGCAAGGAGAGGGCAAAGCATCTGAGCTGGAGGACAAGGCTGTACCGATGGAGTATTAAATTAAGGGTTGAAAAATCCATTAGCAGCGTCTCCCTTTTAAGGAGGTGGGGGTTGGGGGGGGTGTTTTTGCACTCCTGTGTCTGTGCCTCCAGCCTTTCACGTGTTGCTGCAGACCTCCTGGCTCGGAGCTGTCCCATCCCCGGACTGGAAGCATCCCTGCTGCCAAGGGGTCAGGCAGTCCTGGGAAGGGGGGAGGGGGAACTAATTAACAATTATTAATAATAAGTGCATCGGGCTTTATTGGCAGGCAGAGAGCGCCACCTGGTGGCGACGGAGCCGAGCAGGGCTGAGGTTTCGGGACAGCTCGGGCCTTGCAGGGAGCTCGGGAAGGGAAAAGGAATGTTCAAACAGCCCTGTCCGGAATGCGCTGGGATCCCCACACGCTCCCAGCAGGACAAAGTCTCCAGGAGCGGAACGCAGGCGCTGCCCCGTGCCCGGTGCTGCCACTTCCAGCCCCCGTGGCTGTGTCACAAAGGGGGTGGCGATGCCCGTTGTGACGCCGGGGCCTGGCGGTGCCGTGGGGCCATTGTGACACAGGGACGCCTGATGCTGGGCACCGGGGCCGTGTGACGCTGCTGCGGTGCCGGGGCTGTTTAAGGAGCATGCCGGGCCGTGCCCTCCAGCGGCGCAGGGCACCGCGCTCCGGAGGCGGCAGCTCCCCGGGATAGCTGCCAGAGGATGTCCACGGAGAAGGGCAAGCTCGGCCCCCAGCCGTCCAAGAACAACCTGCTGAAAGATGTGGCCGGAGACACGGGCGGGGATGGGGCCGGCATCAGCCCGACGCTGCCGCCTCCATCCCACACCTCCCGCGTCTCTTTCTCCTCTCGCGTCTCTTTCTCCTCTGACCTCCCGGTGCAGCAGCCCCAGAGCCCGGCTCCACCCGGCCGTGGGGACAAGCCCCCGCGGCATTCCCGCTATCAGCAGAGCTCCAAGAGCGCCGGGAACCGCCCCAGCTCGGCCAGGCTGGTGCGGGGACAGGGGCACCGCTCCGGCGTGCCCAGCCCCGTCCCGCAGGCGCCGCCGGCCAACACCGCGGCCCGGCAGTGCCGCCGCCTGAGGACCTGCGTGGCCTGTTCGGGCAAGGCCACGCCGGAGAGCC
>JANPWX010000389.1:814682-978057 GCA_024734555.1 Trochalopteron elliotii
GTAGCCGCAGGCTTATCGGAGGCCCGGAGCCCCCGGACCGCCAGCAGCGGCCGTCCCTGTTCCGCAGGCTGCTCCGGGCGTGCCGCTGCACCCGGGCACAGCGCGAGCAGCTCGGGGCCAGCCCCGGCCCCAAAGGGACACAGCAGCCCCAGGGAGCGGCACAGGGACACACAACAGGCATCGGGGTCTTGATGGTGCTCCAGGAACCCACCGAGGGCCCCCAGTGGCTGCCATCCTCCTGGCCGTGGCTCGTGGAGACCAGCCTGTGATGTGCTAGACCCCAAATAAAGGATTCCCATCCTAATGCTGCTGCTCTGGGCCTGGTCCGTGGGGGTCCATCCTGTAGGAATGGCTGGCTGACTCCAAACAACCAGCTGGGAAGCGTGTAGGGGAACAGGGCAAGCTCTTGGGTGAGACTGACACTGCTCCCCCCAAGTCAGCCTCGGGTCACACCAGAATGGTCCAGTCACAACTGGAGAAGACCAGAACCAAAATCATTACCAAGACAGAGAGAATTCTAGCCCAAAACGGGAATAACATCTCCCTTCAGCCAAAGGAGGGAAAAAGTCATCCAGGAAGGAAAAGACCATGTGGGGGCGACTCCCCTCGGGATCAAACACGGCTGGCTCCTGATGAGGGGTCTCTGCCTGTCTCCTCCAAACCTGGCACCGTGGAACCTGTCCCAGGGACAGGAACTCAGCCTGGAAGGCAATTCCTGGGTTCCTCTTGTCAAAGTACCTTGAATGAGTAGGAGAAAAGCAGCAGCAGTGAGAGTGAACACAAAGCAGTCCGATGGGAAGAGAAAGGCCCAGGGTGGAAAACACCTGGATGGGGCAGCTGTGGCCTGGGGTAGGGACAGAAAATGCAGGAACCACCCTCAATCCTCACCTGGTGCCTCCCCTTGGCTTCAGGAGGAGGAACACGAGGATCTCTCATACCTGGCTGGGAATAAAGCAGAGCAGCTTCAGCTGACTTTGAGGAAGATGAAGGGGGGAAACCTTCAGCCCACGTAAGTGTCCACCACAGTTATTCATCCTGGCATGTTTTGCAATTAAGGTTTCAATGAAGCTTTTAATTAAGTTAAATACTGATAGTTCAAGACAACCAGGTCCTGGAGTCACAGAACAGTTGGAGTTGTAGCCACTTCCTCCACACTGAAGAGCTCATGGTAGAGTGGAAACTCCCTAAATCTCTATTTTTAAGACAAATTAAGATTTTGGAGGTGAGGTCTTTTTAGCCTCTTTGGTAGGGAAGGAAAAAAAAATCTCTTTTCAATACAGTTCCTTATTTTCTATTTGTGTATGTAATTATGGACTTGAGAACCCTTTGCTCCACAGAAAGGAGCAGCTTTAGGTTGTTTGTTCATTTTAAAGGCAGAAAGATCATTTCCTGGTGTGTTTTAATTACTTCTGAGATGCTTCAAAGCTTCATTTTGAGATTTTTATTTTCACTGGGCAAGTTCTTGGGGTTTTCTTGGTCCTTTGTGTGTATGTAGGGCACTGGGTTGATTATTATGTTTCATTGTTGATTTTAGAGACCTTATGTTTTTCCCAGGAGAATATTAACTTGTGTAGAAATAAAATTAGGATGAAGAGTATCTAATCTAGGGATAAAAATGGTCCCCTGGGAATGAGACAGAATGGGTTTGTATTATTCATTTAACAATTTCTGTTAAATGCAGAACCATCACTTCCATCCAAGTTTTTTAGGTGATAGAGGAACCCTTTTCTCAGAACGTGATCACCTGTGGCAGTTTTGTATTGTCTGATCAATGAAATTCTTTATTTTCTGTTTATAGATGTAATTATGGATGTGAGAGTCCTCTGTCTATTTAAATAGAAAGGCTTGTGGCCTTTCTGCCAGGATACCCAGTCAGGGAAGGAGGATCCCCTTTTCTCAACACCTGAGGTAGTTTCACATCCCTAGAGGATTTGAAATCATGCATGTTGGCCAAGCTGCTGCCATTCCCAAACCTCTGGCCTTCCTGGATGAGGAAAGCAGAGGGATTTCCATCAAGCATCAGCCACCTGACTGCTGCAAAAAGCAGGTTTTGCCCTACAACAATCTCACATACAGCAGAAGGATACAACTTTCCCCAAAGAGGTTTTTAAAAAAGAGCCAAACACTTTCTTAATTAGAACTGTGAAATTCCATGGTTTTACCCCCAGAGCACCGCTTTTGGTTTGAGTTGTTTCACAGCTCCAGGGGCCAGCAGCACAGAGAGGAACCCCCAAGGATGCTGTGAGTTAAGGATAATAATCTATTTTCTGTGAATTAAACCACCAGCTAAGCCCTTGCCCTCAGCCCCACACTCTGACAGTCTCTCCAGCCCTCACCACGTTCCTGGACCCCCAACTGGGGACACTGGGCTGTGACTCTCTTTTCAGAAGAGCTTTTACTTAAAGGAAATCCAATCTCTGGAGCAGAGAACAGCAGAAACAGGTCCTAGGCTGCCTCCCCCCACTCCCGGCACTCTGGGCTTGGAGAGTTTGAGCCAGGATATGAATGACCAACACGTGGTCATTATTAATATCCCGGCTGCCTTGGGCTGCTTGGGAGGCACAGAAGGGAAAACACACACGGTAAAACATGCTCAGTAATCTACTTTGGATCTAGATTAAAGGTTACATCGATATATTTTTGTATATAATGTGTAGCTGCCACTAAGAACAGCCGGTGTGACTCGACTGCTTGAGCTCACTGACAGCTCAACCAGTCACCAAGCAGCATCACCATTCTACAGCCAGCAACTGCTGCAGCTTCAAGGGCAGCTCCTGGGAGGCCAAAATCGCAAAGCAAGAGCCTCTGGAACCCTGTGGGGTCACAGCCTCCCCCGTGTCCTCACATCGAGCCAAAGCCACCCACGCTCCGCATCTATCGGCCCTTCCCGGAGCGCTCCCAGCGCAGGCTCCGGGCTCAGCCCGAAGCAACTGCGGCTTCGTCTGGAGATAAGCACAGAGATAAAACAGCCGGCAGCGAAAAGGTCCTGAGAAGCCTCTGCAAGGAGACCGAGAGAGTCGGGAGCGGCAGGGAACAGCGGGATGAGCCTCCCGCAACCCCACCTGCATCCCTGTCCCGGCTGAGAGCCTGCGCTCGTCCCATCCCTGTCCTTCCCGGCTGGCACACAGGCAGCGCCCGAGGGATGACCAGGGCCAGCAGGAGGAGCGGCTGGGAGCCCAGGGCCAGCAGGAGGAGCGGCTGGGAGCCCAGGGCCAGCAGGAGGAGCGACTGGAAGCACAGGGACAGGGACACTGCGCACCCCCGAGGCACAGGAGCAGCGACATCCCGCTCCTTTCTGTGCCCATCAGGATGGCCAGAGAGCCCGGCCAGGAGCAGGGACACTCAGCACCTCCTCATGGCCCGCAGAGGGAGAAGCAGACTGAGCCCAGGGTTGGGGAAGCAGGGGAATTTGTGTCTCGCACCTCGTGGATGCAGAGGCACAGAAGGGGAGGTCCTGGAGCTGACTCAAGCAGCGGCTCCGCCCCGCTCCAGCATCGCCCCCCGGGCTGAGCTGTCCCGTTTTCCGGGGATAAACCCACCCCAAGCCTCCCCGGCGTTAACACGGCGCTGATAATTTATGGACAGTCGCATTTATGGGTGAGGATGCTGTGGCTGGAGTCCGGGCAGCTCCTACAAGTGCTGGAAAGAGCCCCCATCATTCTTGGTGCCTTTCGTTAGTGCGCGGTTTTAGCTTTAGAGCCTGCCCAGTGAGACCCGGGGAGTTTCTCCAAGGAAAGGGCACGATCCCATCCCTAAGGAAGGGGTCCCAGAAGGTCCTGAGGGATTGACCCACCCTCACGACTCCCACCGGAGGCTGAGCATCCCCAGCCACCACTCCGCACGTTCAGAGGAGGAGGAACGCGAAGTGCTGCTGGAAAAAACCCCTCGGCTTCGGCCGGAGCTCCTTCTCCTGGCTCCCCGCGGCTTCTCTGTTACGAGGCACTATAGAAAAAAACAGTTTACAGCCAGCAGATATGTAAAATATGCCAGCTATTGAACCCGGGAAGGCTCAGCGCCTGCATTTCTCATCCCAGCTTGCTCTGCAAACCCGAAGCACGCAGACATTACTCAGGCTGGAGCCGTAATTATCCCGCTGGCAGCCGTGCCAGCTCTCCCTTGGTGTAACTTTAACAGAGTATCAAAGGTGATGCTGGGTTTTTATAAAATCAATACCCTGCCTTCTACTCCACCTCTGCAACCCCCACCGTTCTCTCTTTCCAAGCTGGCTTTTGCAAGCCAAGAGCCTCTGCAGCAGCAGCAGCAGAGAGGACTCGAGGTCACAGCCCTGTGTGATTTGGAGGAGCTGGATGAAGGCAGTAATCCCCACCACGTTAAAAAAAAAATATTCAGTGTTTATGACTTCCTTCAATAGTGGCAAAAGCCTGAACCTATTTATTCCCACCCCATCTCTTAACATCAGCTGAAGTTTCATGGCAGCTTCCTTAAGGGATTGAGCTGCCTTATGGGGACAGAAGATTTCAGTGGGAGGGCATTCTAAGGCCACAAAAAGGAAGGATTAATTCTGTGCTGTTTCCTTCTTCAGTGATCCTTTTAGTCCCTATTTCACTGGGTAATTTAATAAACTGTGTCACCTCCTCAGTGTCTACTTTACTAACAGATATGAGCCTTTTCACTACGGAGTATCTCCCTAAATGGGAACAATGATATTTATATTAAAAAATCAGCCTTCCCAGTCCCTCTGGAGATGCTGCCATGGAGAAGTCAGTGTGCTGACTTCCTTCTGAGCTTGTCACGGGATTTTTTTGCTGCCTGACACCTTCAGAAAGAGCCTTGGAGTTGGTTTGTGGCACGAGCAGCGTGAGGATGTCTGTGCTATGTGTCCTACACACCCTGCAGCCACTGAAGCATGCAAGAAATGCACCACTCCTTTGGACCACAGAAAGCTCAGGCTTTCATGGAATCCCAGAATGGTTTGGGTTGGAAGGGAGACCTTAAAGATCATCCAGTTCTGACCCCAGTGCCACTGGGGAAACTGGATTGAATTCACTCTGCTATTAAATATAACCCATCCAACCTTCCAGCACAATGACACTGCACATGCAGTAAGTCAGAGGAAATTATTCCAATTGCCCACTTTTTTACTTGTGAAATTTCATGAGTTTACAGAGCCCTTCTGCTCTGAACCAGGCTGGGAGAGCTGGGGGTGCTCACCTGGAGAAGAGAAGGCTCCAGGGAGAGCTCAGAGCCCCTGGCAGGGCCTAAAGGGGCTCCAGGAGAGCTGCAGAGGGACTGGGGACAAGGGATGGAGGGACAGGACACAGGGAATGGCTTCCCACTGCCAGAGGGCAGGGCTGGAAGGGATATTGGGAAGGAATTGTTCCCTGGCAGGGTGGGCAGGCCCTGGCACAGGGTGCCCAGAGCAGCTGTGGCTGCCCCTGGATCCGTGGAAGTGTCCAAGGCCAGGCTGGACTTTGGGGCTTGGAGCAGCCTGGGGCAGTGGAAGGTGTCCCTGCCCATGGCATGAAATGGGCTTTAAAGTTCCTTCCAACCCAAACCATTCTAGAATTATATAAAATACTGTGATACCCCCCTTAAAATATTTTTCTTGAAGCAATAATCTGGACATATTTTCTTGTATCTTCCTCTTTCTTCTCTTTCTTTTTGGCTTTTTTTTTTCTCACTGCTGCTTTGTGACACTGCTCTGGAAATGGTCCCACAGCTTCAACTTCTTCTCCTATTAATATAAATTAAAATAATCCTCTGAATGTCGCAAGCAGGATGTCATTTTCCTTAAGGAAAACGAGGAAGCTAAAAATATTTCTTTGGCTACAGGGGTATCATCACATCCATGCTCTCACCACAACTGCTCCACAGCATCAAGAGACTGGTGGGAAAAAAATAAAAAAAAAGCCCCTCCAGCAACTCCCAGGATAGCAGGGATTTCATACTGGTTTTATCCAGCCCAATCTCCCAGACTCCACGTGGGCTCTGGCACGTTTTAGATAAATATTATTAACTCTCCCCTTTGGAGGCACTTCCACAACTGGACACTCCAACCACAGACTGCGAAGAGTTTTCTCTTTAATAAAGAGGGAGAGAAAAACAAACTGCACAAGTGGGACTTGTTGAGGCTGCAAAAATCCAGCATCCAAATTTAGCTGCTCTCAACATCTACGCCTGAATTCCTGCTGGGTTTTTTTCCCCCTCTCTGCTATCCCAGAAGAATTTCCCACTCTGCATTTGTGGTTCTTAAGGCTGTATCCTCCCTCCCACTCAGCACAGGGTGATTTTTGAAAAATGGTGAATGTGAACAAAAACTGAGAGTTTTCTCGTAACTCCATTAAAAAAAAAAAAGTCACTTTCTGCCAGACTTGTAAACAGATGATTGCATGTTAATGCTTCCTTTTTTGTCATATTCCATCACTTCATCTTATTACAAATCTAGGCAAAGACTTTTCTGAACTGTCTCTATATTTTTTTAAAATATGCAATTATTATTATACATTTTTATACATTTTATTATTATACATTTGTATATATATTATTATACATTTTTTAAAATATGTATTAAAATTGTAAGCAGTTGTAAATCAATAGTAAAAATGGTTCCACCTTTCTTATATATATATGTACATGTATATATTATTATGCATTTTAAAATATATATCTTTAAAAATGTAGGCAGTTGTATATCAATAATAAAAATGGTTCCACTTTTCTTATATATATACGTATATATATTATTACACATTTTTAAAAATATATATTAAAACATGTAGACAGTTGTAAATCAATAATAAAAATGGTTCCACCCTTTTTATATATATACATATATGTATTATTACACATTTTTAAATATATATATTAAAAAGTGTAGGCAGTTGTAAATCAATAATAAAAACGGTTCCACCTTTCAGGAAAACTCATCCCCCAGAGCATTTCCTCTCTGCAGGAGGACAACAAAGCCCTGCCACCCCTTGTGCCCCTGGTGGCAGCGGTGGCAGGGGGTGACATCCAGCAGCACGGCACAGCTGTGGCAGCCACCTGGTCAGCCCCAAATCCATCCAGCCTCCCACTGGCTATTCCCAGACAGAAATGCTCCTGGAAAATGCTCAGCATCTCAGCCCTGACCAATCTGAAAAGCTTCCTGCCCCTCGGTGCCAAAATTGGGTGACAACTGATGGGTTATCTTGGGAAGGCAATGCCACTGAAGGCTGCTCCTCTTCAGCACCTTCCAAATTTATTTGGGTCAGCTCCAGGAGCAGCCTGGCTGTGCCTGGGGGTGTTTGGGGCTGAGGGATTTGGGTCAGCTCCAGGAGCAGCCTGGCTGTGTCTGGGGGTCTTTGGGGCAGAGAGATTTGAGGCAGAGCCCACTTTTCCGTCCTCGTGCCTGCTTGTGTCCTGCCTTTGGATGGAGAGCTTGGAGGTGACAACAGCAAGAAACTCTTGCCAGGAGAAAAGGGACTCTGGAAAATCAGCAGGGTGACAAAGCTGTTGGAAAAGGCCCATGGAAAAAAGCCCCAGCCCAGTTTGCTGTAAAGGGAACGTTGAGCAGGAGTAACTCCGAGTAATTCCGAGCTGGGCCCTGGCCAGGAGCGGCTCCACGGGATCCATGTGGGAATGTCAGCCCTGAGTGACTGCAGGGTGAGCCAGGGGAATGTCCCCATGAACTCCAGGGACATTTTCCCACGAGTGGCTCCTGCCCTGCGCTGCTCTGACCTCAAACCCCCCTCAGGAGCCGCTCTCCCGGAGTGGCAGCACGTGCGGCCGCTCTGCTCCGGCATCTGCCAGCATTCCCAGCAGGCTGGGAGCACTGGGAAAGGGGCCCTGGCAGGCTCTGGGAGCACCAGGGCTGTCCCCGAGGGTGGGGATCCCCCACTGCTCAGGGCTGCTCTTCCAGGGGCCTTTTCACCCCTCAGCAAGGCTATTTTTAAACCCCATTCCCGGCTGTGCTGCTGCAGGCCGACTCCTGCACAGCCCAGTCATTGACTCCCTTGTTTCGGGTTGTTATTCCTTTATTCCTTGGCTCACATCCTGCTTTTCTAGGACACCACAGGAACTCCAACTGCTTCACAGGGACAGAGAATATTTGACTTTCCAAGCCTGCCCAGTGCCCTGGGACGTCCCCGTCACGTGCTGGCCTGTGAAGCCTCCTCAACTTTTACATCTCTGTATCAATATTTAGGTGTTGGAGCTGAACTGTTTATTTCATTTTCTTCCAGCAAAGCTTGCATCCTCCAAGAACATCCTGTAGCTTCCCAGCCATTATTTGGATTTCCACAGCATTTTAACAACAATCATGTAATTTCCCAGCAGAGCCGTTAACGTCAGGCTCCGTGAGAAATGAATATACTGAATATCAATGTTCTTTTTGTCTTCTCTTTTGCCTTGTTTGACAGCTATTTTTACCTCGATTCCCTGGGGGATTCTCTTCTTTCTAAGTGTATTTTCAGTTTAAAATCCCAAGCAACATTCAGCATCCATAACTTTTGCTTTTGGAAGCTACCGAGCGAAGAAGCCATTCCAAGATGATCCTCAGCTCCTGCAAACTCTCCCAACACAGGTGTTCAGGTTTACTTTCCTTAAAAATAGAATTTTCATTATTAAATCCCTTTTTCACTAAGGAATGACACCCTGTTCTGCTCACCATGTGTTCATACTGTCTTGGGGGGAGGAGAAATAATAAAAACCCCACAGATTTGCAAAGACACCATGAAAGTTACAGCTTAAAAGTTCAGTCAACATTAATTGTGGCAGTAAAACCTGAAGTATTTCAGGTGAAAAAAAATTAAATTCATCTCAGGAGGTGCAAATCCATCAGGGCTACACACAGCTGGGGAATTGTTTAGAATTTTATTTTTAATCTAGGAAATATTTACAGCGAAAAACAAAGAATTCTCGATGCTACTGAACTGTTACTGAAACCTCTTGCATATATCGAGTATAAAATTGCTGCAAGCTGGGTTTAGAAACAATTTTGTCTGTCTTTTGGGGGATTTTATTACTTTTTACCTGAAGTCAAAGCTGTATTTATGACCTTTTTTACACCTTCTGTCACAGCTGAAAGCACCAGCTCTGTCAGAAATCCCTGACACCAAGGGAGCATCTGCATAACCCAGTGAGCAAAACCAACAAAACCAGCTGCCTTTTGGAAAAATCTAAATTAGTATTTCTCCTCCGCTTGGTTTGTTCTGCACTGGAGCATTTTCTGCATCACCTGCTCCCCATATTGGAGCCTGGGAACAGCCAGGTAAGCAGCTCTGCTCCCAGGAACCACCTTATCCATCAGCTGAGGGACAATTCCGACCACTTTGGAAAGGGAAAGGAGGGAGAATTGCTCTCCAGAGCAATGTCTGCCACCCAGGTAAAGCTGTGTTGATGAAGAAAGGAAACACCAAGGTGACAGAGCCAGCTGTATTTTTTAGAGGCTTTTGTTTTCCTGCCTTCCCAAGCCCATTCTCATAGGCTGAGCTGGTCCCAAAGCCTGGTGTTCCTGGAAAAGCTGCTGGCAGCTCACCTGGAGGTGTTTTACAGCCATCCTTGCATGTCTGCTTCAGGCTGGGGACAAAACCTCTCCATCCCCCTTTGATAAAAGTCAGGACCTGTGAAAAGCAATTTCCACGGTGCACAAAGCAGAGTCCAACCTGGCCTTGGGTCTGTGCAAGGCATTTTTCCTATTCTAACTGGATTCTTGCCACTTTAAATATGTATTTTTATTTTCCTCTGGCAGAGGAAGTTCTGTCAGAGATGTTCTGTCATATCATCACATTCATCCACATTCAGTCTTTTCAAAGAGCTATTTGAGCAATCCCACAGGTACCAACCATCTTCCCTGGTTCCCAACACAGCATCCCTGTCACCCTGATTTTTCAGCCTTCTGAT
This sequence comes from Trochalopteron elliotii, assembly GCA_024734555.1. NCBI lineage: Eukaryota > Metazoa > Chordata > Aves > Passeriformes > Leiothrichidae > Trochalopteron > Trochalopteron elliotii. The sequence continues at coordinate 824,526 of JANPWX010000389.1, forward strand.
GTTTTTACATTTCTGTACTGGAGTTCTCACGCTTGTAACATAAACAAAGACTGATGTTTGGTAAATAATACATTCCTTTCCAGGTATAAGGACAAATTGATGGACTTCTGGTTTGACCTGTGTGGTCAGAGAGGTGTTAACCTCATTCTCCAATCCCTGATCAAATTCCAAAGACTATATAAGTCAGAATCTCAAAATAAAGCTTCTTTTTTTTCTCATTTCTCAACCTGACAGGTGAGTGTCGTTCTTTGTGTCCATATAGTGACACATCCCTGTCCAAAGGTCCAAAGCTTGGGCAGCAGGAATTCTCTGCCAAGGCTGGAGAAGCAGCTCTGATTCATCCGTGACCTTCTCACAACAGAATTGGCTCTTGCAGGCCATGAATGGGACAAAACCTTGAGTTTGCTCCATGCAAGTTGGCTCCTCTCCTCTCCAGAGGTCCCTTTGGATGCTCTCAAGTCTCAGTTTTCATGGACACCAACATTAGGAGCTCAGGAAGCTCCATCCCACTCCAAAATCCCAGAGATATTCTGATTGCTTTCTAGTCCAGCTGAATGGATTCCCATTTAAACCTCACTGCTCGATAAACTGCCAAAAAAATCTCAGCTCCCAGGGAGGATATTTAGTTACAATTCAGAATTTATACATGCATTGCAAGGCACCTGAAGGGGTTATTTTCTCCCAAACAAGCAAATCAGCAATTAAAATATTTGGAATGTGCCATTTCTAGCCAAGGCCCAGGGCTGTGTGTTACCTCACAGTTGTAATTTGTCGTTGGGTGCTGGAGAGGCTTCAGGAATTTCCATCTGCACAAGGATTTGGGAGAAGTTTGGCTGCTTTCAGAGCAGGGGAAATAAAAGCAGAATATGACTTCAGTGTTGCTAGCAAAGTTTGCCAGGAAAGATGGACATCTCCTTTGAGACAGGCCTGAGAAGCTACTTTTCCCAGTGGGAAAATGACACCTTGCCAGAGGTAGAACTCTCTTGAAGAAGTGACAGAACATCAGGGCCAGTCCAGTCCAGGATGGTGGCACTGCTCACAGCAAGGGTGGGCAGGAGCCCTTGGAGGGTGGGTGGCATTTTTGTAGAGTTTAGTTTGTCCAGCAGGACCATCCTGAGCCACCCCATCACAGCAGGAATCTGATGTGATGGGAAGAACAAGGATCACTCAGAAAGGAGAAGGTGCCTCCAACACCACCCACACCAGAGCTTATCTAAAAGACTTGGAAGGAATTCCTCCTGGCACAGGGTGCCCAGAGAAGGTGGGGCTGCCCCTGGATCCCTGGAAGTGTCCAAGGTCAGGCTGGATGAAGCTTGGAGCCAGCTGGGATGGTGGAAGGTGTCCCTGCCCATGGCTGGGGTGGCACTGGGTGGGCTTTAAGGTCCCTTCCCACCCAAACCCATCTGGGATTCTGCTCTGGAGTGGTGTTTTATTTAAAGAAACACCATTTTCACCAGACATGGAGACATTTGAAGGTTCAAGTCTGACCACAGCTGAAAAGGGCTTGTTTAAAAAAAATCACCCAAAATGAGTTGTGTTCCCCATCCCTCACTCTGCAGGGCAGCTCAGAGGATGGTGCTGGCAGAGCTCCTTTGGAGCAGCAAACTGCAACATCCCAAAACCTGCCAGGGTCCCAGAGTCATTTAAAAAATAATAAAAATAAAATAAACACTTGAAAGGACAAAAGATACCCCTTACACCTATACTGAAGTCTGCTTAAACTACTATTTTTACTATTTTTCCATTCTTTTCTATTAAATACTGACTCTGTTTGTGGTTAGGAGTCACACATCCTAAACCAAACACCACTGCCCTGCATCACAGACCCTTTTTTGTTCACATTTGGCCTCATGAGGGGAGATCCAGCTCCACCACCCACCTGAATTTAGGACAGCTTGGCAGCCCCCCTGAACTCCAACAGCAGGATTTTGCTGGCTGGATCCAACCCCAAACCCTCAGGGAAGTTCACATTTAGCCCAGGCAGAGGGGCCAAGCCTCATGACTTGAGGCTGAACTGCTCTTTGTAGCCTCCTGAAGGAGGAATGAGCCTCTGAGCCAGGGTCCACCAAGGTCCCCTACCCCAAAATCCAGCTCTGCCCCCTGCCAGGACAGCCCCAACCCTTTCCAGCTCAAGGCCACCCATGGGCAAACCCAAACCCAGCAAACAGACCACCCACCAACCCACTGGGGAGAGGAGGCAGGAAAAAGAGCAAGGCTTAGGGAAATATTTTAAGAAATCCAGCCCCTGGCCAGCACTATTTTGGGTTCTGAGCACTTTGAGGCTGTTGGAGCAGAGGTGTGGAGGTCTCCAGCATGAGCTGTCTGTATTTAGGGGAGCAGTGGGGCACTTCACACCCACTTTGGCACCTCTGCAATTTGTGTAGGTGAATAATTCTTCCTGTACCTATGAGCTGGAGGGGCTGGCCACACATTGCCCACTCAGGACTTTCCTGAGGTTGTTTCTCAAGGTTCTTCAGGTCACAGGAGCCTTTTTAAAGCCTTTTAAATTCCTTTTACAGTTTCCCATAGCCACCATCCCACACTTAGTCCCTAAGGTGATTTGGGACAGGCCACACATTCCTGATCTTCTCCACAGCACCTCTGCCTGAGCAAGAACAAAGTTATCCCTGACTTGCTTTTCCTGCCCCAGGGAAAGTCAGGGACAGGTACTTCTGACAATGGCATGGAGTGACAGGACAAGAAATGACTTTAAAGTGACAGAGGGCAGGTTTATAGCAGACATTGGGAAGGAATTGTTCCCTGGGAAGGTGGGCAGGCCCTGGCACAGGGTGCCCAGAGCAGCTGGGGCTGCCCCTGGATCCCTGGCAGTGTCCGAGGCCAGGCTGGACTTTGGGGCTTGGAGCAACCTGGGACAGTGGAAGGTGTCTCTGCCCATGGCAGGGGTGGGAATGGATGGGCTTTAAGGTCCTTTCCAACTCAGCCCATTCTGTGATTCAATTTCTCAATGAATTCATAAACCAGGGACTTACAAAGCACACTCAGGATATCAAAGCCTATCCCAGCCATTATTTCTTCCCTGAATCCCTTGTAAAGGTTCTGCACCACTTTTATAAACTTCTGTACTCAATGCCTTAATGGCAGCAGGATGTCCCAAGTGCTTTTCTGCCATCCCACAGGATGATAAAACACACCTGAATTCAATGTGCTGCAGAATCATTTTTCAGAAGAAAGTTATTACACATTAGGAAGGTACAGTGAGTCATGAGAACACAGCCACCCTTAAAGAGTGGAGTGGGAAATATTCCACAAATGCCTGCATCCACCAGGCTGACACAGGAGGTATGAAATGTGCTTTGATGGAAAACACAAGTGGAAAAAAGCAAAAGCTACATGGAAGGAAACAAGTCACAAACTATTTGCTCTTGACTCCCCAAATGGCCGAAGCTCAGTAGAGGTAAACAACTCAGCTTAGTGGTTAGGCCTGGCTTACATGTCCCAACATATTGCTTGGAAAAATCTCATTTTCCTTCCTGGTTTCCCAGCAGAGGAAAAATCTGCAAGGTCCAACACCACCTTTTTAAGTTTGTTAAAAGCAAATTTATATATAAAAGTAAAGCCTCATTCCTGTCTATCTCTCCTGGCCAGACTTGCCCAGTTCTTCATGCAAATCATTCCCATTTCTCTTATCAGTGCCCTTATATCCCCAGATCAATACCACTTTTCCTACCTCCCCCTTTGCCCCCACCAACAAACTGGACCAGTGGCCTTGACCCCATTTTCTTTACACCTGCACCCAACCACTGGGGCATTTCCTTCTCCCCAGCAGCTCTCCCTTTCCAGGCAGGATATATTAAATATATCTATTAGGATATATTAGGATTTGTGCTGTAGGCAGCCAGGCAGGCTGGGGCACACTGAGTTCACTCCACCTTTGTGCAGGGTGTCCTTCCAAAACAAACAAAGACCTGTGCAAGTCCTTGTCTTTCCCATCCCATTTATTTGTCCTGAAACAGAAAGAAAAAGGGGAAAAAAAATCCCGAGGCTTTTCTCCTGCACACACACAAGCCACAAAAAGGTGCTGCAAAATAACCACATCTGGTCTTTAAGTGTAATTATTTGCCTCGGGAGCTTTGGTTTCAGCTGGGAGAGAGGTTTAAGTCTATTATTTTAAGGAGTCCTAACAGCATTAGAGGACTTACTGTCAGTGATTTGTACAGTAAATCCAATTACAGCTTTTCACTTCTGTTCAGTGTAAACCATTACTATCAGAACTTTCTGGTTTTTTGAATGCACTTGAAGGAGAAATAAGAGCTGGAAGTGCCCAAGGCCAGGCTGGATGGGGCTTGGAGCAGCCTGGGAGAGTGGAAGGTGTCCCTGCCTGTGGAAGATGAGCTTCAGGGTCCTTTCCAGCCCGAACCAGCCTGGGGTTCTGTGACATTTTGCAGAAATTATTTTCTTTTTTTAAGCTGCACTACATAAATCCTAACACCTGTGACTTCGAGGTTTGCCGTCATACTTAATGGGAGGACTTTGTTTGATAAATCTACAACTTATTTCTGAAGTTCCTGATATTTTTAGGCCCATGATGCCCCTGTTTTTACCCTAAAACTAGGTGGAAGCCACAATCTCAGTATCACGGACAGAAGTTGGGAAGCAGGTTGGGAAATTGTCAGCAGAGTCAAAAAATATTGGAACATGACTTCCAATTAAACTTCCCAAGCATTTGGGTGTGATGATGCCTTTTGAAGAATGTTTTGCCAGAGGGGAGGACACACCAGCAGGGACAGGATTCAAACACTTTTTGTGTCAAACACATTTGCAGGAGCACTGCTGCCACCAGCTCCAGTTTGAAACCACTTTCTTTGCAATTATTTTTGGACACGGATTTTAGGAGCCAGTACTGAGCAGGGAAATGGGGAATGAGGGCATTTCCTGAGCTTGCTGGCTCCCACTTTCCTGTGTGCAGGTGCAGGACCCTATTCCTGTGCTGTGATTATTCAGGCTGGCATTGCACTGTGGAACAAGGCTGGAACTGCACACCCACTATTCATACTGTTGTTATCCAGAGGCACTGAAGAAACACCTGAGACTGAAGGAGTTGTAACCACAGCTTTACAAAAGTCATTTGGCTCACAGCAGAATTTATGGAGCAGCAGAGTGTCAATATTTGTTCCATATCCCAACATCAGCCTTACACAAACACAGGTCATATCAAACTATCCTAAATCAAAGGAATACTTATGACCACGGATTTATCTTGAAGCCACAGGCACACAAAACTTTTATAATTAGTTCTGTTTTCTTTGGCAGCAGCACAATCCAGCACCCTTTGGGCACAACTGTTGCTTCTCCACAGCACAAACAAACCCAAAATGTCTCAGCCACAACAAGGAAAAACTGGCAACTCAAGAGTCTGGAGAGTCCCAAGCTTGAGGGAAAGGGGTGCAGAAACCTCATTTATGCCCATTTGTTAATATAATTTTTTTTCACCTAATATCAGTTTTGGAATTAGGACCAAGTGGTTTTCATACCTCTAAATACAAATACACACAGGCTGTTTGCTCCACTATAAATTCCTTTTCAGCCTAGCAGCAGCTGTCTAGCAGGGTGTGAGTCAGGCTGCTGAAGCAAAGGATTGTTTTTTTGGAAAGCATTAAGACTTCAATTGAATTGTTCCTAATTACAGAGCACAGTGGCATTGCAGCATGCAGATTTATTCAGGGAGAAAGGGAGAACTGTGATGTTTAGAGAGCTATAATGAGCTGCAGTGGTGCTTAAAAATCCCTTTATACACACACAAAACCCTCCCCAATAACTGATACACATCCCTCTAAATCTGTAGCTGACTTGGGAAAATTCAGAGTTTTTTGGCAGCATCCCATTTCTTCCCCAACTTCCAGCAGTCCCTGCAGTGGGAATGTCACCAACCAGAGCATCCACACGCCTGGATCACAGCAGGGTCTGTCTGACCAGGGTGTCTCCACCAAGCACTCAGGAGATGCTCTCAACATCGCCATTTTCATGTCCTTAAAAAAGCTGGGCTCTGATCCTGCTCCTCCTGACACCAAGGATATTTTTATTGGCATTATTGCTATGTTAAAGGATGGCTGCTGATCCCCAGCAGGGCTTGGCACAGCCAGAGATTTGCCATAAACCCCTTGCTGGACATCCTGGAAAACTTTGTGCAGCACTTCCCGGGAAAGCTGGAGGATCAGGCCCCCCTTAGGGGGTTTGTGGCAGTAAATAAATAACACAAAGGGGTGACATCCACTCAAGTGTCGTTTTTCCTGAGCTGGAAGTGCTTTTCCCTAATCCCACCTGGCAGGCTGAGGCAAACCCTGGAGGAGGCAGCCCACTGCTGCTGTGATTGTTGAGAAGGAAACAATCATGTTCTGCTGCTCTTGGGGCTGCTCCACTCTGCCTCTCGAGAGGCTTTCAAGGATACACGAGCACAAATCACCTCTCCTCTCTTGATCACTTCTCCTTTTCTGAGCCAAATCTGTGGCAGAGAGAGGAAGACAAGGGAAGGAAAGCATCACAGCTGCCTTTCCTGCACAACCTCAAAAACTGATGCTGAATTTCCAGCCCCTCTGGCATCAGAATGGCTTTCCATGTCCATATGTGTTGTCATACTTCCCTCACACCTGTGGGGTTTCTATCCCAAAATGGGGGTTTCCATCCCAAACTGCCCTATTTCCATGCCACAGCTACCTGCATTTCATCCCCTCTTGCTGACAAATCATCAGAGTCCTGTTACCTGCACTCAGATAACACCTCACATTTCCCCCAGAGAGACATTTTCATTGTTCTTTTTAGTGTTGGGCCCGTGAAGGTGTGTGACACTTGATTTTATGGAGCTGGTTTTCTCCTCCTACTGTCACAATTCCAGGGCAGAGGCATTTAACTGAATGATTTCATGTGTCAGGGGAAATATAGGTTAGATATTAGGAAGAAGTTTTTCACTGAAAGGGTGATTAAATACTGGAATGGTTTGCCTGGGGAGGTGGTGGAGTCACCATCCCTGGATGTGTTCAAAAAGAGACTAGATGTGGCACTTGGTGCCATGATCTAGTTGAGGGTTAGGGCTGGGTTGGACTTGATGATCTTGAAGGTCTCTTCCAACCTACACATTCTGTGATTCTGTGATTTTCCTGTGCTGTCTGAAGTGCTCAGTGGCACACTGGGGCCTCCAGTCTGAAATCCAATGTCCCAGTGATCAAATCCCACCAGCCCTTTAGGACAGGACAGGATGGCATGCTAAAGAGGGAGAAATCCCTTTGAAAAGGAAAAGAATCCATTGTTACATCTGCCATTCCCAAGCTCTGCCCTGATCCCTGATCCTGATGAGGAGAAGAAGCAGATCCCAAACTCTGCTCAGGGCGAGGTGCTCAGGGAGAGGTAACTGGTTGGGAAGGGCTTGCTTGGGGATTTTATCTTCTTTGAATGCTCCAAAATGTGCATTTGAATCTCTAAATTCTGCAGCAAGGTGGATACCAGATGGCAGATGTTCCCTTGGGAGCAATCCCATCTTTGGGCTGTGAATGGGAGCAGCACCCTGGTGAGCCAGTGGATGCAGGGAGGAAGGAGAGAGATGCTGCTCTCCATGAGGGATCCAGGCCCTGTCATCTCCCCCCACCAGGGATACCTCATGCTTTTAAAGCTGAGCAAACACAGGGATGGCACTTTTCCAAACCTGAAGTGTCAGCAACACCTAATTATAAATGCTTCATTTAACAGGGCTGAAAATGAAGCCAGGACTGTGTCTGTGTGGTGGGAGTCAGCTCTGGGATGGCAAACCATGCCCCAGCCTGGTCATGCTCCAGCTCTGAAGTCAGAGACAGCCACAGCAGGATGCAGTTCCAGGGATGGATCCTGATGCTGGGATCCTAAACCTGCACATCCTGTGAGAAAAATGGTTTAGTGGTGAGCACAGTGGTGGTGCTGGTTTGACTTGACAATCCTAAAGGTCTTTTCCAAACTTAATGATTCTATAATTCCATGAAATCACTCTGCTAAAGCCCTGCAGTGCCCCATTTCATTCCTGTGAGGGTCCAGAAGGATTTTGGAAAGAGCCAAACATTCAATTCAGCTGCTGCATCACCAGATGTGGCACAAGGACTCGGGATGCTCAGAGGCTGCCCCACCTGGAAGCCAGCCCTTGCAGAGATTCGTTGCTGCTGGATTTATCCACAGTCTTTTCTGGGTGCAACAAACCCTCCCCAAAACCTGCACTGCCTTTCCTCACTGTGAGCTTTTGCTTGGATAATGTTTTTGCAGCAATTTCTGCAAACCCACAGCTTTGCTTAGGCCACCCAGAGGAATTTCTCCACCAAAAGGGATTTCTCACTCCTCCAGCAAACCCAAACCTCCTGTAAAGAGTTTGTTTCCAAGAATTTCACAAGGCTGTGTCCCTTCTCCCAGCATCTCTGCTGGGGCAGGATCAGGTGGGAAAGGCCTCAGCACAGAGCAGAATGGTGCCAGAATGATCCCAGCCCTTAAACTGAGCTCTGCCTTTGGTGCCCTGCATTTATTTAGGGAGAGCTGGGCCTGGTGGGTGCTGTCTGAGGCAGCTATCTGGTCAAAGGCCTGGAGGGAGCTGGCAGATAGGGCAGGTTAAAGTTTAACCCACAGGACTGTAAAGCAGCCCCGGGGCTGCTGAACCTTTGGAGTTTGATATGATGATTAGGGAATAACCGCAGTGACACGTCGCAAACTCCCCACAGGCACGGAGACCTCTTTCCCGGGGGGCCAGCTCCAAATCTGCTCAGGTAGGAGGCTGCTGCTCAGAGATTTGGGGGGGTGGGAGTGGGTGTGCAAATCAGGGCTGGCTGTGGGGCTTGGGAAAGAGCAGCTCCATCGGGAGCCTCCCACCCCAACAGTGCCCTGGCATCAGACTCACAGCCCGGAGCTGCCCCACTCCAGCAGGGCTGGGACCCCCACACAGCCCCACACCCCTGGGGTTGGGTTTGGAATGAGCAGGGTGGGCATAAGAGGGCTCCTCGGGGGCCTCAGTGTGGTTTTCACCTGGCAAAGCCATGGAAAGAGGGGGTTTTCTGCTTGTCCTCCTTGCCCGAAAAGCGAGGCCAGACAGAGAGGAGGGATTTTTCCCTGCCATAATTCGCCCTGGATTTGTTAAAGCACAACTTTCTGAGGCTTAATCATTAGAGATCTCTCCAGCCAACTCAGTGTCCCTCCTTCTCTTTGCCAGAGATCAGTCTCCCTAGCCAAAGCAATCGCTGCTCCTACAACCCCCTCAGTTTTCCCTAATCCCTTCCAACTAGCAGGGATAGTTTCTGCCCAGCACAGAATGCTCCTCCCAAGCTCTTTCTCTCGGTGGAACAGGAGTTTAGGGTGGGAGCAGGCAGGGAAGGAAGGATGGTTTCAAGGTGTCTATGGGGATGCAAATTAAACACTAGGCAAGGAGGCTGGGCTCAGCATCAGAGAGTGGCTTTTTGGGGGCATTTTGTGTGCATTTTGTGTGCATTTTGGGGGCATTTTGTGTGCATTTGGTGATAGAGCTGCAAGAGCTGTGCCCAAGAGGAAAGGGATTCCCAAGCAAAAGGGGCCGAGCGAAAAATTTGCCAGATTAGGCATGGAATGTTTTCTTCCAGGCTCATGTGCTGCAGCACCTTCATGCTGCTCCGAATTTGCCCTGTTTTCCTGCAGATGTCTGTGAGTTCCCACTTGGTGTGGAGCCACCAGAGCTGGAAAACAACCTCCCACCCAGGGGAGCCAAGGGACGAAAGCCTCGTGCTGCGTTGCTCAATCGGACTCCGTCCCTCGGTGTGTCACCCCAGCCAGGGGCTGGGGCAGCTCACAAGCCTTCTAGTCTTGGGGCAGAAAATGAAGCATGCTTGGTGTTTATGGATGTGCAGAAAGGAATATATATTGCTAGGAGCCTGGAGAGAGGGGGGAAAAATCCCCAGAGCAGGGATAACCTAGAGGAAAATAGTTCCTCTATAGTGACCTATTTGGGTTATTAGAGGAAAGAGTGAATATTATTATCCAGTCTTTCCAAAGGTTGTTATTCTTCAGGAGGAGAAGCTGCACCGAGGGGATACAAAACAAAACAAAACAAAAAAATTGCCTTATTTAGATGTGTCCAAGTGGGTCAGCACAGTGTTGATCCTGTGTGATAAACATAGGTTTGTTATCTCCTTCATGGAACCTGGAACCAACTTTCCCCGAAAATGCTGCACAGGGGCAGGCTCTGCCCTGAAATACACCCTCAGCAAAAATCCCAGCATGGGAGACATCCCCTGGCTGAGGAAAGAGACTCCTCCTTTTCCAAATAACCCAAAAGTGAAGCCAAATTCCCCACTTTTTTTTTTTGGGTAAATTCATCTTGCGGATGGATGGATGGATGGATGGATGGATGGATGGATGGATGGATGGATGGATGGATGGATGGATGGATGGATGGATGGATGGAGCAAAGTCAGAGGATGTGCTGTAGTAGGTGTGAGGGATCCACATGTAGAAGTAGTCATGGAGAGGTGGCATCATAATAAGTTTGCTTCTTGTTGATGTAGGCTTGCAAGGTATGAAAGGACCTTTTCTTGGCTTGGCACTTCAGAATTTCAGCAGGAACCTAAAATAGATACTCTGATATAAGGTAAAAGCAGAACCTTGATGCTGTGACCATGCTAAGTTGGTGCTATTGTCAAAATTTCGTCACAAAGGAGGATGAAATAGGAAACATGGATAGTTTGCATTTCCAAAGGTGTTAATTTCAATTTAAACTTCTGAACAAAATGCAACTTCCCCCTATGCTTTTTTTTTTCCTTTTCTTTTTCACATGGTGGTCTGTGTTAATGATAATCCATTTTAAGGGCAAATCCCCGAAAATGGTTGAATTCCAGAACTACTATTTCTATTAAGAGTGGCTGGGTTGGTTCTTTCTTAAAGCAGTGCTGAAAGCACTGCCTGAATTTGCTGCAGTCATTCACAATTTCTATCAGGTGCCACAGAAGAGGGGCTTTCCCCTGTGAGGGTGAATTTGCTAATTGATTCCTGGCTCAGGGAATAAAGGAGAGAAAGTAATCGTGTTTCCTCTGGGTGACAGGAATTCTCCTCCTTTAAGGTAAAAATAATATCCCAGCACACTGGCACTGCTGCAAGGAGTGGGGCTGGTGCCTGCAATAAGGGGAAAGGCCTGGAATTCCATAAGTTCCAGAAATAAAACATCCTCCCTATGATTTGTATCCTGTAAATCATCTGGATGCACTGATGGACACATGGATGTGGCACCTGGGGATGTGGTTTGGTGGTGGGTTAATGGTTGGACTCGATGACCTGAGAGGGCTTTTCCAGCTCAAATGATTCTGTGATTCCATGAGATGGACCCTTGGGTGGCAGAGGTGGAAAAAAATGTATTTTACACCCTGTCCAAAAAAGTACTTAGATGCCCTTGGCTCAAGGGAGGCAGAAAGGAAGGAGGGAGAGAAGAAATTCTTGGAAAACCGAAGGGTGGAAAAACTGTTTTCCTGGGCTTGGGATTTGTGTTGGGATTTATACCTCAAAGAAAAGAGAGGTTTGCTGTTTCCATCCTGGAGAAGCCCCACTGATGAGAGAAAAGCTCTTTATCTTATAAATGACCTGTGGATTACGTTAGGCTGGTAATTAATAGGTGTGAATTGACTGCTCAGAGTGGGGCTACCAAACCATCTCAAGGTGGTGCATGGGGCTGTGTGTCCAGCCCTGAGGGTGCTGTCCAGTCTGGGCCTCCTTTGGAATGGGGGATTGCAGGTTCCTTTGGAATTGGGAATTGGGGCTTGCAGATTCCTTTGGAATTGGGACTGGGAACTTGCAGGGGCTGGTGCTACCCTGGGGTGGGGGTCTCCAACTGGACCCCACTTCCAGCAGGACCTGCTGCACAGGTCCAGGTGAGCCAGGGCATCCCTGAGGATGGGCATCCTGCACCTCTTCCATGGGACAGGGCTGTTTCTGTGGGTCAGGCTGGGCTTTCTCCAAAGGCAGGAATGTGTGGAAGCACCAGGCACAGATTAAAGCCACATCTTTGTTAACAATTCCCCCCCCAGACCTCAGGTTTTGCAGCAGGCTGTGATTAATTACTTCACTGCAGCCTTGAATGCCCTTGCTCCCTAACTCCAAGTGGATTGCTTCAGCATATCCTGGAGTGCACCAGTGTCTAGACATGCTGGTCCACGGCCTGAAATCTTTGCAGAGTGCCTTACCAGAAGAGCCCAGAAGAGCTTGTCTGTCTTATCTAATAAGGCAGAAGGCAGAGAGGGATATTGCTGCCTCTGGAAAGGCATCAGCCAGAGAGATGCTCTGTTCCCATCCCTCTGCCAGCCCGGAGGCTTGTGCTCACTGCTCAGCATGAAATCATCGCCGGGAGGGAGAGAGGGACCTTCCTGGAAATCCCTCCTCCCTGCAGGAGAGGATGTGTGGCCTTAAAGGATCCACGTGCAGGTTCATCCAAAGCCAGCAGCCCTGCAGTCATCCAGCACAGCAGCGCTCAAGCCCAGCTCAGAGGGCTGAGACAGACCTACCTACCCACCCACCGAGAGATGCAATTTGATCCCTCAATTCCCTCATGAAACCAGGATGCTCCAAAAGCAGAATACAAGGGGCCAGATCTGCAGTGCGACAGAGCTTTCCCCTATAGGGTGGATATGGGGTGTGTCTGCTCAGGCAGGGGAGGGTGCAAAACCAAAACCAGTTTTTTGTGTTTGTTTGTTTTTTAGTTTTGGTTTGGGTTTGGGTTTTTTTTTTGATTATTTGTTTGGTTTTTTGAAGGCTCACTTTCTCCTTCTGTAGCAGCCTGGGAAAGGCTCCAAGTGGTTTTTGCACAGCAGTGTGCTAACCCTGCCCCGTGCCTGCTGAATGCCAGCTCCGGAGGAGACAGCAGGCACAGACACCACAAACATCCACAGGGTTTTGTTGCTGCCCTCAGAAGGGCAAAACAAACCAGGAACTGGGCTCCAGCTGCTGCAGAAAACACTCTTTTGGGAATTAGAGACAGGAGAGAGCTGCTGCATTGGATAATCCATGTCCCAGCCCCTGCATGTTGGTAGAAATTAAAACACTGGAGAACCCAGGAGCATGGGGAAAAAAATAAATAAAATCAGAAGATCCTCATCAACCTCTGCATTAAATAGTTCCAAAATCTGGCATTACAGGGGTGCCTCTCCTTGAGTCACAGTCTCTGGACTTTGGTGTGGCAGAGCCCAAGTGACACAAGACTGAGCTCCTCCACATAACTGGGCTGATGCCCCATTTTTGGTGCTGGGAATAATCCATTTTAAATTGAAAGCAGCTGTTTAAGACTTCCAGGGCACACAGGCATAGGAGCACAGGGCAGGTAATGGCCAAAGACAAAGTGGGCTGCCCCAAGCCTTGGCTCCTCCCTCAGTGAACCACAGGAACAGCTGATAAAAAGGGGTTGGTGTTAAAAGCTGGGGACTGGAGAAGGCTTTTTCTGTTATTTCTGCAGAATCATGACACGCTCAGAAAATCAGCTGTAACCAGACAGATTGCACTTCTTTACCTGCATTTCTTTACCTGTAGTGCTCACCTTTTGTGCACCAAGGGACTGCTGTGCAGGGGGATTGTTTAGAGGGCTCCTCCCAAAAATCTGGCAGTAGCTCAGGGTGCAGGCACAGCAATCCACCTTCCTTCCACCTTCCCACTGCTCTGGATTTTCCTTCTGCCCAGCATTCCCACCACCATCCCATCCCAGGGTGCCTCATCACCCTCAGTCCACCCCTCCCAGCCCCTTTGGCCCTGTTTGCTCTCCAGGCAAACTGGGAGGAGGTGCCTCTCTGGGAGGCACCACCTTTCCTTGCCTCCACCTTTCTGTCATAAAATGCAGTTTTAGGCAATAACAACCATGTTGGATGACATAATTAAGCATTTTCCTACTTGGAGTCCTTGGTCCCATTGGCCCCCAACTCTGGCTACAAGGACTTGAGGAGGGAACTCCATCTACAGACCCTGCTGTTATGCCTAGACTACATAAATGGATTTTGGACAAGCTCAAAGCTCAGCAGTCAGGAAAAACAGGGAATCACCAGGAGTGAATCCATGTTGTAAATGTCCCTTTCCCAGGATGAAGCCCAAGTTAGATTCAGATTTCAGTTTTATGGTGTTTTCAGCCCAAACTCAAACCGAACCAAAAAATCTTGACTCATCCATGACCTAAAACTGCAGCTCAGAATCAGAATGTCTCAACCCAAGGTTGTTCCAGCCCTGAGCTGAGCTGAGATCTGAAGTTCTCCCATGTTCTTTATTTTCAAAAATGAAAATAGGCCAAATTTGGAGCTAGGTCCTGTTTCTCACAGAGTGCTGGGCATGGCTGATACAAGGTTGCCTTCCCAGTGTCAGCATCACACAAGACCTGAAAGACTCGTTGTTGTGTACTCAGTGCAGGATTAGGCACTTACATATTTTTTCCTTCTGAGACACCACCAAAAGGCTACAAATTCCCTCTGTATCTCCCGAGGATCTGACTGTGGGTTTAACTGCTGTTTATTTCAATTCAGCAAGGAGGATATTTCTGCTTTTTCCATGGTCTCTGCTGTTCTCTTTTGGTTTTATCTCCAAAATAACTGATTTAGGAAGAGCGACCCTGTAAACTTTCTCAGCAGGGTGGACTTTCTCCTCCCGGCCGTATTAATTGATTTAATTTATCTTAAATTTGATTGCAGTGAGCACCCCTAATTAACCTGATTTTTTGCTGCTAATCACTCCCAATGGAATCAAATCACAAATCCGGGGATGGATTGACCGGCACACAGAAAGAAGCCGCCCTCCGTGCCTTAATTCAGCGAACGGGATATAATTTGATCCAGGTAGGAATTCACGGTCCCATCCTTTGGTGCAGTCTCCAGCTTCATCCTGAAGCTTCACTGGGGGCGTGAGCAGTGAATCCATGCTCCTGAATCACTCCTTGCTCCTTCCTTTTTGCTCTGTTTCTCCCTCACATCCCTGCTGGCCATCACTACGTTGTCTTTCACAAAGCAGGGTCTTATTCCTCAAGGAATTCCTTGCTTGATGGGAAATTACAGTAAAGGTGGGGGAAGGACAACCCTGAGCGCTGCTGAGTGTTGGGAAAGGTGGGGATTGGAGTCTCAAAACCAAAGAAAACCCACAGAGCAAAGTTTCAGAAGAGGGATGAGGTGGGAAGTCCAGCATGTTGCCTTTTGTGCACATCCTTGCACAGGTACATGGGAGGAAGGTGCCTCACCTGCTCCAAGGTTTGCTCCCAGTTTAGGCTCCAAGGTCTCCAAGATCCAAACCTCCCGTGGTTAGGGCAGGTGGAGGCTGGGCATGACCCTCAAACCCACCTGGGAAAGCCTTTCTTGGCTACCATGACCCAAACAAGCTCAGCCTTGGAAAGCACTGGGCACTGCCATGACCACGCTTTCATCCTGGAAGAAGGAACTGCAGACACGGGATTTTAGGCAGGTGTAGGCCATGAACTTTGCCTTGTTCTGCATGGCACTAGAGGGCACAACAGCCCCAAGCATGACCTGAGGTTCCTGGGGAAAAAGCACATTCCAGGACCAGGCCAGCAGCTGTTTGGTGCCCTGGAGGAGCCTTTCTGCTGTACCTGACCCATAAGATAAGGGACTTCTGGATGTCTTAGGTTTACTGTGGCTTTGTTGGAATCATAGGGGTTGGGAGGTTCTTTAAATCCCATCTTGTTCCAGCCCCATGGGCAGGGACACCTTCCACTGGCCCAGGTTAATCCAAGCCCTGTCCGACCTGGCCTTGGAATTACGCTGGTGTTCAGTTTTTCCTACTATCACATCTGGCAAAGCTCACTCCAAAGGCACACATTTCAGCTCCCAGTCCCCCACACACTTCAACATCTTCTTGCTCTTCTCTCTCCCTTCCTTTTCCATTCCAGCCTTGCTATTTAATCTTTTTCTCTTTTCTCGCTTCTCCTGATGTCCCTGTACTTTAGGGATTTTTCTTCTGTCCTGTCTGTGGGTGCAGCCAAACATCTTCTTCCTCAGTGCACACCTGGGTCGTTCATCCTTGGGAAGTGGCTGATGTCCCACTGTCCATCCAGGCACCTTGTCAAGAAGGGTTTGTAGAGGTGCTGCCTTCCAGCCACAAAGAAAACCACTGCAAATTGAGGGAAGGGTTTATTTCTTGCTGTGCCCCCTCACACACCAGCTCAGACAGAAAATAAAATGTCCCCAGGATTCCATCACTGCTGAAAACATTGGAAAAACAGGAATGAGAATGGATTACTCAGGGCCTGTTCTAGGCTTGAGAAAACTAAAAGGGTTTTGGTATATTCCTGTCTTCTCATAAGGATCTCTATTTGTTTACGTTCCTCTTAAATCAGCTGTACAAGGAATTCGCTTTCCTGGAATGATCCCAGCATGGGAAATGACTAAAGAAATGGTCAGGGAGCCAAAAAAGGAAAAATGACTGGAGCCCCAGCTCCTCTGGGAGCAGGGAATCACTTAAGGGAGAGGGAAGGAAAGACAGGAAAGACAGAAGGAAGGAAGGAAGGAAGGAAGGAAGGAAGGAAGGAAGGAAGGAAGGAAGGAAGGAAGGAAGGAAATATGATTAAAAATAGGGGGGGAGAACAGAGACACACACATCTAGCAAAAAGAGACCAAAAAGGAAATACTGACTGGCCTTCACATCCTTGAATATTATTTGGGGCCAAGATTTGCCCTCTGCCAGAAGGATCTCCTGGGTGGGCAGGTGTCATCCTCAGACTGGATGAAAATTCAGACAAGTTATAAATTTTGCAAGTGTTCCATTTTCCAGGGAGTTCCCTGACTGGCTGCACTTGGACTTCAGAAGTATCCCAGCCTTGGCAGCAAGGACACTGTGTTATCCCTGCTGGACCCATGAGGAGCTGAAGGGCAGGAAGGTGCCTGCCTCAAGGGTCATCCCCAGAGATGGGGTTGGTTTGATCCATGTTTAAAAATCGATAGCTGAACCTTTCTTTTCTTTTCCTCCATGGCAGGAAAATGGGCAGAGGAAATATGGGGGCCCACCACCGGGCTGGGATGGCCCTCCACCAGAGAGAGGCTGTGAGATCTTCATCGGGAAACTGCCCCGAGACCTCTTTGAGGATGAACTTATCCCTCTCTGTGAAAAGGTGAGGCCTCATGGCAGCTGATCAGTTACTGATGGTCAGAGCTGCATGTCAGGGCTGGGCTGAGCTGGTTCCAAAATTCCAGTCTTCTTTAACCACTCCCACCTGGCTGACAAATCTCTCTCCCTTGGCAGATTGGCAAAATCTATGAGATGAGGATGATGATGGACTTCAATGGCAACAACAGGGGCTACGCCTTTGTGACCTTCTCCAATAAACAGGAGGCCAAGAATGCAATAAAGACACTCAATAATTATGAAATCAGGTAAGGGGGGCAAACACCTCCAAAGCAACTTTAAATCATATGTATCAGTCTATTTTGGCATGTAAGGCATATTTTTCCTGGCAGCCCAGAGCAAGGTTATTTAGATCCCTGTGTTTGGAGGGGAAATCTCCTCCTGTCTCCCTGTGCAGTCACTGCTCATTAAAGCCAACATCTCTCACAGGAAGTTTCTTCCTCACCAAAAAAAACCCCCATAAAATTAAAAAAAAAAAAAAAATTCTATCAGAACATTGGAAAAAACATTCTGCTTTGGCTCAAATTAACTTTCCCCTAACCAGCGCTGTTTATTATGTTCCCCCTCAGGTTGTTTGTTGTTGAATTATTCTATTCACAGTCTCCCTCGTGACAGATTGTGCAGATATGTTCTGGGAGATAGAGCAATTGCAAAAAATGGTGAAATAGGATGGAAACCAATTGGCAAAACAGTGACATTTCCTAATAGAAAGGAACAGAAAAAGCCCTCGTGTTTGTGACTAAAAATTGGGAACAAAACACCCAGAAATCAACAACAGATGGGCCCATCAATACGTGTTTGTTGGATTTCAGCCACACAAAATGTTTTTTGCCAGTTCAAAATGGGATGAGTTGATGCCTTTGCATAAAAACCTTTTGGGATAAACCATGCTGGCAATTGTGTGGCTTTTTTAAAATAATAAAAAAAAAGGGTTGTGTACTGCTTTGAGCAGATCAAAGCACACAGAGGTCTTAGAGATGTCATTTGTAGCAGAGGTTGGAAGGTCTTAGGGATCAGGCTTTGTCCACCTCCACCTCCTCCTCTTCCTCCTCTGGTTCCAAAGAGTCCTCTAAAGCAGTTTTGCACTTCTCCAGGCCTGTAAGAGAAACTTTGACCTCAAAAAGGTGAACAGAGGAAGTTTTTATATTGGGGTCTGCACAAAAGTTGGCATTGTGAGCCCTCAAATGGTGTTTCTCCATGACAAGGGATTTTCTTCCCCCAAAACCTCAGTCCTGAGGTGAGTGGGAAGCCACAATCCACTGGTGACAACGCAGGGACTTGGGTTCTGGGTTGCAGTTGCCTGGTGGCAGCAAAAGGGAGAATCTCAAGTAGGAGAAGCAAAATTTGGCCTTGGCTTCTCCCTCAAACCCTTCATTTCAGCCATGCTGCCTGACTTTGATGTCAGGTTTAGCAGAGTGGCAGCTTTTGCACTGAGCAAAGCCACTGGAATATCCTGAAGAACAGCCACTGGAATATCCCAAAGAACGGCCACTGGAATATCCCAAAGAACAGCTGACACCGAAGCCCCGTGTTTGGCCTTGTGTTTTGGGACAGAAGAGGGGCTTTGCTTTCACCCTCCCCTCTCTTGTCTCCTGACTCCTGACCAAGCAGCTCTGTTGTTCCAGGAACGGGAGGCTCCTGGGGGTGTGTGCCAGCGTGGACAACTGCCGCCTGTTCGTGGGGGGCATCCCCAAAACCAAGAAGAGGGAGGAGATCCTGGCAGAGATGAAGAAGGTGACGGACGGCGTGGTGGACGTCATCGTCTACCCCAGTGCGGCCGACAAAACCAAAAACAGGGGCTTTGCCTTCGTGGAGTACGAGAGCCACCGGGCAGCAGCCATGGCCAGGAGGAAGCTGCTCCCAGGTCAGCAGGGATGGGGAAGGGTGGCTTCAGCTCAGGGGTTGTGGGAAATGGGAAGATAGAAACTTCCACAGATATTGAAGGGTTTGGGAGAAGCTTGGATTGATGTAATAATGAAGGTACACAGACATTAAGCAGGAGAATTATGAACTTATGTTCCTATGGTTGCAAATAAGAGTACGCCTTAAATACGTAAACAACTGTGTTGGGTAAGATGGTGAAGGGTTTTAAAGTGTAGTCATGTGATTTTATAGAGTAAGCTCAGAGTTTAGGTGTTCTAATAGAAGCATAGGTGTGTACACAAAGTAACAGGCTATTGGGTAAAAAAGTAGATGCAGTGTGGCTGAATTAAGCAAAGGTGATAGGTTAGAAAAACCAAATAAACTCTGTGGCAACTTTCCATTGGATCAGAATGTTATATATTGGTTTGTAACAACAAAACTTGTGACTATTTTTGAGCTGTGGCCCACTTCTTACTCCTCTAAAATCTCATGGCCTCTGAGGCTGATGTTTATCTGAGTAAAAAATCATTATTAGCATTCTAGTGGTCCCATCCCTTCATTAAGGCATCAGTAATAAGGGGTCACCTCGTGCTGTGGTGACAACATCTCTGGGGCACCCAGGAATCCAAGGAAAAGAACATGGCTGGGTTCTCTGCCCTCAGAGAGCAGTTTTCTGCTAGAGACACCCAGAGCCAGGAGGTCCCCCAAGACACCATGGGGAGTGGGATGTATGGCTTTTTTAATTAAAAAGAAAAAGGGGTTGTGTACTGTTTTGGGTGGCTCAAGGCACACAGAGGTCTTGGAAATGTCATTTGTAGCAGAGGTTGGAACGTTTTAGGGATCAGACTTCATCCACCTCCACCTCCTCCCCTTCCTTCTCTGTTTCCAAAGACTCCTCTAAAGAAGTTTTGCACTTCAGCTGCACCTCCTGCTGCAGCACCGTGCTGATGATCCATGGTTGTCCTTCAGGAGCTTGGGTTTATTAAAAATCCAGCCAGATGGATTTAGCTGTGTGCATCCACGCAGCTCTGCTGTGGGATGTGCTTGTCTTGGGTTAAACATGAAATGGAGACTCAGTTATGGCCTCTCAGGGAGAATCACTCAGGAAAGCAACTGAGAGCAGATTCAGGCTGGAGCATGGACTGAAAATTGATGCTTTGGCCAAAAAACTGGAAATTATTTCCTCATTCATGAGGAAGAAGTTTCTTCCTTGGGATGAGGAATTGCTTTAGAGTAAATAAAAAAAAAATCAGCACCGAGACAGCCAAAGACTATTGTGAAGGAGAGAGAGGTTTAGGAGGTATTGGGTGAAGAAGTCATTTAACATTAAGTGCATTTGCAGGGATTTCGCCAATTTTCTCTTGCTTCCTTATGCTCCTGCACTGCTTTGTTGAACACAGCTCACTGGTTGGTGAAACATCCAACAAGCCTTGGGGTTTGAGATTTTCTTATAACCACCAGTCTTCTTTCACCTGCTTTATAAATTAAATACCCTGCATCACTTATATTCTTTTTTTCTTTTGGTGTAAAAAATGAGTGTGATTTTGAGCACTGAATTTGCTTTTCTATTGGGAGATATGTCACACCGACATTTTTTCCTTTTATTCTGCATTTTCTTCTTCAGTTTAAGCATCTCCCTGGTGGTGGGAACACATTCTCTGCTTCAGCACGACTTTCCCATGGTTTTTATGTGGAAAAGGAAGGCAGGAGCAGGCACAGAACTTGAAATCCTGAGCAAAGACAGCGAGACAGATGGAAGGAACTCAGAGCCCTGAGCAGACATGGATGAGTGATCTCCACTTTAGGGACATCTCAGTAAACAGTTTAGGGAATTCCAGAGGCCTGAGCAGGAGCCAGAGTCTTCTGAAGTCTCAAGCATATGGCAGGAACTGGAAAAAAGTTTAAAGCCAGAGCTGAATGTGTCTCCAGCTGATGTGAAATTGGATATCGTTATCAGATGCTTCCTGCAAACTGAACCTCGTTGCTCTTTGAGAGAGCTCAGAAGTGGACAAAGTGCTCAAAAATTGAGAGTTTTTATAAAAAATATAAAGTTTTGTCCATCTCTGGCTAAACAAGAGGGTGGAGATGGTCTGGTTTTCAGCAAGAGGCACCAAGCTTAGCTCCTTGCTGCAAGTCAGCCAGTTCATCATTTCCACCCTTGAACTGAAAACAACAATGCAGAAAGGGGCACAGAACTGTGAGCAGCCCTGCCTTTATCTCTGCTTGCTGAGAACTCAGGTCTGTGCAGTGCTGAGAGCTGGAGAGCACCTCAGCCTCGTTCCACAAATCCCAGCTCATTCACGAGGGATTCCAAGGGAACAGTGCCTTTCCATTTAGTTGGATCATTTACACTTCCAATAAGCCTCCAAATTCTATCCTCACCCTCTCATTTTGAAGCCCTCACCCCTTCTTAAATAGGTTGGCCAAGCAGAGATGCCTTTTTAGATCTGTCAAAGAGTGTTTTGCAGGATCTTCTTTGTCCCCTCAGCTGCAAATGTGTGGTTTGGGTCACTTAAAGAACCACCAGCAAGGTCTGGGCAAAAGCAGCTTTAATATAAATTTGTGAAGGCTTGACAAGATTTGATGGCAAAGGTCATTCTATTACTTACTATACAGATAAAGCAGACAAAGAAATATCAGATTAAAGCAATCTAGAATGATTCATGTGGAGAGCAGGGAGGCAAAAGGGTGAGGAGGGAAAAATTAAAGGATTCTAAGGATTGAGTCCTGACAGAATAGACCCCCTTGCCAATCTGAGCCTCAGACTGGCTTAGCAATTTAGGTCTAAACGGTTTATTATTCATAACAGTATCTTATAATGGTTTATTATTCATAACAATATCTAATCAATACTGGCAGTTCTTAATAAATTGACCAATTAACACCTCTGAAGCGATTCAATAGAATTTTCTGTAAGTGCAACAGAACCATAAATCTGACTTAACCAAACTTAAATGATTAATCTAAAATGGCAGCCTTGGTAATACACATGCATGCAGACAGAAAGAAATATGGACTTCTGAAAAGTCCCCTCGAGTTCAGTAGGAGTCTCACATCAGGTGCCTTTGAATCTGGAGCTGAGCCTGAAGGAGTGGGGACACCAACCCAACTGCATCATCAGCATTCAGCAATGTGATTTATTTGCTCTTTTTTTCTTTCCTGCCCCTCAGCAGCTCAACAGAGCCCCTGGGTTTATCCTCCACATCCACACCCTGTTTTATGCATCAGGACTTTTTGTGTCCCTCCTCTCTTCTGCTGCAGCTTCACCCAAAGGGATTCAAACACAACACAGAGACATCATTGCTTTTGCTGTTTCATTCCATCCTGCTGGAACATCAGGATCCCTGTTCTGGTATCGAGGCAATGAAACTTTGTTGGCCAAAAGGGATTTTTATAAGTGCATTGAAATATTTCCCTTTAGGGAGCACTCCAGAAACTGCAGGCTTAAAGTGAATTATTCCATATTTTCAGTTCTTTCACTTCTGGAGGCTCTAAAGGTATTTGCAGGAGGCCATTCTGAGTGTGACCATCTGCTTTTGGAAGGGACCTGATGCAGCAGCAGTGCTTTGAGCTAGGAAGGCTTTTTTGGGGGTTGTGTTTGTTGAATTTGGCCTGTTCTGCTGTGAAATAGAGCATGAGCAGGGGTGAGAGGAGGCCAAGCCCCCCCAGCACTGACCATGCCCATTCCCTTAAAGGAAGGATCCAGCTGTGGGGACACCCCATCGCCGTGGACTGGGCAGAGCCCGAGGTGGAGGTGGATGAGGACACCATGTCCTCAGTGAAAATCCTCTACGTGAGGAACCTCATGCTCTCAACCACTGAGGAGACCATAGAGAAGGAGTTCAACAGCATCAAACCAGGTAGGAACCCTCTGGGGCTCTGCCTCCTAAACAAACTGCTGCAAATGGAAATATTTCTGCGTTCCTAAAATGCCACAAGAGATAAAAAGCAGCTGGTTTTGTGCTGTGAAATGTTCCAGTTGACAATTCCACAAAAATTCTCATGAGGCTGAAGTCTTCCACCCAAAATGCCATCCCATTAAGAGCTGCTTAAGGGAGCTACAGCCACAATGAAGGAGGATGATTGGCAGCTGGAAGAGACCCAAAATGCTGCATGGGGATGCCCTGTGTCATCAAAATCCTTTGGAATCATTTAGTCTTTCTTAAAAGGAGTTGGTGAAGCAGCTGGGTGACTTCAGCATTCTTCTGTGGCAAGGGATGGTGATAAAAATAGAGTGATTTAATACAAATCTGTTTTATCTGATCTAAGTTCTGAACTCATTTTCATACATCCCCCCAGTCCTCGTGTAAATTGGTGAATAATTAGTGCTTTCCATTTAATTCAATATTCCTTTGTGGCATATCTTACATGCACTTAGGGTGAGATTTTTCAAAAAAAGCTAGGAGATTAATTTGGAATAAAAATCCTGCTGGCTTTCAAAGAAGATTTTACTTCTGAGTTGCTCCAGCTTTAGGAAATTCCACCCAAAACTAACAAAGTAAAATAACCCATTTCTGAAGCTCTGCAAGCCACACAATCCATTAGGCATTAGGAACTGATGCTTGGCAATGTGAAATCTCCTTTCATCTCACTCCTGTTAGCTTCCTTCTATTAATTTTTTAAAATATGCTGTGGAGCTTCATTTTTCTTCCACTAACTTCTCATTTCTGCTCTGTGCATGCCTTTTTTCTGGACTAGGCTGCAATGCAAAGATCTTCATGAGTCTTCCTTGTGTCCTTCCAGCATTTCTGGCTCATACTTTTAGCCACCGTCAGGCTGTTGCAGACCCTGTTTTACCCCTGAGTTAAATTTATGTTATCCCACTCCCTGAACTGTTTCCTTCTTTTATTTACCCAGTTTTGCTCCCGAGCTTTGAACAAGCTCACACTCCCCAGAAACACATTTGTAGCCTTTTGACTCTTTGGTAGCAGTCATCTGCTTTGGTCCTAAGAAGTTTTCTACTATAACAACAGAAGTTCTTCATCAGCTTTCATTTGCCTTTTATCATTTCAGCATTCATGTTGGAATTTTATTTTTGTTTTTAATAAACAGCTTTTATTTTGGTGGCTAAAATCAGGAATGGGTTCATTAGAGCAGCAAAATTTCCAGCTTTGGGGAGAGAAAACGCAGTTTAAGTCACAGTGAGATCAAAAAAAGGCAGCAAGGATCTGAAATGATTCATTGCCCTGCCATGGTTCTGTGCCTCACTCATTGAGCCACATTTCAGCACTGCTTAGCTGAAATTACCCTGGATCCAGGGCATTAAGAAGCTGTTTTGACATCAACAAGTCATCCAATAAAAAAATGATCCAGAGGTCCCCATGACGCAGCAATTGCCACATCTCTGAGGGCTCCACAGACAGGACCAGGAATGCTGCTTGTGCTCCTCAAGTTGGGATAGAGTACAAGTAGCACCCCTTAAATCTGAGCCAAATTCCCAGCCTGATGACTTCTGTAGAGCTGTCTCTCTGAAAAGCCCTGCCCTTGCTCCCTAGGAATCCCAACCCCAAGCCTGGCAGAGTTCCCAGCAGGAGGATTGTGCTGTCCCAATGTGCTGGAGGGACAATTCTCCCTGTCTGGTGTCCCGTGGATGGGCTCTCCATGGAACTGACCCAAGAGTGGTATCACATTTCTTGGCCCAGCAGAGGCAGAAGCAGGAAAGAGCAGAGTTTTTTGGCTCAGGATTGGTGTCCTGGAATGCTCTCCAGGAAGCAGAAGGGGGATATTCAAAACACAACAAGTTCATTAAAGCTTCCAATTGTAAACAAAGCATCAGCATATAACTCCCATAAATTCAGGCTCGGAAAATCATCCTCTGTCCCAGAAGGACACAAAGTGCTACTTTGCCATCCCTGTGTCATTCCAAAACCTGCAGCCTGCTTGGGTTGTAGGCTGGGACAGGCTCATTTAGCCCTTTGCAGCTCCTAATGGCTCCCCCTGAACACCAAAGAAATTCGTTTCCTCCTGCATTTTTTTTACATAAGTGCTTTTTGTGGCAATATGACATTTCCCTGTGCACCTGTTCAACTTCAGGAGGTAAAAAGAGTTGTTCAGCATCCCTTAGCCATGTTTCCAAAGGATATTTTGGGGCTTTTACAGGAGGCTGGGCTGGCTGATGTTGTGCTTCCCAAGCCACAGGAGCAGAGAAGATGAGGAATTAAAGAAATGGCTGAAGGCTGTGGCTGTGGGGAGCAGGACTGGTGGGGTTATTTTGGACAAACTCCTCAGTGCAGAGTATGAGTTCCTGGCAGCAGAGCAGCTGCAAGGGAAAGGGAAAACTGTGGGGGATGGACTTAGAAAAGAACAAGAAGTCATTTACATTTGAATTACTTCCGATAAATTGGATGTAAGAAAGATTCAGGCTGGAAAAAAGATTCTCTAGCCCAAGCCCTATCCCAGGAGGGCCAACTCTCAGCTGCAGAGCCTGACTGAGGCTGTGTCCAGGTGAATTGGCTCATTCAGGGAAGCCCCACTGCCACAGGAAAGGCTGTTTCCTAGGGAGAGGCTGTTTCTTAGGGAGAGACCTGCTGCCCCATCAGTCCCAGCCCATCCCAGTTCCCTGGGCTGCTCTGTCCAGGGCAGGGCTGGCTGTTCATCCTTCCTGAACATCCTGAGCTGGTTGTCAAGGAGAAAAACCTCCTTGTTTTATGGCAAAAGCATCAACTTTCCTGAAGCTACCTCCAATGCATGTACAAAAGTAGGGACCTGGGGATTACATGGGGGTGTTCCCAGAGCTGGTGCGTGGTCTGTCACAGAAGGGAGACACAAGACCAAAGGTAATGTCCAACAGAACGGTTTGGACAGGAGAAAACCTCACCAGTTTAATGGGAATCTTACTGGTGTCTAATCCCAGAACCTTCTCGTTTGCCTTAAATAACTACAACCACGATATATTGATTTTCCTATGGAATATGCATCCAAAGAGGTGAGGGGACACTGACCTCTTGTTCTTCTACCCTTGCTCAGCCTTTGCTCTCCAGGGGCTCGTAACCTGGCAGAACCACTCTTCCAGATCTCTGTTTTCTGACTAATTCCCACTTCCCATTAATATTCCAATGTTTTCCACAGGTGCAGTGGAGAGAGTAAAGAAAATTAGAGACTATGCCTTTGTGCACTTTAATAAAAGAGAACACGCAGTGGAGGCCATGAAAGCCTTGAATGGGAAGGTAAAGCTGCTGTAAATGTTAATTCCTGGGGCTTAGGGTGCAGTATATTATACAAAGCCACCTGCTTTATTAGCTCCAAAACCCTTCTTGAGGTGTTATCCCAATTTTCTTTTTGCTGGTTGCTTTTATACTCCTGAATTTGTTTTTCAGCAGCTCTGCTGTACACAAACGATTCATTTTGGCTCCTTGTATTTGTGCTGAGTGTTTGCCCGGCTCTAGCTCACTGCTCAGGCAAAAAAAAAAAAAATACAAACAGGAAAAGCTAAAAGAAGAACTAGGAAAGGAGGGGTTACGATCCCCCCTGGCTCACACTCACATCCTTGTTCCAGCCTGCCAACAAAAACACTGGCAGGGCAGCGTGTGAATGGCAAACTGGGACAAACGAGGTCAGCCCAAACATCTGCTCCAAATTCAGACACGGATTTGCGAGGAGGCTGCTGAATTTAGCCCTTCTTGCACTGCATGTAATTCACTGTAAAGCCAGAGCTGTTCCCAAAGAGGTGTTAACCCCGCTCCTATTTTTAGTGCCCCTGCTGTTCTCCACGGGAGCACACGGAATCTCGCCGGCTTACGAGCTGCTTTGCAGGGAACTGAGGCCTTCTGAAGGCTTTGCTGGAGGAGCCTCTCCCAGCTGGGGCCAGGGGTGGGCACTCTCAGATTAAGCCTTCACCCAGCCAGTGCTGCCTTCCCCCTGTGTGAGGGGGAGTTGGGGCTTTTTTGGGGTGGTTTCCTCCACCTTCCATTCCCATCAGGACATGGGGGCAGTTCCTATTCCATAGGTGGGATTTCCATCAGGGCTGTTTTGGGGGTGGTTTCCTCCATCTTTCCATCCCATCGGGATGTGGGGGCAGTTCCTATTCCATAGGTGGGATTTCCATCGGGGCTTTTTTGGAGTGGTTTCCTCCATCTTCCCATCCCATCAGGACGTGGGGGCAGTTCCTATTCCATAGGTGGGATTTCCATCGGGGCTTTTTTGGGGTGGTTTCCTCCATCTTCCCATCCCATCAGGACGTGGGGGCAGTTCCTATTCCATAGGTGGGATTTCCATCGGGGCATTTTTGGGGTGGTTTCCTCCATCTTCCCATCCCATCAGGACACGGGGGCTTTTCTTCCATAGGTGAGATTTGCATTGGGGCTTTTTTGGGATGGTTGCCTCCATCTTCCCCTCCCATGGGGACATGAGGGCACCAAGCACTCTGACCACCATGCTGATTCCGTGCTCTCTCCCCACCATGAAGGTTCTGGACGGGTCCCCGATCGAGGTGACGTTGGCCAAACCAGTGGACAAGGACAGCTACGTGAGGTACACGCGCGGCACGGGCGGCAGGGCCCCAGTGCTGCAGGGGGACTACACCTACACCCTGGGCCACCTCTACGACCCCACCGCCGCCTACCTGGGCACCCCGGTCTTCTACGCACCCCAGGCCTACACAGCCATCCCCAACCTGCACTTCCCCGTCGCCAAGGGGCTCGGCAACAGGAGCATCCTCCGGCCCCCCTCCGTCCGAGGTAATTCCCCTCACACCCAACCATCCCCTCCAGGGATTGGGCAGCTGCTGCCCAGACACCAACATCAACGTGGTGTTGGTGATGTTGACTTTGCCCCAGCTCCTGGATCCCGCTCAGAAAGGGTTTATGCTCTGTCTTTCCCAAAGGCAATTTTCCAGCTGAGAAAAATAATCATTTTCCTGGAAGGGACGTCTAGATTGCCTTCAGTCCAGTGTAAATAACCCACGAATCCTTCTGGTTTTGCCCTCCTTGCCCTGCCCCAGCAGGAAAGACCAAATAAAACGCTTTTCCCTTCCCCCTTCAGAGCTGGCTCCCACAGCCAACCACCACCACCACCACCGCTATGTTTTCTCTTTGCTTTGAAAGTTGCAGGGAAAATTTTACCAGTCCTGATTTTTTCTGACCCAAAGCCATGGAGTTTTCCAAGGAAGTCACATTGCCCTGGTGCAGGATAGGGAATCACGCAAGCCATTCTGTGCTCTGGGAGGTGGAGGACCCCTTTTGGGGGATTTTTAACTTAATAATGATTAATTCAATTAATTCAATCTATGAATAAAAGAAAGTATTTCTGAAAATTCTTGGGTGACCCTGCCTGGAGCCAAATCAACTCCCACACTCAGGAACCCCCAAATTAAATGTCAATACAGACACTGTTTGGTCAGCTCAGACATAAGTTTGGGGCTAGCAAAGAAATAACTCGTCATATGATCTTCCTTGCAAAGATGATGCCTTGTGTCCCCAAGCCAAGCCCCACAGCAGGCTGGGACCCTCTGTGACACTCTAGTAGGCCTAGCAAGAATCATGATGGCCAGTTTTTGTCCCTTCATCAGGAAAGAGACAGGGCAGCAGGAATACCCCTTGTTCCTCAAGTTTTTCCCCACACGGGTGAACGAGCTCCTCTAAAGGAGAGGATGTGATAACTCCCCACCTGTCTCTTGCCTCATGGTCTCCCCAGTCTCCTAAGCAGGGTTCCCTGAGAAAAAATGGAAGTGCAATGGGGCAAAACCAGCAAGGGTTTTTGTTCATATAGGGATGAAATTGTGTGAGCTGTGAATTCTTCAAGGTGAAATTACACTGGTGGGTAACAAAAATATGCCAGCTGTCCCCTCTCTGCAGCTACAAAGCTGGGTAAAAAGCTGTCCTGAAATCAAAACTGACCAGAGAAGATGGGAAATGGGCAGAAAGAAGCAGTTTTTCCCCAAAACCCCTCATCTATCCAAGAAAAGGTGTCAGTGTCAAGCCTGTGTTATCCCACCACCAGGCTATGGCACCTCCTGCCCACCTGCTTCCCAATCCTCCCAGCAAGCAGGGCTAACTTTTCCATTTCAGCAAGAATCAGGGTCCTTTTTCCCGTGATTTGATTCGGTTTAATGCCTTCTTACATTCCTAGAAATTTACATGAATGTACCTGTAGGGGCTGCGGGCGTCCGAGGCCTGGGAGGCCGCGGCTACCTGGCGTTCCCAAGCCTGGGACGCGGATACCACCTCAAGGGAGACAAGAGGGGAGAGGAAAAGCTCTATGACCTCCTGCCAGGGATGGAGCTCACCCCCATGAACCACGTCACGCTAAAGCCCCAAGGGATCAAACTCGCCCCTCAGGTACGTGCCCCAAAAAGAGTGTCCATATCCCCAAGGGTTGTGTCGGGGAAACAGGCCGCTCGTTGAATCTGCGCCGTGGCCTGGTAAATAAACCCATTCTTGTGTCTCAAAAGACGTTTAAAAATGAGAGGTATCAGCTGCATCTTGCAATATCCATCTGCCTTGCCCACTCTCGTGGAATCATGGAATGTTGGGGTTGGAGAAGACCTTTAAGATCATAATGAGTATAATAAATGCCTCAATCAAGTTATGGCTGTTGCACCATAAAGGCACCGTGGGCCAAGGAATTCCCACCCACGATGGGTTTGATAAACATAAAATGCATCACCTGGGGCTTCACCAGGAGACAATGCACATGTATAGAAAAATAATTCACATTTTCAAATCATTTGTGGCAAAAGAAGTGTTGATATAACCCAGCCTAGCACAGAAACTCTGCCAGCTCAGGGGGGCTTTTGATTTGGTTGTGCGTGTTGATGCAGATGGATGGATGAGGGCTGAGGAGAAATCCAGAATAAATTCCCTGAGTTTCTGAATGTCCCACTCTGACAGTAACTCTTTTCCCCTTATATTGTGCAGAGCAACACAAAAAACCAACTTCACCCTGAATTTTGAAGCATGTCTTTGCCTTTTAACACTTCAATTGCCACAGCATCCACTTTGCCAAAGTTTATGAAAACATCCTTGTTTTCTCCCAGAAAACTGGACAATGGGATTTTTTGCCTCCTGCAAAAGTCCCCTTACTCTATTTTGTCAGCAAATCACAGGATCAAAGAATGGTCTGGGCTGGAAGGGACCTTAAAGCTCACCTAGTACCAACTCGTGCCATGGGTAGGGGCACCTTCCACTAGATGTGAAATCCCTGTGAAATTCCTGGAATGGTTCTGCAGGGCATTAGGGCAGGTGAAATTCATTTTTATAGAGTAGACATATAAAAGAGTTGGGACAGCAGGAAACAAGTGTTGCCACAGTGAAAAAGTGAACTATTGAAATTGAGAACTGAACTATGTAATGAAGCATTTTACACTGCAAGACACTAAACTTTAGCTGGAGCTGTGGTGGCAAAATTAAAAGCAGCAGTGAGGCTTAAATTTTACTTTTTAGTTTTAAATCCATTCAAATGTAAAGCTGTAAATGAGGTAGACCACAGCAAAACTTCAGGGTGACCTAATTGTGGCCTTCCAGTGCCTGAAGGGGCTGCAAGAAAGATGGAGCAAGACTTTACAAGGGCCTGGGGTGACAGGACACAGGGAGTGGCTTCCCACTGCCAGGGGGCAGGGATAGATGGGATACTGGGAGGAAATTCTCAGCTCTGATGGGGATGAGGCTCTGATACAGGTTTTTCAGAGTAGCTGGGGCTGCCCCATCCCTGGAAATGCTCAAGGCCAAGTCGGAGCAACCCGATTTAATGGAACGTGACCAAATCCAGCAGCAGCACACTGCCAGCTAAAAAAACCCTCAAATCCCAAGTCAAAGCAGGAGTGTTTCTGGACAGCTATTCCCAATTACCAGGGGATCAGCTGTGCCAAGGCTGAGGGCAACGTGGTTCAGCATTTCAAAAGCTGCAATTGCCTGCTGAAGCCTGCGGAATTAATTGGATGGAAACACAACCTTTTTTCTTTTTAAAGAGAAACCTATTTGGACTTCTTGTGCTCAGTAACCCACTAAGCCAGGGAGGCAGCAGAGCAGAGAAGATGAATGCAACCCGAGTTTCTTTAGTGCTCTGAAACAGAAATCTGTGAGACAGAGCTTCTGAGGAGAATTCAAAGAAAACCACACTGAAATAATCTAATCAGCGAAAGGACTCAGATGACCAGGGAATAATTTCAGGAATTAAACAGATCTTAAAGTATAAAGCATTTAGATGAATCTTACACTTCAGGGTGGATGCACTATTCTAGCTGCCATTTACTTTGTATTTTTTGCTAATCTTTTAGGAAGCTGCCAGCACTCTCTGAAAACCCTTTGAGGGAAGGCAGCTGCTCAGCACAGGGGCTGGAGATAGATGAGGAGGCTTCTGCACAGCAATTAACCCCAGCACAAATCCCTTTTTTTTTTTCTTCCTTCTAGATCTTAGAAGAAATCTGCCAGAAAAACAACTGGGGACAACCTGTGTACCAGCTCCACTCTGCCATTGGCCAGGATCAAAGACAGCTCTTCCTCTACAAAATCACCATCCCTGCCCTTGCCAGCCAGAACCCCACCATGTACGTCATTAGTGGAAGGTTTCTGAGGCTTGGGCTTTATTTTTTAACTTTTTATTTTTTACATTTTACCTAACAGCTGTCCTCAAAGTCCCAAGCACACAGACCTCAGTTTCCTTTTATTTAAAAAAATATTGATTAAATATCTCCTAGAATATTTATTAAATGTATATTTATGTGTTATGTATGTTTATATAGTTATATATGTAAATACTTTTTTAAAAAATATGGGCAGAAAAACATCCACAGAGTATAATTAAGTGCTGACTGTCATGCTTGGTGCTCTCTCTGCTGATGCAAACATTACAGAAAGCCAGACAACATCAGGCAGAAGGGTGCTTTTTTTTTGTACAAAAAGAAAGCAAACGATAGCCCTGGTGGGGAAATGAAGGGAGTTTGAAGGAACATGCTGATATTTTAGCTCCAAATACAGTTCTAACCATTTCTGACCAAAACCACTGCTTGCTGTGCGTTGTGAAGAAAAACCCAGACTGGGTATTGTAAAGCAAAAACACAGCAGGGTTTTTCTTTTGGTGGAAAAAGCACAACAGACTGTGCCAGGACATGGTGTCCAGCATGAGAGCCAGGGTCGATAACCCCAGCAAGGAACCGGAGCACTCGGAGGAGAGCAGCTCTGTTAATGCACCAGCACGGGGAAGCTGTGCTTCCATTTGCTATGTGGGATGGTGCCAGCTCTAAGTGGATCACAGCATCTCTCAGGAAAGCCCTGGGGAAAGCAGACCCAGCTAACTTTGTGCTGTCCTCACAGACACCCCTTCACGCCGCCCAAGCTCAGCGCCTACATCGACGAGGCCAAGACCTACGCGGCTGAGTACACCCTGCAGACCCTGGGCATCCCTGTGGAGGGGGCAGAGGTGCCTCCTGCAGCGCCAGCCTTTCCAGGTATGGCCATGTCTCTACAGCAAAGGGCTTCTGGAATGTCATTTTTCCTGCTGGTGCCTTGTAGGTGTGAAGAATGAAGCAGGTTTTGGCCACGGAGGACTGGCCTGGTTGTGCTCCCCCACAGTGGTTCATGTTACTTGTGTGTCTGGCGTCTTTATCAGAGAATTCCAGACTAGTTTGGGTTGGAAGGGACCCTAAAGATCACATAATTCCACCCCCTGCCATGGGCAGAGACACCTTCCACTATCCCAGGCTGCTCCAAGATCCATCCAACCCAGCATTGGACATTTCCAGGGATCCAGGGGCAGCCACAGCTTCTTTGGGCACCCTGTGCCAGTTTATTGCCTATAAAGGATTTTATCTCTGTCCCAGGGCAGCCCAAATGTCTGTGTCCACACCCCAGAGCAACTCAGGCTGCGAGCACTGGAGTGGGGGCTCTGCTCCAACCCTGACTCCTCAGGTCAATGCCACAGTTGGGACTATGGCCAGGGCGGTCAGAGCAGTGTCCGAGGCAGGGAATCCCAACACCCAGAGGCCCAGCTCCACATGTCCCCTTCACTCCTCCCAGTTTGTGAATGCCTCCTTCAACTGGAAGCCCCAGGAAGGACACAGGATGCAGAGCTGGCATCCCCAGTGCCACATCTGGGATGAGTCCCCTCCCTGGCCCCGGTGTCACCAGGATGGAGGAGAGCATCCTCCCTACAAGGACACATGCCTGATGAATTCATGGGCTCTCCATCTGCCCCCAGCACCCCCAGCTCCTTGTGAGCCAACACTCACGATTTCATCTGCCAAAGAAATGACGCTGCCATGAAAGCTTGGATCTGATCCCAGCTCTCACACCCCCATGGAAGGTTTTCCTCCCAGTTTGAGAACTTGTACTCAATAGCTCTTGCAACTGCCCAAAACAGCTTGGAAATCATGGAATTACATTTGCTGTGCTCTCCAGCATGACAGTAGTTCTGATGGAGAGGCAGCACCACGTGCCAAACTGCACAT
Organism: Trochalopteron elliotii; assembly: GCA_024734555.1. Taxonomy (NCBI): domain Eukaryota; kingdom Metazoa; phylum Chordata; class Aves; order Passeriformes; family Leiothrichidae; genus Trochalopteron; species Trochalopteron elliotii. The sequence continues at coordinate 857,839 of JANPWX010000389.1, forward strand.
GAGGAACGCATTAGTCAGTACTACTGAGTTGTTTGGAGTGTCTCAAGCATGGATTTGAAAAAAAAAAATAAAACATCTATCCGGCTTCCTGCCACAGGAGTCCACAAAAGCCACAGAAAAATCAATTTGTCTGGGCTTGTGCAGCTTCCGCAGCGTGGAAACCAAATGGGCTCTTTATTGAATCCAGCCTCCACTTACTGCTTAATTAGCATCTCCCCTTGTCTTTCATCCACCCTTATTTATTTGTCTTGGGAGCTTGGCAAATGGACATGCACTGATATTGCTGCTTGTAGCACACACCGGTCAGGGACTAAAGCTCAGCTCAGGCCATGCTCACATCTCATTTCTCTCCCGATGGTGGCAGATGTGCCCTAAGTCCCAGATTGCTTAATTCCTGCTTGAGATGTTGCACCTGGCTTTGCTGGTGCAAAGGAAATACTCTGGAGAGCCACAATATTCAAATTGTAAGGAATTCCTCATGTTTTTCCCCAAAGTGACACCTCCAGTGAGGCAGCGTGTGCTCCCTGTTGCCTGGTATTTCCAAGAGGACCTTGGCTTTGGCTGACCTTGAGTTGATCCCGTTGCCCACCTGGTCAGCCAGGATCCTGGAGATGTATTTTGGCAGCAGAGCCTGGTCCAGCAGATCCAATGGATACTCCAGCTGCTCTTCCCAAATTTAGGCTTTGTCTTAACTCCTGATTCTTTTACAACAAAACACTGCGGTCTGGTTGACAAACTGCTATGCCCTGCCTTCAGAGAAACCAACCCCAAATGGTGCTGTTTTCCCAGTGATTCATTCTCAAATAGCAACGCTTACATCTTTCCATGGAAAATTTCAAAGTGTTGAAACCACATTTTCCATTAGAAGCCGATGGGAAAAGACCAAAAATATCTCGTCTACAATGCTGTTGCATTGAGGGAGTCTCCCTACCATGGCTGTCAAGAATTGTCTGTATTTTGGCTGTGAAGGGATCAGAGCTATATTTTCTCCAAGAATCCTGCCCAAATTTCCCCTATTGTAGGTTATTTCCTTGCCCTCCTTATGCCATATAGGGGGAAGCCTGTCCAGAGCACCGTTAGCTCAGAAATAATCAAAACCTGAGGAAATAATATTCAACAGAGAGGGATGTTTTTCCAGCACTGCATTTAACAAATCATGAGTGAGGAAATGCTTTCATTTTCCTGTGAATTGTTTAATTTATTTACATTATTCCCACCAACAGACTCACTGCTGCCCAAGTCGTTCCCACTGAAAGTCGCCCCATCAAACCCTACCAGGCGACGGCAAGTTTGGGATGGATTTCCATTAATCCAAGGCTTCTCCTTCTTTTTTTGCCTTCAGGATACACCATTGCCAACGCAGCTGCTGCAGTCACAGCCACTCAGCTCAAGCAGGCAGTGACAATGGGACAGGATTTGGCCACGTACGCGACCTACGAAGCCTATCCCGCCTTCGCTGTCGCCGCACGGAGCGACGGCTACGGAGCCTTTTAACCCAATTCCCCCAAACCCAGCACAGGCAGAAAGGAGAAGAAAAACAATCTCAGTCTGGTAATTCAACACCCTCACGATTTTAAGCTAATCCGTGGGCTAAATGTTCGTTTTAGTTCCGAGTTTCGGTCTTGTAGGTCTTTAGTTTTGTAACAGGATGTTAAGGGCGGGGTAGGGGGGAAAGGAGAAATTAAAAAAAAATCGTGCAAAATCAGATTTTCACAATAGAAAACAAAAGCTCAGCCCAGGAAATGAGAGGTTCTCAGGTGTATATATATATTTTTATTTGTGTATGTATATTTATACACCTAGTGTGTGTGTGTGTGTGTTTACAAGCAACAACCTGTGCTGAAAACAGTTGGTCCCGTGGCTGTTGTGACCAGGACTGGGGAAGGATGGAGTAGCCCAGCAAACCCCTCCGTGCACCAGGAATTCTCCTGCATCCACCCCAAAGTTTCCCAGGCCAGGCAGAGCAGAGGTGCCCCTTGGCCTCCGGGGGTTTGCCTCTCCCTGCCCCTGATCCCCCCGTGCCACAAGCACCAGGCATCTCAAGGCTCTTTGAAATTCTTCTTTGCCAAGGCAAAAAATCATTTATCCTAAACATTTTTGCCCAGCCCAAGAGGCTAATTTTTAATACGTTTCCATGCTAATTTTATTTTTAAAGCAGGGCACAAGAATTCAGCAGAGTTTTCCCTCTTACTTTGCTTCCTCCCGGCCATATCCAAAATTCAGCAAATACCAGTGTATTTTTGTGTGCTTCCCATGGAATGGTACATTCTCTGAAAAACAGGGAAACTTTTAAGCCTGAGGAGCAGAAAAGTGCTATTCATTAAGGCCAATTCTCTACTTAATTAGAGCACGAGAGCTCACAGCCATGGCCCAGTAATAGCAGGCAGCTCGACAGGAATAAAATGATATCCAAAGAACATTTTCCTGGGTTGGAAAGAGCCCTGCCTGGCTTTACACATCAAATTAAGGCTGCTGCCTGCTCTGATTCCAGCAAAAATTAATTTAGTGGAAGAGGGTTCACACCAACAGTAAAGGTATCTTTTAATTTGGAGAGCACCATAGTTGGTGTTGTGTTTAAACCCTTTGGGGATGCTGGGAGCATCCTTTGGTGTACAGCAGGGGCATTATCCATTTATTTTTGCCATGGGATCAAGACAGGAGTAATGATGCTGTGGAGATATAGGAGGAATCCAGTGCTGGATAACTACAGGGACACCTTAATCCTATATCACAAATCCTACCCAGTGATGAACACTAAGAAAACTTGAATTTATTCAGTCTAGGACCAAAAAAACCCTTTTGGGAGGAAGAATTTACGACTGGGTTGATGACACCCAGCAGATCTGGCCCCAGATTTTTCACCTGATTTAGGTGCTGTGATGTGGCAGAGTAGAAGCCATTCCAAGGGGAGCTTTTCCTGTGCATCCCCCAAGCTGTGCAAAGCACGAGGGTCTGTGACAAGGTGGTGACTGCAGGAACCAAGTGTTTCTTTCCTCTTCTGACTCAGTTTCTCGTGGAATGGAACAAACCCCATAAGCTGTACAGTCTGAGGTCCCATTAGACCCCCTCCTATTTATGAAGTAGCTCGTTAGGGTGACCCTAAAGGTATTACAAGCCCTCTGTGGCTGCTGCTGGCCATGTTTGGCCTCACAGCAAAGGACAAACCTGGTCACAGAGGGCCAAATAACCGAGAGTGTTACGGAGTTTGTGGCTTTTTTTTTTTCTCTTCTGTATCTGTCTTTAAGTGGTGTTTGCCAACGAGGAACATAGCCAGGAGAGTCTCTCAAACCGTTGGCAGGAAGTGTTTCTCACTTTCCACGTTCAGTAAGTTTAGTCTGCTTTTTCAGCTATTTATATAAGTTCAGAAAGATGTCAAAGCAGAGGGCAAGAAGCAGTATTAAAAACGTGTGCATGAAGCACTTATTTTTGTACGAGTAGTACAAGGTTTGTATAGAGTTTTAGCACTGTGAAGTGTAGCGAAAAATCACAATTTCCATTTACTGGAGGACAATCGTGTATGTTTAAAGGGAATGAAGGGGAAAATGGCATCTCAATAATCCATTACACAAATTAGAACCGGGACTAAATTCTGTGAAGCAACCCTGTGATTTTCGAGTAATCTGAGGACATTCACTGGACTTTGAAATATCATTAAAACTTTTTAAACACACGCCTCAGTCCTTTTATACATCTGTGGTAAACAGGAGCACTCTTTGCTCTGGAGGGATTGATCCCAGGTCACACTGGTAGGGTCACAAGCTGTTCAGGAGCGTGTTCCACACGCACTTTGGTGGCCCTCACCAAGCACATGCAGCAGAAAATCAGCAGTTTTGTACTTCTGCACTTCCAAGTGAAAAATCAAGGGGTTCTTGGCCTCTTTTCCCGGCACCTCTTTGGTCAGTAATTATTTACCTGTCAGTGCCACAGGAACTGGGTTTGCTGTGAATTTATTACAGTGGTGATTGTTCTTTACCCAATCCCAATGGAGACTTTTCGGGGGTTGTATCGATAGTGAGAAAACAGCACACAAAAATAAGGAGTAAGTGGGGAGATCCATCATTTAAGGCTGTGAGGGATTGGCCCCACCTTGAGAAGAGTCTGTTGCCAGGTCACTGATAGGTAAATCTTTTTTAAGATGAGGCCCCGCTCCTTGGAAGTTCCATTATAGTTAAATGACTGAGAAGTTCCCTGCTCCATCACAGTTAAATGACTGAGAAACAGCGATTCCTGAGACAAGGGGTTCTGGGTTTGCACCTTTCCAGAGACATCCTGAGCCCAAGAAATGGGGGAAGCTCTGGTACCTTGCTGCTGATAACACAAGCCAAGGCCTCCCTGCCTGCCACTCCAGAAGAGATTTTGCCAAAATAGCTTGACACTGTTCTTCCAAAGAGGTCAGCTGTACTCCAGGCTCCAGCAGCTCTCCCAGCTCTGTTATTTTCCCTCATTAACTTTTCCCGCTGTCCTGCTTTCATTTCCTCCAAAATCAGGGCAATGGAGAATTTTCTGTTGTGCTGTAATGTTTCCCCCCTGGCACAACTGAGATCTCCTCTTTGCTCAGCAGCAGCTGGCTGGTCAGTTTTGGAGAGCAAGGGTGATTTTCCAAGGAATCTTAAACACACAGCCCAACTGAAAGAAAACATTATTCCCCATTTGTAGAGATGTGGGTTCCCAGTGGAGGGCAAGACAAAGCCAAAAACCATATCCACCCTTCACCAGCAAGTCTAAGACAAGTTTGAGGTGTAAGTAATGAGATCTATGCCCAGAAAAATCAGCAGATAGCCTCATCTTTGGCTGCTGATAAGGCAAGGGGTGCAAAACCTGCATTTTCCATCTCCCTTCTTCCAGTCACCGCTTTCCTAGAGGTCTCTACAACACAGGGCCTCTCATCTGAGGTGCAGAGTGAGAATAAAACATCTCTGAGGGTGACACAACTCTGTGTTTGGAGCTGGCCAAACCCTGGAACATCCCACAGGGAAACTCTCATGTCCCATGGAACCCCCTCAGTTCATGGGATAATGTGACTTCCAAAGGGATCTGCTTTACCTTGGAGCTTGCATGGCTCCCTTTTCCCAGCTAGATTTCCCAGGGACAATCTCATCTCATGGCTCCCTCACACATTCCCCTTTCTGGGGGAAACAAACAAACAAACAAACAAACAAACAAACCAACCAAACCAAACCAAACCAAACCAAACCAAACCAAACCAAACCAAATGACATTTGAAGGTGACATCCCAGCTAGGGGTCACCAGTCCCTGCTGGTCACTGACTGGGGGGTCAGCCTGGGCTGGGTGCTGCTCATGGTGCTCTGATGGGATGGATGTTCCTTTCCTCTTCTTTGTTGTGTCCCCCAAAATCTCAGTCTTTGATAAAATTCCAGTTCTCAGCTGTCCTTGTAAAGTGCTGCTGGGGGCTTAGACAGCCCCTGTCCTTTGGGGATGCTTGGGGTGGGCTGCTCTCCCCCTGGACATTTCAAACTCCTCTCCATGCCCAGAAATTCCTCCTTGTCTGGCTCCAGCTCTCCACAGGATTGTGCCCATCCAGATTTGGGATTGCTTAAGGAATAAACATTGGAAGAGTGACATTCCTTGATGCCCAGCTCCCACCTCGTGTATATCCGACCCTGGTTGTGGCGATATTAGAAACCAGAGAGCTGCAGGTAGGCAGCACACAAATACCCTCTGTGGGATGCTGGGAAAAGCCCCAGACAACCACAGGATCCAACCACAGATGCCAAATCCTGCACCAAAGCCCCGAGACAGCAGAGGATTCCCCCCTCTCCCCCAGTGCCTCAGGTCAGATCCCAAATTAGCACCTCCTAGTGCTGCCGGTAAATTGGGAAGGGACAGGCTGTGCAGGAGGGAGGCTGTGGCGTGCTCGAGCCGTGCACAGGAGCTCAGCCTGCGGACACAAGTTTCCCGAGTTCTTGGCAGTTTATATCCCACGCCAACAAAAATAAAACAAAGGTGGAATTCTGCCCTTCTCCCGAGCACGTAGCAGGGCACAAATGGCTCCATGCGGAGGGACAGCAGCCCAGGAGGGGGACGAGCAACTGTGAGGGATAGTGAGTGCTATATTTAACAGCTGGCGAGGTGCCCAAATTCCTGAAAAATTCTTTTTTTCTAGGCTTTGGCTCGAGCTCGTTCTCGTGTAAAACAGCACTGGCACCTAGTGGCTGCTGGATCCAGGCACAGCATCCCAAAAAAGCGTGCAGGGAAGCAGGGAAGGACTGCTGGTCACTTCCTGCTAACAGCCACGATGCTGTTACAGGGCAAATAAAACCAAGGGCTTCTCTCCCGGAGAATTTTCTATACACAAAATATGATGAAAATCCCCACCCAAAATCCTGCCCATTGGTGACAGCCAAATAAACACGAGGTGTTTCACAAGGGGACCTGTGCTGGGGCACAAGGGACTCTCCAGATATCCTAATTCTGGGTTTCAACACTTCCTCTCCCATACTTCCTAAAAACTCACTTTTGGGGTCAGATGCTCACAGTTTAGAGGGTAAATCTTTTATTGTGCAATTCAGCTTGGCTTGCTTAAGCATGTCCTACACATCCTAAACACGTCCTACTGAAAAAAACCTTGCTGTTAGTGGGGTGGCTGGGGGAGTTACTAGGACAGGACATCAGGAGCATCCCCAGGGATTTGATTCCCAGCAATGTTCTTTCAAAGCTCTCTCTTTTACCTGACTCAATATTGTGACTTGCTTTGAGCTCCTCCGGATGGGGATCTCTGAGACTGATTGCAGCTGGTTGGAAATGAATAATTCATCCTCTCCTACTGATTTTAAAGAGAGGCAAAATTATCTGATTGATGATTCTCTGAAGAGTTAAGGAGATTGCATACAAAATTGGTACACATTACTGGAGCTTATTAAACATTTACAGTTGTTTAGCTGTTAGGCCCTACAAGAATCCTAAATCCAGACCTGAAATATGTTTTCTTCTCTCTGTGGGCCCTGGTTCTACCATTCACCAAGGGCAGAAGAGATTTAGGGACTGTGGAGCTGTCCCCACTTATGGCAGCCCATGGCAGTGCTGGTAGGAGGCAGCTCAGGAGGGAGCTGCCACCAACACTGGCTCAGGGTGGCCATGGCTTTGTCCAGGCAGCTCTGAAACCCTCCTGGGAAGATCCTCTACATTTCTGGGGACTTTTTTGTGGTGAAACCCTTTCAGCCAACAGGTTTGGGCACTGTCCTTGTACCCTGCAATGGTATCTTCATTCTGTGCTTGGATGAACTCTTGTGTGGATTGCAGAGGGATCACAAACCCTTCTGGTGACCCACCTGTAGGTGACTCGGGGTGGCCCTTCATCCAGCCAGAGCCTTCTGGCCTTGGGTCCTTCCTGATGCTCCAACAAAGCAGGCTGGGGTCTCTTCAGAGCTGCCTCACCCACAGCTTTAACTCAGTTAATTCAGTTCTTACTGATTTCCATCTAATTCCCTCTGGGAGAGCCTATTCACCATCAATAGGCACAGGTTTAATGATGAAAGAAGAAGTTACATCATTATTACAATAAGAATCAGCTGAAACCAGGCCTGGCCAGGACAGGAACCACTTGACTGAGGACACATGAGGATGAGGACACTCAAGTGCAGGGAAAAGCCAAAATGTTCCAGGAAGTCAAGCTTTGCACATCAAAGGATGATCAGCAGCACTCAAGGGGCAGCAGTGATGTCCAGAGCCACAAAAAAACACCTCCCAGAAGATCATGGAATCACATGAAGCTGGAGGGGACCCACAAGAATGATCCAAGTCCAACCCCTGCACAGCTCAGACAGGAAATCTACTGCTTGTCTTGGGTTGCAATGCAAGATGTAACTAAAAGTATTCTATTGCCATCTGTTGAAACCAGTTGGGAGGGTGTTTTCTTTATCTCTTCTGTGATCTATCCTTCATAACACCGGGGAGAGGGGGCAGGTGTTTTCTGTTAATGGGCAGCTGTTAAAACCAGCTGGGGCAGTTCTTTATCTCTTCCACCACCCACCCTCCCTCCAGGGGATATCTGCTGTTCATGGGCCATCCAGGCTCACTGCAGGGCTGATACAATTCCATCATCCCACTGGGAGATGCTCCACCCAGGGGGAGGAGCCCAGCATTCCTACCTGGATGAAACCTGAGATTCAGAACACCAGCACAGCCTGTTTGTACTGTATTCCCAGAGGAAGAGCAGACCCATCTCACCACCACTGGACCTTCAGAGGAAAACTCCACCCTTCTACAGGATCATTGCTCCAACAGAACCACATCTGTCACTGCAGGAGGACTTGATTGGAGTGCTCCCAACACCCTGACCAACAACAGGGTGTCAGGTTGTATTCTAACTGTCAGTGTTTTATTTTTTGTTTGTTTGCTTTTTTGTACTATTACATTTCTATTTTAATTTTCCTAGTAAAGAACTGTTATTCCCATTCCCATATCTTTGCCTGAGAGCCCCCTAATTTCAAAATTATAAAAATTTCGAGGGAGGGGGTTTACATTCTCCATTCCAAGGGAAGCTCCAGCTTTCCACCTGTCTTTCCAAACCAGGACACTGGCCATTCCTTCACGGAAAAGGATCAGCTATGGAGCTGTGATTTGAAATGGTGAGGATGAGCCTTCAAAGGGGACTGTGACAAGGCGGATGATCACCCTCTTCTTGTAGTGCCCGAAGTAGCGGAGCCGGTACACGCCCGGCTCGGTGCCAGCTGGGATGTGCCACTCGATGGTCACGTTGCTCTGGCCACTGGATCCTTTGCTCCAGTAAAACCTGGGAAACAGGCCCAAAACTGCAGTCAGCAGGGAAATCCACCTTTCATTGGAGCTCGCTACGTGCAATGAGATGAAGGCACTCAGGGGGAGTGTATTTTGAGCCCTCCCTGTGCAGGGGCAGAGCTAAACCAAGAGGGTGAATATTCACTTAAATCACAAAGTCTATAACGACTGAGCTCAGGACTTCTGGCACACATTTCCACGTCAAAAGCCCATTTTCTTTTACAGACGCCTTGTGCAAAAGCCTTTCTGCTCAACCCCAAAACTCTACAGAGAATGCTCAGCCTCAAAACCCCACACATCATCTGGACACGAGGGATTTTCAGCTGGTTCTGAGGGTGCCCTTCTTGGGAAGCTGATGAAGACTCACCTACAGCTCTGAAAGGTGTCACCAGCCTTGCTGCTCTGTGGGTATTTTTCCTGAAGGCTGACATCTCCACCCTTAACTTTTCTTTCTTCCAAACTTTTAAAAATTGATGTCTGTTTATGCTGCACAGCACACCTGGCCAGTTTTCCCTGTGAGTCTCCCTTGTTTTCTCTTTGGCATTTTATTCATCCCCAAGGTGTGTCAGAGGGATTGATATAGGCTAGGAGCAAGCTGGACCACAAACCTTCTCTAATTCCTGCCCTTCCTTCTCCCTTTCCCAAATTTACAAGCCTCCATTCCAGATTCTGGAGCCAAGGGGATCACAAGTTTTGCCAAATTAACCCTCCCTAAATATGAACTGATCCTCCCCTGGGGAGCATCACCTGCAAGGCCAGGACTACCCTGGGGTTGGGAGCTGTGGAATGAAGCCCTTCAGGTCAGACTGGAATGACTCCCTGGATTCTGTGGGACAGGGAAATTGCTCAGGGCACCCACCTGGTGTCCCAGGAGGCGTCGTTCAGCACGACGTCCCAGCTGCTGGAAATGTTGGAGTATCTCTCCACCGTCAGGAAGTTATGCTCAGTCTGGAATAAAAGTACCAGAGTTTGGCAGACACTGAAGTTACAGTCCCCACATTCTGTGGCACTTTAAACTGGATAGGGACGGTGCTTCCTCGTGCTTTACTGGCAAATGTGGGAATTACTGGCAAAAGTGTTATATTTTACTGCCAAAGCACAAATTTAAACTGATAAATGATGCAAGGAACTTATCTGTAGGAAGAGAATGGGCAGTGACAATGTCTATGCAAGGTGAGTGATGGAATGTATTGAGTGCTTTTCTAATTTCCTTTGTTTAGTTAAAATAAAGCAGCAGGGTGGTAGGATGGAAATTAGAGACCAGGTTTGCCCTGGATACCAACCTGATCTAACATGTAATAAGGTTCAACTTCAATAATATAAAGAGATCATAAACAGCCCAAATTCACTTCTTTGCCCCAAAAGCTTTCTGGTGGTATGAATTCCCAAAGCACACATTTTCCTCTGATCTCCCAGCAAAGAAAAAATCCTACCCAAATATCCATTAGTCCCAAACACCCCAGTTCCAGCACCATTCCATCACATTTACCGCGTTCTCTGCAGAGTTCCTGGGGTTTGCTCCCACAAAAGTCACTTCAGCAACTTCTCCCTGGGGGGAAATTGAGATTTTTATTAAAGGCTAAGCAACACACTAAAAGAATCTTTTCAAGAGGCCATTTGATGTATTTAGGGGGTGGGTTGGTTTTATGGTGCTTTATTGTGCTTAGTTTGTTATTTCTGTTGTTTTAAATTATTTATAATTTCACTTGTTGCAACAGCAGTGGACAGTTGGTGCTTTGAACTGCTGCTCCAGGCATTGCTATTCCTGTTGTCCTGTTTGCTGGATAAACTCCACCACTGCACATAAAAAAGGGAGGAAATAAGGGGATTTTCAGAATGCCTCCCTGCCTTACTGCAGGGAGTAAGGAGACAGCAATGAGGTGAAAGCCCTTGTTCTGAACATCTTATCTAAATGCTGAGCATTGAAAACAGAACCATTTCTGACATTTTGATTTAATTCCATTTACATTCCACAGCAGAGGCATCAAAGGTGACCTGATTGCTGCTTGTAAAAAAATCACTGCACAATATTTGCCTACTTAATCAACTGCTATTTTGTTTTGAGGCAGAAGGGAAAATCTGCTTTGTGCTGAATGAAGGGCTTTAATTTTCTCCTTTATTCACCCATTTTATTCCCATTCAGTACAGTGGCATAGGCATGGAAATGCTGTCCCTGCCTTCCCAACCGTGCCCACCAGGGAGACGAGACTTGTTTGGTCTGAAGGCATCACAACTCACAGACTTGTGGGGTGAGGGCCAAAAACTTAAAGGCAATTTCTCAAAGAGGTTTTTAGGGACTCCCTGAAGCTCTCACCTCTCGATACTCTGGTCTCACTTCCTCCAGCACATCCCCAAAGTTTTTGTTGGCCGGTGCTTTCTCGGCGCTGAGAGAAGGCAGCAGGGTCAAGCTGGTTACGTTGAAAAGTGGGGGCTCTGGGCCACGGGGCAGCTCCTGGGTGGCGTTCTGGGAGAGGGAAGATGTGCTCCTTAAACATCCACACGGGCAGCCAGGGTTCCCTGAGGAACCACGGCCCTGCTCTGGCTCTGCCCCTCAGCCTCTGCTCGCACAGATTGCAGGAATAATAAAACGAGCATGAAAGCAAAGCAGAGGATCTCCATCTGTGCTCTGCCTGCAGGAGCAATCCCTGCAGGACACCTGCTGCCCTCTTGCTGGGGCCTCCTAAATCCAGCCCCAGGATATCCCAGGATATTCCTGCCCATGGCTCCTGCCAGTCCACATGGTCACACTGATAATGGGCACAGGTACACCAAAAACACTGCAGATTTCTTTTTTCTTTTGCTAGAAAAGCAGCACCTTCAGGCCATGCTGAAAGGTTGGTGGTACTGATTTCCTACACTTTGAGCTGCAAAACCTCCAGAATTTCTCAAGTGGTGTCAGACCCCCATCACAGGGATCCTTTTCATACCATGTAGTGTTTCTCAAGGTGGATTCTGAAGAGAGAGGGCAGCAGTCAGGTGGCCTCAGTGAGGAGCAGCCACCACCACCAACAGGATTTTGATGTCCCCAGCAGCCTGTGGCATGTAGGAAATGCTGCTTACCAGAGCAATGGCCTTGGCCAGGCCCCTGTACAGCTGGATGTAAGCAGAAAGGGTGTGTGGGCCATAAATAGTCGAGGCAGCCTCGTACCGTTGAACCTGGAAAAGAGAAATTTGGGAGAGGAGGGTTGGGAAGACCTCTGAGTGGTTTGTACTCCCCATGTCACCCAGCTCAAGATCAGCAGTGGGGTTATTTACTCCCTTTCTGATAAGGAGACAGCCCCAACCACTTGCCAGTATTTCTGCTGCAATTTCAGGTTACTCCTCATTCTCCAAACTGTTGCAAACAGGCAGGGCCTCTTTGCTCTTCCTGTCAGCACAGTCTTTACCCTCTTTGCTCTCCCAATTATCACAGTTTTTACCCTCTTTCAAAGGCTCATGATGCAACTTGCCTCCCCCTCCAACTTTTTTGGGGTGGGATTCTTCCAACCCCAGTTCTTCCAACATTCCCTCCCAGTTCTCCCTGCCCGTTTCTGTGGCAAAGGAAAAGAACTCCAAACACACATAATTTCACTTGAATTATTAGTCCCTGGAGCCAAAAGCTGAGCTCAGTTAGACAGATTCAATCCCCAATTTTAACATTTACCTGGTATTCCTCATAGGTGGCAATGTAGTGGGTGTAGACATTGCACAGACCTGCAATCACAACGTTCATCCCTCGTGTCCCATGGGAATCAAATTCCTAAGGAAGGAAATAAAACCCTTACCTTAAAACAACTGCTTAATGCACGACTGTACTGTTGTTGTTGTTATTATTATTGTTATTATTATTTTATCAATATTGTTATTATTGTTATGGTAGTTGGCATTATTATATATTCACTCCCCAAAGAAAAAGAGGACAACTGAGCTCACATTCCAGTAAATCTAGGGGGTTTTTTTGAAAGCTGATGGGTGTATATTCCTAAAAAATCAGGGATATAAGTGTGAGAAAGGCCCAGTGAATTGTGGAGAAGGCATCTGGGATTGGAATTTTATTTAGGCTGCAGCCAGGATGTGTCAATCAAATGGAAAAAATACTTCTGCCTTTTTTTTTCTTTTTTTTTTTCTTTTTTTCTTCTCCCTCTTTTGTTCTCATGTTGCAAAATCCCTGGTAGGGATTAAGGAGCTGAACCCCTCCATCCCAGAGCTGAACTCCTGCTGGCATCAGTTGTGCCTGGATCCCTGTGGAATTGGCTTAATGGATGGAAACCCAATCAGTCGGTTTTAGGGAGGATATTCATTTCTCCTGCCTGTCAGGAAGCAGATGGAAAATCTGTCTGAAGAAAATGGGAGAAGGAAACATCTGTGGGACATGAGCCCTGTGAGCCCAGCTGGGAGGAGAGGAGGGAAAAACCAGGAGGCTCAAGAGAAGAGAAGTTCCAGATGTGCTGCAACTCACACTTTTAACAGCTTCCCTCAGCCTGCGTCCAGACATGGTCCTAGGGCATGGAGGGAACAAAGTCAGGCTCCAGAACCACAGAATCACAGGATCCCTGAGGCTGGAAAATCCCTCCCAGCCCACGGAGTCCCAGCTGTGCCCAGTGCCCACCTTGTCCCCAGCCCAGAGCACTGAGTGCCACCTCCAGCCCTGCCCTGGACACCTCCAGCCATGGGCACTCCAAACCTCCCTGGGCAGCCCCTGCCAAGGCCTCAGCACCCTTTCCATGGAGAAATTCCTGCTGCTGTCCAAGCTGAGCCTCCCCTGGCACAGCCTGAGGCCCTTTCCCCTTGTCCTGTCCCTGTTCCCTGGCAGCAGAGCCCGACCCCCCTGAGAGCAGGGATCTACAGCAGGAATTGCTGGCTGGACTTGCAGCACCCACCAGAAATTCCCATAGCAGCTCCAGCACTGCCCAACATCCCTTAAAGCCTCCATGCAGAAGTTCAACCAAAACACCTCAAAACATTTCCCAGCCATCACCACAGCCAGGGAGGGGCTAGAGGCACCCAAGGGCAAGATAGAAATAAAGGCACTAGAGATAAACCATTATCCTATTTAAATTTGCATCATTCCACCACCGACAGTCAGTGCAACTCATCACTGTGATGTTTGTGGTGCCAAAACCAGAATCAAAGTTAACAAATTCCTTTGGTTTCCTTGGAACTGCATTTTGTCACAACCAAAATGATTCAGGCAGCCTATGTGCATCTCAGTCCTTCTCAGGGTGAGTCTGGAGACAATTTTGAGCCTATCCCCTGTTTCTGCCTGCAGGCAGAACTGTTCCAGGAGGTTTGGATGAAATCTGGCTGCAGTAAATAGAGCAAGACCCAAGGAATACCCACGTGAACTCCCCGGGAACAGCGAGGATTGCCAGAGATCCTATGGCAGCAATCTGCACATCCACGATGTCTGGGTGCCAGGGGTGGGGCCAGGTCATCTAAGGGGGATGAAGAAGTGCAGATAAATACTCTGGTTTAGTAGGAAAAAAAAACAGCTGAGGTGTTTTCCATCCTACAGTCATCAATCAGGCAGATAAATTTATTTTGTGAATTTATTTGCAAATTAAAGTTATTTGTGAAACACATGGGAAGGTGTTTTACCTTCATATGATGTCTGATTGTAAGAGTCACGTAAGGCACAGGCAAATACTATGGATAAGGCAAAAATAAATCCCTAAAAAAGGTATTGCCAGAGGGATGGATTTAGGCAAAGTGTGTGGGCCTGATATTTCTGGGTCTGAGAGATTTTAGCCTGCTAGCAGCTGCTAACTTTTTCCCAAGGAAAAATTTCTCAAGAAAGCTTCTTCTCAAAACCATCCTGGCAAACAACTCTCCTTTCTCAAAACAATCTTTCTCCAGGTGGTGTTTTGCTGTTTCTCTGGTTTAACCAAAGGGATTAGAGAGGTGTCATTCCTATTCACCAACCATGTTAAGTCTGTATTGAAACACCTTATAAAAGGTAGCAAGAATTAGAAAATAAAGCCTTCTTTTTCTATGCTCTTTGCCTTCTGAAATATTCTGAGTCTTTTTTTCATGTCCTACAGCAACAAAAGTGGGTAAAGAAGGCCAGGGTAGCACCTAGAAGCCCCTCACATGCATGGGAAAAGGATAGAATTGGGATTGATGAGGAGATGAAAAACCTCACTCCAGTGAGCCAAAAAAGTGGGTTTTTCTGAGGATCAATTTGCTGGGGGCAAAACATGAATGACAAAAGCTCGTGGAGCACGTCAGAAGCAGGAGGCCTGCCAGAGCATCCCTAAAATGTGCTAAAGCCATAAGAATAAAGTGTAATTTACTCTCAGTAACACCATCCTGCATGGAGGAGGAGGCTGGGAGGAGCTGGGGCCTCTTTTGGGGAGAGCTGAGGTGAGGAGCTGATTGAACACAGAGTGACAGCAGGGAAGCTTTTAAGGAGGCTGGTGAAAGGAGTAACAATGAATTTCCTTATCCAGATGGCTTCCTCTAAGTGCTCTAAAGAACTCTGGACATGATCCCTCTGCAGCAGCACGTTTGCCTCAGTGCCAAGGGAGCACCAGGTGGGGAAAGGGGCAGCGACTTCCATTTAGAGCTGTAAAGCAGGATTTGGGGAGGGCTCTCAAATGCCAAGCTGTGTCCTGAGCATGGGGATGGGCTGGGATCCATGGAGCAGCAGCTCTGCAGAGCCCATGCAGCCTGTGCTCCCTCCCTGACCCCCACCAGGCATCACAGACATTGCCTGCACCTCCCTGACAAACCCATGAGGGGTTGGGGTCTGTGGACCCAGCCCAGCCCAGCGGTCTCTGCCCTCCCCAGGGCACACACAGGTCTGTCCTTACCTCTCCTGTGCTGAAGAGGATGGGCTTGGGGCTGTGGCAGGCTTTGGTTTCATTTGATGGCTCTCCCAGCAGCTGATCCCGGATCTGATCCCAAAACGGGTCCCCTTCTACTGAGCCTGGAGAGGGAAACATCTTCAAACCCTTCCTCAGCCACCCCAGCAGCTCTCAGATACACACTCCCTGCTCTCACCTCACAGGGGTGGGATATTTCTCAGTGGGCTCTGACCACCTCCGTTTCCTGGGGTGGTTTGAAGAGTTTGAGCTTCAGCCCAGCTCAGCCCCATCCTGGCAGCCCTCAGGTGATGACAACAAATGAGCAGGAGAGTCCCAAACCAGCTCTTTCTTCTCCCTATTCCCCATCCCCTTGCTCTCCTTCCTCCAGGGCATGGCCATATCCTTTTCCCAAATGAACAAATCTGCAAGGGGGTCACCTCCACCTTCCTTAAAGCTATCCCTTTGGATGCTGGGAAGTGACTCTGGGGGTTTCAATCCCTCTGGGGGCTGCCCCGTGCCCTCCCTGTCCCTACAAAGCCATGTTGGGATCTGCCCCCAAATTACCTTGGGTGAAGTTGAAAGCCCCCACTCCATCAATGGTCCCTGCAGCAAAGCTGTGTCCCAGGGCTGGTTTGCAGGTTTTAACCTAAATCAGAAGGGGGGAATGAAAGGGAAAAGAGAGAAAAAACTTCTCCCTCATTGTGGCACAGGTGCTGCTGTGGGAATAGGGCATTCCCTGCTGCTCTCACCGTGTGTGTGGCGTTGAGCTCCACGGACACGTCGCTCATGTTCACCCACTGGTGGGCTGAGCTCAGGGGTCCTGTCACCTCCTGGGAGGCTTTTTCATACAGCTCCTAAGGGACACACGAGGTGGAAAGAAACCCTTGAGGGACAGGAGGTCAGGAACCCAGCTGTGCTGAGGAACAGCCATATGGGTCATTTCCTCATCCCACCTTCCCTGGGCCTCTCCCAGGTGCTGATACACATCTGTATTTCCCAAGTCCCTTTGTTTCTGTCACCTTGCATGCTCTCCCTGTCTCAGGGAGGGAGGACACTTTTCTTCTACAGCTGAAACATGCCCCTATTTCAGCAGGATGGCAACTTCCTTCTCCTGGTTGCCACCTCTGGGCATTTCTCACATCTTAGACCAAGAAGAAAAAATGTTTTCTGTGAGAAAGAAGCACTTTGCTCTACTCACTGCCTCAAAGTGCTGGGCCTCTTCCGTGTATTTACTGCACCCCTGGCACTTGAAGATATTCACTACACACACTCAGCCCTGCAGGGAATGGTTTTCCAGCCTCAGGTTGGTCCAATGGAAGGTTTGCCAGAAGTTATACAGGTTTAATGACATTCCTGGAAGGAGCTGAGGACACAGCCTTTGAAGGCCAGGAGTCTGAGGTGTTAAAGACAGCAGCAGTGTTTTTCCCCTGTGTTTGATGCACACACCAGGACTCTTGGACTGGGGACAGAGGCAGGATCAGGCTGGACTGACTTCAGGGCACAGCCTCTAAAACAGTGATTAAAGAAAAAGCCACCACCAAGCCTCCTGCTCTTCCTCCTCTGCTGGACACGCTCCAGTTCCTACAAGCTGCTGTCCCTGAAATGCTGCCAAAAACTCTCCTTGCACTCACTGCTCTCACATCCCACAGGAGGGGAAGCAGCAAATTCAGCCCTGGGTGGCTTTAGAGCCCACAGGTTACAAAAGGGAGCCCTTAGGGCAGAGGAAATGCAGGGCCAAGCAGAGCAAGGGGAGCATCCTCTGTGGGGATTTAAGCCACACGTGTTACCTCACATTTGTGTCAGTTTGGGAATGTGATGCCAAAGTGGCCCACAAGTTTGGTGGTGGTGTCTCTGAGCTCTTCCAGGAGGATTTTTCCCATCATGATGCCTTTGAGATGAATGGGAGGGAGGGAGAGAGGATAAGAGGGGATATCCTCATTATATCCCAGTGAGGAATACTGACATCAAAACCCCAAACCAACATTTTCAAATGACAACACCTGCAATGATGTATCTAAATAAAAGTATGTGTTGTCCAGTCTAAATTCAGGTTTCTAATCAGATGTGTTATACCTGAGGAAATTTTTCACTACCATGATCTCCTACACTGCCTAACGAATCCCAGGCTCTGAGGTCCCCTTGATTCCAGTGGACAGAGACATCACCAGCAGGTTGCAGAGCTCATTTACCCATTAAAAACAAAGTCAAGGAATTTCGGAGTCTAATTTGAATGTATAAACATTCACCAAAACTGGTACAAGATAGATGGAAGATGGAAGATGAAAGATGGAAGATAATGGAAGATGGAAGATAGAAGATAGAAGACAAAAGATGGAATATCCAGAGGGAAGGGATCCACAAGGCTCATCAAGTTGCCTAAATCATTGCCTAGATCAGCCTGAATTTCTTTTGTGACAGCACTCACACACACTCAGAAAGCAGAATATCCCTTACCTTTGCTTTCAGGTAGATGTTTTGCCCTATAATCCTGGTGCTCTCAAACATATCATTCCCAGGCCCCTTGGCCATGCACATGGCTGCCTGTTGGGAAATTTGGTGATCAGTGACTATGGAGAGCATCTGGCACTGCCAGGTGGTGGTCAGACTGTGGGAACTGAGGGCTTCTTGCAGGCCACATCAAAATTAAGCATGGGGTCACCACACTGAAGGTAAATTTGGGGTGAATGATCAGAAAATCAGGAGTGTGAGGGACAAAGCGCATTTAATTCCTGCAAGTGGCATCAAGGCCAGAGCAAAAAGAGGTGATTTTTTTTTCACTTTTAGTGCCCTCCCCACACACAGTGGTGGGGCAGAGGGCCCTGCAGAGGGTGGGACAGGGGGGTCACACTCACCCCTCCGACGGGACAGCTGCTCTGGGGATTGTCACAGGACTCGCCCGTGTTGGCGCAGAACGGGCCCCGCGTGTTGGGGGACACGTCTCCCAGGTTGGACGAGGCAAAGGCAGCCACAAAAGAGCCCTGCCAAGGCCAGAGGAGCATTGCAGTGCCTTGCAGGGAAAGCTGCAAAGCCCAGCTCTCCCTGCAGCTGCTGTGGGCACTGAGCAGGACTCTGGTTTATTCCCACTGGGAGCACTGGGATGGGGTTTAGGCACATCCCAAGGGGTGGGGTAGGAAGAGCAGGGGAGAATTGGATGCACACGATGCCATTTCAGGGAGAACTTCACACCACCTTGGTGTGCAGACAGTGTTTCCTCCTCCCCCTGTCCCACCTCAGTTCTTCCCAGCGTGTCGCCATCTTCTCATGTTGCTGATCAGATGTTTATGGGTCATTGGAACACCTTGCATGGGATTTATTTTTCCCTTCCAGGCATTCACCATGACTGATTTACAGGGGGAGAACTATTGGAGCTGACTGCAGGGACACTTTCCAGGTTGTTCAAGGCTTGAACCCTTCCAGGGATGGGGCAACCACAACCTTCCCAGATTTTGATCAACATAAATGTGAGTTATTCCTCAAGTCTGGATAACTGCCACTGATTACTGGTTTGAAAAGCCAAACTTATTATATATTATATATATTATATATTATATGTTATGTTATGTTATGTTATGTTATGTTATGTTATATTATATTATATTATATTATATTATATTATATTATATTATATTATATTATATTACTGGTTTGAATATACCTTCCAATTTCCCCCCTGTAGGGAAAAAAGGAAATAAATCACAGCATTCGCCTGAGTCACGTGTTTGTGTGCTTGCCCTGCTGTCCCACATCACCCCCTGCCTGTCCCAGCCCTGTTTCAGCCATTCCCTGGGGCACTCCCACCTCTCCGGGGAGCATTCCTTTGTTCTTCTCCTGCTCGAACAGGTAGGAGGCGTAGCCCACGTTGTCGCTGTTCACCAGCTGGTTGGAGTTGTTCATGCTCACCGGGTGCACGGCAAACCAGCTGGGGAGGGGCCACACACACAAAATGCTCTCTTCACCCTTCTATTCACTCGAGTTGACCTGCTCAACCTTGTGTATTTGTGGGGATTTTCTTTGGGAGAATACACACAGAGACTCCTCGTGGTGCTTAGGGATGGATTAGCAATGGTACAGGATTCCCATCCTCTCCCTTCCTAACCAGGGGAGCTCATGGCTGTAACAATCCAGGCCTTGAATGGACACAAGATTTTGTCACTGTCATTATCAGGGCCACCAAGAGTTCCTTCAGACCTCAACTGACTCTTGTAGTAACCCAGAGAATTATATTTTGCAGGGATTTTTATATTCAAAGGGACAAGGAGGAGTCAGCCATGTAAAAAACGGGGGGAAATGGGACACCTCCATTCTTACAAAAAATAATGAGGGTATGGAGGAAAACCTGCTGCTCTGGTGGTCAGTACCTGATAAGGCCTAGCTCGTGTCCATCCTCATCCACCATCTTCAGCAGCACCATTTCTTTATCCGTGTTGGATGAGTACCTGGATGGGAACAGAGCAGGGAAATCCCACCAGAGTCAGGGCTGTGGTCGTGCTCTGCATTGTTCTGGCAGGTTAAATCCCCACTAGTCTGAACAAGTATGTGAAAAGGTCATTCCAGGTACATTCCAGCACACAAGGAGGCCTTAGAGAAGCATCTGAGACCAGCTGAGAAGAGAGGGATGAGCTCTGGCTGTCACTGTCCTCAGGCACTGCTCCTCCAGGGAATGGAGATAACACAAATTCGTGCACCAAGGATGGCACTTTAATGCCCTCTGACCCTTTATTTCCTAAATAAAGCACAAGGCCACATCCTTGACCAATTCCTCATGCTTGCTGAGGGCAACTACAGCTTTCAAGCCCTTTTCAAGCATTTAATTTTTCTCTCCTGCCTGAGGAGATTTTACCTGTTCCGCTCGGACTCCGGGTTGGCGAGGTAGGAGAAAGGGCTCCGGTTGATCTGGCTGTTTTCTACTGTGCCTCTGTTTATAAACAGCCTTCCTTTCTTCATGTTCTCATGGGCAATATCTATGCTCTGCAAAGCAGCAAGACAGGGAGTACCAGTCTGTAAGGCACACGGGAGGTTATCTGGAAAAACTTTCTTTCCATCCCTAACCCTTCCTCGGAATTTGAGACGGTGCTTCTTTGTTTGAGATTTTTTCCTAAAGTCATCTAAAATTCTAGAAAATTATGATAGCATTCTTAAACCACCAACAGCTGCCTATGAAGGAAGGCCTCAAATCTCCTGTTTTTTGAGGTGCAGGCAAACACAAACCCACCTCAGAGCGTGCTTTGGGGTGGCAGAGGTGCCACCCCAAACACCACGGCCAGGGCTTGTCAGAGTCCAGGGCATCCCTTCGGTTGGTCACAGACCCACTGGAAGGTCACAGACCTCGGCAGAGAGGCCTGGGACCTGAGGAAGGGAGTTTGAAATCTGTCCAGGGGGGTCTGTCCAGGGGGCTTGTAGTAGACCCTGGCACAGAGCCCAGGAAGACACAGGCTTTGATTTCAGTCCGTGGAAGAATTGCAAGTCACAAAGGTGTGACAGACAGCAGTGTAGTTTATCACTGGGTGGAAAATTGTGTAGTTTTGGGTTTTTAGGATGGAGCTGACTGGGGGACAAGATGGAGATTTTAGGGCAGTGCCCTGGGTTCTTCTTGTTCTCCCTTGGCCTCCATTTTCTGCAGTGACGGTGGCAAAAAGTAGTTTGAGGGGATTGGGTCAAAGTAGAAATGACCCTTCTAGTATAGGTACTAGGCATTGGAATGAAATTGTAATTAATAAGTATGTAATTATCTGTATAAGAAGTAGTGACCTCCCATCACGGGGGGAGTCACCTGTGTCCGAGCTGCTGTGAACACCTCGGCCGGGCACAGAGAAATTGTAAGATAAGAAACAATAAACACACAAAAAACCTTGAAAGAACAAGACCTTGAAAACTCCTCTTCATTCCCATGCCAGACTCAAAGCCTTCAGAGGGCAAAAAAAGACTCACTTGAACCACCACCAGAACCACCACCTGAATCTTGGGTGAAGAGAAACCCAAAACCCGAGAGGGCTGTGCTGGGTGACACCGACCTTCACGATGCCATTGACGATGGAGCTGAGGGCTGGCCTGACCAGCCCCTTGCTGGTGATCCAGAAGAGGGTGTACTGGAAGTACCCCCCGGGCCCCGAGTGCGTGTGGGTGCCGCTGAGGATGACGTTGTCCTGCCGGTACAGCTCGCCGTACTTGCTCTGCAGCTGCTTCAGCACCTGAGGGGAAGGGGGTGCTCCTAAAAACCCCTTCTCCTGTCCCAAGGCTGCAGGGATCTGTGCCCAGCTCCTGCAAAAACATCTCAGCCATCCACCCCTCTCCTCGCTCTTCTCTTTCTGCCCGCCACAGCAAGGGGGTTGTAGCTGTTGGCTTGGCAAGAGCTTCAAAATAGCAATGTCTGGTATAAAAAGACCTTTATAGCCAACCTGGAGTGAATCCCAGATCATCCCAGGATGAACCACAGCTCCCCACCATCTCCCTCCTTCCTCTGCTGCATTAGAGGCACCACAATAATGTGTTTGTGATTCAAAATTACCCCTGGCAATTTTTCCCCTCAGTCAAGACTGAGCAAAGCCCAGCCTCATTTGCTGAGGGGTCCAGCAGAGACACAGCATCACCCCGAGGAAATCCCGAAGGAAGGAAGCGCCCAGCCCTTTGTACCTCCAGCCTGACTCTCTGGGACACCATCCCAATGTCGATGCTGACAAACACGACCCGTGAGGAGCTCTCAGGGTCTGCCACGATGAAGGCTCGGCTGTAGAGGCGGGACAGCAGCCCCCCGCCCACCTGGTCGGTTTTGGCATAGCCCATCTGCAAGAGAGGAGACAAATCACACATCTCCATCACAAATACTGAGCCATTTATTCCTCTGCATGCATTCCCCCCTGGGTAGATTTGCCCCAGGGGTCAGAGGACTCATTCAGCAACTCCGAGCTGCAACTCTGTCTTGCCTCGCTGTTGAGTTCTATCTTCTTTTGCCACGGTTGGGATTCAATGCTCAAGATGGTGTGTCTTGTTTGGACTCATGTTTATTAATTCTTATTACATCTATAAATAATAAGAATTTATATATATATGTGTGTGTGTATGTATATTTATATTTAAATATGTTTATTAATTCCTATTACATCTATAAGTAATAAGATTTTTTTTTACATAAATCTATATTACAGTCTCACAAGCCATGAGTTCTATAGCACTTCTAGCTAACAACTAAAAATGGAGCCCTATCTTTCTCTCTACAAGGCCTTTTAAGGATAAACTGTCCAATAAAGAAATGACACCTAAATTATTTTTACTTTTAACCCAATAACCAACCACCCATGTGCCCCAGTGTGGACTTTTCTATCCAATTACAAAATACCACCCAGAGCCATGAAGAAGAAGATGAAAAAGAAGGACTCAGCCTCTGTCCTAAATCCTTCATCTTGCTTTATATATATTACTATATTCTAAAACCTTAAACTCTAAGTTTTCCACCATGTGATATCACACACTTCTATTCAAACTACACACCCATAATCCCAGTGCTATCATTTAATTTTGGAAGCCTTTTCCAAGGCCTCAGGTCAAATGCACTGTTTTCTTGGGAGTCAGTGCCTGTCAGCACAGAAAGTCTAAAATTCTCAGTGCCCAGGGTTCCAATGCCCCACAATTCCAGCACTCATGGAATGGTTGGGCTTGGACAGGACCTTAAAGCCCATCTCCTTCCAACCCCCTGCCATGGGCAGGGACACATCCCACCAGCCCACGTTGCTCCAAGCCTCAAAGAAATTTCAACTTCTGTTTGAAGGCGACACACATTTGGCAAGGCAGAGGTTCCAAACCAGAAATCCTGCAGAAAAACACTCACAAAGGATGAAAAATCAGTGTTTCATCAAGCCCATGAGGGATTCCCCCAACTCACCAGAGGCACTTGTGCCACAGGCCCCGTGCAGTCAGCTCTGCCTACACCCACCAAGTACTTTGCTGCTTCTACTACATTGTTGTTGCTGGAATCTGTAAGAACAATTTGCAGATCAGTGGACACATGAGCAAGTGAAATCAGGGACAAAAGAGGCCAAAGGGCTCTGGCTGAGTGCTCTGGGTGGATTTCCAGCAGGCTGTCAGTGTGCCCAGGCTGGGGTGACCTCTGGGGTGGCAAAGGGTGGAGCAGGCAATGAAGAACCACCCAGGGAGATCTCCAGAGGGGACACTGCACTGTGTCAAATGGGTGGTGATGCACAGAGAGGGGGAGCCAGCCCAGCATTCCCAGTTAAACCCTCCAAGCCCACCAGGACGATGCAGGAACCAGATCCAAGTGCTGCTTCACACAGAAAATTCAGCTCAGCAGTGGTAAGAGGGATGTGTCAGGAGCTAGGGAAGAGAGAAGGGCACACCCAACATATCCTGTGTCCAGTGCTGGTGCCCTGGTCCTCCCCCAAAAAACCACAGCAGTGCCAGCTGAAGTTCAGAGAAGGGAAAAGCAGTTCTGAGCAGTGATTTCCAGGCAAATGGTGAGGAAAAGGTCTCCCAAAGGAGATTGTGTCTCATCCCAGCCACAGGAAGGTGCAGAAATTCTTCCAGGATGGACAAACCCGTGGAAGAAAAGCCATCAAATCATAATCAATCAGAAATGTTATCTGCATCTCAGGAAATCCCAGTGCCACAAATCACTGGAGGCTGCGATAACACTGTGGGAAAATATGAAATATTTCTGTGTGCTAGCTCTGTTCCCACAGCCCTCCCCAGGCAGGGCTTTGGGATCAGGGGAAGGTCCATCTTCCCAGCCTGGCCTTTCCTGGGCTGTCACTTGATGCACAGGAGAAAGGAAACACTCACACTGGCCACAGACTGAGGCCATTTCTGTCATTTAAAATTACACCAGCCCACTGGGCCACCCCCTTAGAATTACTCTTCCTCCTCCTCCTTCTCCCCCTCCCAAGAGCTCTGACACAGAGGAGAATCACTTGTGCAAAACTCTGACATGTTATAGCCTAGAAACATGAAGTTTTGAGTCCCAAATGTGAACTACAGCCTATCTGAGACCAAAATCCAGAAGCTAGAAAGTCCCACTGAGGAGATGTTGAGTCCAGTTCCCCACACCCTCGTGCCCTGTGCCTGGGGATGGGCTTGGAGGCATCAGCGGGCTGTGATGGGCTTGTAAAACCTCTTGGTCAAACCCCAGGAGTGAGGGGCTCTCAGGACCTTCTGCAGCAGGCAGAGAGAGGGAAGGGAGGAGGGAAGGGAGGGATGGATCCCCAGATCTGTGCATCCATGCCCAGAGAGCTGCTGCTGTGGTTGGGTGAAAGGACCACGAGCAGAGGTGGTGCTGGCAGCTCAGCAGTGGCCTGCAGACCTCCACCTGTCCCACTTTAATTCAAATCCTCCCCTGGGCACTCCCTGGAGCAGAGGGGCTGGGACAGCTCCACTTGCCATCGGATTTCGTGTCGAGGAAGAGCAGGACCAGCAGCACCACGGTCAGGGCGATCATCAGCGCCAGGCACACGATCAGGATCACCTCCAGCCGGGAGAAGGAGCACCTGGACCTCTTGCCAGGCATGGTGGGGGCACTGTGGGTGCAGAAAGGAGCCCGTGGGACATCCCAGTGAGGGGCACACCCCACCCAGAGCTCACATCCCATCCTCAGAGGGATGTTTGTGCCCCCCACCCCCGTGTCAGGCAGCAGCACAGAGAAGGATGGGAAGCGGAGATTTATTTTTCAGCTGAAGACAGCAAAAACGTGTCCCCTCCTGGCAGCAATTACTCCCTGACACCAGGCCTGACAGGACAGGGAGAGCACCCAAATTCCTGACCCTGTGTTTCCCAGGACACTTTGCTCACCCTTCTGAGGAGGTCTGGGAATAAACCCCACAATATTCCACCAGGTCCTGTGTTCTCCGAGTTGAAGGAGATGCTGAAGCTCAGAGCCCGACAGAAGATAATGCTGTCACCATAATAAGCATCAGTTTAGGAATCTCAGCTTCAAGATCCCTCTCAGCCCACAGCAGTGTGTGAGTCTGTGATTGTTCTGTGATTAGAAAAGGAAGAAGAGGCAGAGCATCTGATTTTCCGGGTGCTAAAGCTGCTGCCTCCAGGCTATTCCTCACAGGGAATGTGCCCCGGAAACAATGAGCCCGCAGGAAACAACCGCTGGAATGAGTACTAATTGTCCTGAAAATACTGCAGTGAGGAAGGTCATCAGCAGAGAGCCAAGTGATCACTTAGACTTGCTCCAGGTAACCTCTCTTATCAGCTTCTTTTGCTACAGCACTCATGGTCGGGGCTGAATTTCACAGAGCAAATATTTTAGTGACAACAAATCCAACGTTACAGGTTTCCTTCCTGCCCTCTTTATTCCCTGAGCTTGGCATTGGCTGCCAGGCACGGTGAGCTGTCCAGAACTATCCCAGCACCAGCCTGAAACACACCAGCACCACACACACTCACACTCCTCCTCACCCCGCTGATTAAACTGCCCCAAAACCACTGAGAAACACAAACCCCTGTGGGAAATCCTACAAAATCCTGTGGGATCCCAGAGGAATCTTACCTGAGCTCCCTCACCCGTCCCAGCTGCTCCCAGCTCGAGACCTGCTCCAAGCTGGAAAGTTCAGCTGGAAAATTCTTCCTGAATAACCCCGTGAGTCAAGCGTGTCACAAGATAAGGAGAAACCAATCAATAATTTTAATCCCACAAGGAGGTGATGGGAGGTTTTCCCCTGCTGTGTTTATGTTAGGCTGCAGACAGCATCTCCCTCTCCCAGAACAACCTTTCCAGGACTGCACTGCTCAGCTCTGGTGCTCGAGGAATTTGGGAATGGGATGGTTTTTTCCTCCTCTGCCTCATCCCAGTTTGTCCAGCCTGTGGAATGATGGCTGCTTCCCCTCTGGATGTGACTCCTGATTCTCATGGAAGTTCAGTGCTCAGGGTTTCCACTCTCCACTAGAAGAACTTGGAAACACAATTGTATTTTAGGTGCAAAATACTTTTTATTAATGCATTTCTATTTTGCAAAAGCTTTATTTGTTAAAACCCAGCTCTTTTTCACCTGTTTCAAGCCCCAGACAGGCCTGGATAAACTTTCCAGATGCTCAAATACGCTTTATCCAAAGGGTTTGGGCACTTTGCTCCTCCTCAAAACGACAGGACCCATCACACTCCCAGTTGTTGGTGCAGCAGGGAGGGAAGATCCAAGCAGCCACAGCCCTTTCTCCCTCCAGCCTTGTGGTGGGAATTCAAAGCTGGGAACACCTCTGGCATTTTCCCCTGCCCTCTCAGGAGGTTCAGTTTTCCATGCCCTTTCCCGTGGTTCATCCCTGACCCAAAGGTTAACATTCCCAGCAGTGTCTGCGTCAGCACTTCAAGGTCACGTTCAGCCTTGCCCTTTGGCCCTGTGAATTTTGGACTGGCTGGTGGGGAGAAACAAGATTTGCTGATACCTTATCTCCTGGCTGTAATTCCCAAGGAACCTGCTGGCCCTGGGAGCAGCCTGTGGGGGCTGGCAGATGTCCCTGGACACTGCTGTGCTCCTGGGAATGGTTGGGTCCCACAGTGTGCCTTGGGGGGAACCAGAGTGGACAGAAAAAACCATGGAGCAGATGCTCTGCTGGCATGGGAGAGCTGTTGGGACAGGGAGGGATGAGCCAGGAACAGGCTGTGCAAGAGCAAGAGCTCTTCCTGCAGGTGAAACATTTGCTGGAGCATCAGGAAAAGCTAAGGGATTGAGTTTTAAGGGGTTGTGATGGAGTGTCCTGGCAGCCTCAGCCCACAAAATGAAAACAGCTGAGGAAAAGTGGCTCTGTAACCACCTGTAGCTGAGGGTGGAGGAGGAAAGGGAAGACAGATGACAGCTCAAAACATGCCTTGGGGAATATTTTAAATTGTTTTCCTGTTGAGGTTCTGGGGACCCACAGCTCCCCATCTCCCCCAGGTGATGTGACTGTGCCCAGGCCCAGAATTACAGAATCAAGGAGCTTTTTGGGTGCAGAAAAGGCACTTTCTGGGCTGCAAAGATCTCAGCTTAAATGCTAAGGGCTTGGTAAATCCCTCTGAATGCCTCCCTGCCTGTGGAAAGGTGAGGAAGGTGAAAAGTTCCCACAGACCATCCTCCTTCCCAAGATCAGGAGTCCTCCAGCTTCTTCTTGGTGCCATTTTGTGCCAAATGAGTCTAAAGAAAGTGATGTTTTCCTTACAATCTTTATCCTCCTGAAAAAATCCTCCCCATCACTGCTACCACAGGACTGCACTTTGTGACCTCCTCAGGCACATCCAAGGGCTGCAAACAGCACAGGGATTTCATCCTCAGCAGGAAAAGTGTTTAAACCCATTTGGGATTAATGGATCCACTGAAGGAATCAGGCAAAGCTGACAGAAGGGAAACTACTTAACACAGATGGCCAAATGTACCTTTCCTTCATCACTGAACCTTGTGCTTCCAAAACATTAAGAAAGAGGATTCAAATTACCTCTATGCAGGAAAATTGAAATAAATTACCAAAATTGGCTTTGAAATATAAACCCATAAAGCATTTTCTTCCTTTCCTCTCCCCATTTTTCAGTTCCTCATCCCTCTCTAGCAAGACCAGATCATTCCAGAGAAGTGGCCCTTTCCTATAGCTCCCAAATTTCACTTTAAAACCAGCAATTCCTGGTCTCCCTTTCTGCAAACCATCCAAACTGGGACTGGGTAAAACTTCTCTCTCTTCTCTCTTCTCTCTTCTCTCTTCTCTCTTCTCTCTTCTCTCTTCTCTCTTCTCTCTTCTCTTCTCTTCTCTTCTCTTCTCTTCATGTTCAGGCCACGATCTTCTCTGTAAACCTTCTGAAACAAAATACTTCTGATGGGCAATGAAGAGACTGAAAATCCCTTTTTTTTTTTCTTAATTAAAAGGCCTGGAAGGATTCCTGAAACTGGCTGCATCAAGCCTTTTGCCCTTGTACCAGAGGGGCAAAAATCCCTTTTTTCCTGAGAAGCCACTGTGGATCCCCTGTAATGATGGGCAGTTCCCCTGCTCATCCCTGCAGGCCAGAAATCTTGATTCCAGCCTGTTTGCTAAGCCCTGGCCAGGTCCTGATCAGAAATTTGGAACAACCATCATCTCAGCATGAGCAGGGGGCTTGTAGAGAGCTGAGATGTTCCCCAAAGCCTGAGATCCTGGGTGTGAGGGTCCTCAGAGCTCTCACAGCCCCCAGCAATGAAGAGGCCACTTACATAACGTTGTTTATTTAACAGAGAATGGCCAAAGTCCCTTTTGCTGGGGCTCAGGATGGCAGGAGATAAAGTGCTGGCACAGAGCTGTCAGCAAGAGCCCTGCCAGGCTTTGGCAAGGGCACTCCAGGGCTGCTTTAGGGTTTTCTCCCCCACCTTCCTTGGTCAAAACACACACCCCTACTCAAAGCAGCAGCTGGAAGTGGGATCACTTTGTGGTGATTTTCCTGCTGGGAGCACACATGGAGAGTTTAGGAAGGGCAGGTTGAATGGAAAAGCAGCAAAATTGGAGCAACTGCAGTTTCTGAACTCAAAATCCTGCACAAGTCCCTAGTGACAGCTGAACTGAAGGAATGCCCTGCAAATACAATTAAAATGTTGTCCTGAGGTGCCTTGCCTTTCCTTCCCCACCCTCCCTCTCTTTGCCTCAGGAGCAAGAACTCTCCTGCCCTTCTGAACAGCCAAGTCATGGTGATTTTTTTGCTGCTAATGATCTATATCCAGACATGTGAACACCTCAAATTCCCCAGGTGATGTGCCTTAAATCTATCCAGGGGTCAAAGCTTCACCACAAACAGAGAATATCTTGCCATCAAGATATTCAATATCGTGCCAGCAGCCCCAGGGCCAGGGCACTTCCCTGGATGTGGGAGAGCCCAGGGAAGCATCACTCCCAGGAAGAGCCAAGCTGCATGTGCCAAGATAAAAAGCTCTGGTACAAAACTGGGAAAACCTCCAGACACCAAAACAGCAATGCAGAGTTGGGCAGACCCAAATTCAATCCCACTGTTTTTTTTTTTTTTTTTGGGGGGGGGGGTGGAAATGGTGAGAAAAGGAACAAGGTGGGGTGCTCTGTACCCACCCATGCTAACAGGGGCTGAGCTGCTGCTGCTGCTATTGCTGCAAACCAAGTTCTGGGAGCCCTGTCTGCCCCCAAACCTTGCCACACCTGCTCCTTCCACCACCATGGAATCACAGAATATCCTGGTTTGGGAGGGAACCACAGGAACCCATTAAAATCCAACCCTTGGTCCTGCAGAGTCCCAGGAATCCCAACATGTGCCTGAGAGTGGTGTCCAAACATTTATTTAAAAAGGGGACGTGCAAAGGGTGTTGTGCCCAAATCCTGGTGCTCACCAACGTTCCCTGCCCAACCT
Organism: Trochalopteron elliotii; assembly: GCA_024734555.1. NCBI lineage: Eukaryota > Metazoa > Chordata > Aves > Passeriformes > Leiothrichidae > Trochalopteron > Trochalopteron elliotii. The sequence continues at coordinate 887,696 of JANPWX010000389.1, forward strand.
GCAGCACACATGGACAGCCAGGAGCAGGAGAGGCATTGAGAGGATGCAAAAAAAACCCCACAGATCCTTCTGGCAAGTATTTGTGGCCAATAGCTGATGAGCTGGATGGGAGAAGCTGACAAAACAGGAATTTGTGGCATTTATTTGGGCAGTGCTCTGATCTGCTGGCACCAGGAAGAGAATGAGCACCGAGCTGTGTCCTGAGGAAAAGCAGGAGGGGAAGTTGATGGGATTGCTCTTTCCAGAGTACAGGAAAGCAAAGGGATGGCTGCCCTTGCTTGGCTTGTGCTCCTCAAATACCTCCCATCCCTGTGTTTTATGGGTTTAAACCTTCCCCACATGGCAGTGCTGAAGGATCCAGCTGGATCTCAGCAACATCAGTGCCCACCCTCCTGGCAAAGATCCAGGTCTTTCTCCACCTTTTCCAGCCTTTTCTGGTTCAGATTCCTCTTCCCAATTTCAGCCTCCTGGCACCTGCACTGGACTGTCCAGGTTTGCCCCTTCACACCCAAACCCAGCTCTGCCTGTCCTCTACAGAGACCCACACAGGATGGTTTCACTGGCACAGCGTGGGGACATCCACGAGTTCTGTAGGATTGGGGCAGCACAAGGCCAGAGTCCAGCTTTTACAGACTTTTACAAACTTTTACAGTTTGCTGAGTTCACCTCTCTGATGGACACCAGGAGCAGCAGGAGCTGGGAGGGAGAAGCAACAATGCACCAGTGTGCAGAGGAAGGGAATCACTCAGGTGGTGGCTCAGCCTCTAATCGGGACAGGATTGTCCCTGGAAGCCACCCAAGGATCTCAGCACAGGAACACAAAGCTCACAGGCCAAGTTTGGTGTCCAGTGATGGCAGAGGAGCCCCAGCACCCCTGGCTGCATTGTCCAATGAGGGATGGCTGCAGATGGATCTTACCTGAGGTCTGGAGGGAATGCAGTGGGAAATCTGGGATTCTGGCCACCAGCACAATCCTGAACATCACCCTGACCCCAAGCCACGTCCCATCCCACCCAGCCAGAGCTGCTGGGCAGATGCTCCTTGGGAAGGAGGAGCACAAGGCAGCACAAGCTCCACAGCCTGGACTGAGCCAAAGCACAGCAGTTCTGTCCCAAATCCACCCCTGGCCCCCTCCTCCAGAGCCAGCAGCCATCAGCTCACTCCTGAGCCCCCACCCCACACTCCCAGGCTCCCTTCCCGAGGCAGCAGCACACCCCCACCCCGAGCACAGCCGGGACCATGTGGAGCCAGAGCCATGCAGTAAGTCAGACACCACAAGGCAGGATTCAGCAGATTCCATTTAATGTCATGTGCATATATATCCATACATTTACTTATGTCAATGGTTCGGATGTGCGTGATGCCAGGTCTTGAAAAATCTACTCCTCGGGTTACGTCTGGGAGCGTCAACTCTCAGCTCAAAAATCAGCTCAAAAATAAGCAGGGGTGGGGCTGGGCTCTTTAAAAACCAACTTTGAGCCCCAAAAGTTGCCAAGATAAAGCCACAAATTGGAGGCAGAGCAGGCAGAGCTGAGCCCTAAATTCCCACCCAGCTCTGCAAAGGGCTTGGGCAAGGAACCCCTCCCTCCTTCCATCCCTCCCTCCCTCCCTCCCAGGGAGACAGAACTGATAAGGAACAAGCTCAGCATCTCCTTCAGCATCCCAAGCAACAGGGAGGCAGAGCAGCAGAAGCCACACCCCACCAGCTCTCCAGGGCACGTTTTGGGCAAGGCTGAGAACAGGGCAGAGAGGTGGAGATAAAGCATCCCCTCAAAAAAAAAGAAAAGAAGGAACAAATGACACTTTCACCGCCACGGACGCACAGAAATTGGCTTCTCTTCTCTTTTTTTTTTTTTGTTGTTTTTTTTTCTGGTGTCCAGGGGCCAGGACTGGCAGCTCCTGGGGGAAGGGATGGGCCCCCTGCCCTGTGCTGCATCCCAGCAGTTGCAGGGTAGATTTTTCAAGGCCTGGAGATGGCTCCCAGGAAGGCTCCTCCCGCCCGCTCGGCATCGATTGCATAGCATTTATTTCACATAAGGCACTGGTTTGCCCAACAGCAATTCCACATCAAAGCAGTTTCCATACAGTCCACATCGGATGGCCTACAGTGCAATATAACATCAACTTAAAGGCAAGGTTTGGAAGAATAAACCCAGCTTTAAATTTCAACTGAATATCAAAAAGATAAAGGAAACTACATTTTTCAAAAGCCTTTTTTTTTATTTTCCTTCACCATTGTTGTTTTACAATACAAATATCACCTTGTGAATACACAAAAAACCTACAGAAGATAACTCTGCTTCACGTAAAATACAGAATGGATATATATATATATATTTATATATATATTTTTCTCTTCTTCATTCTTTTTTTATAAAAACTATTTTTGTTCTGCACATTGGCAAGTTTAGGATAGGAGACTTCCCCAAACATACAGTATGTATGGTAGGAGTGAAAACTTAGAATTACATGCAGTTTCTGCACAAATATTTTAAAGAAATAGATTATCTTTGTTGTTTTTCAACAACACTTCGATAAGGGGATGGAGAAACCATTCGTAGTTCACTCAGTGATCATTTGTAAAATTCTTAAAAAACAGGAGTTCATGGCTGTTTTGCTTTTTAAAACCCAGCTACCAAGTAGACAATAAAGTGATACTTTTTTAGCTTGACCCGCCCACAATGTGTGAGCAAGGTCGGACCCTTTTTACTTGGTGGGGTGGGAGGTTTTTCCCTACACGTGGCAATTTCAACATTATAAGCAAATTTCCAGTTTAATTTAGCTATAAATGCAAAAATTAGTAATTATACAGTATATATAATTCTGCTTTCATGGAATACTTTATTTTAAATAAAAACATTTAAGACTGCCTACTGACCATACAATCAAGACAAGAAAGGCACTAGAAACATAGACAAATCTCTCTCTCTCCCAAGAAGCATTTTCTTTAAATTTTTTAACTCTCTATTCTCTGACATGTAAAAATCTTTTTAAATTTATTTTTTTTTCATACACATTTTGAAAAATAAAGTTAGGAAATACTTAGAAAATCACTTTACATTTTTTTCTCTCTTTTTTTTTTTTTTTGGTGGTTTTTTTGTTGTTGTTGTTTTTCTTTTTTTGCACTTTTTTTGACACAGTCAGTCACTGCAGATTCTACAAAATCAGGATTTACCAAACCTTTCTGTGTCTATCATCTTATTCGTAGCACGGTGCAACAGGTAGAAAGATTTCTTGATTTCACCCAAGGCAGGTATTTAGAAACCTTCATATAGTCATTTGCTAGAAAATGGCTTACAGCCCAATCTTTGGGGCAAGAGATATGAAAAGTATGTTTTCCCAAGAAAATAATATGCTTTGTTCCCAGACGTGACTGGAAAGACCAGAACTTAGGATATAAAAGCTTTTCATCTATGTTGTCGCATCATATACAAAGGAACATGGTGATGGGCAAATGCAAATCCCAACTCTATCGACAAGAAATGTATAACAGTGCATGATCAGTTAAATTCTCTTTATTGTTGTCCAACGCAGATCCTTTGGAGAGAAAAAAAGATCACAGTGCTTACCAGGTAACTGAACAGGTCAGGTCCAGGGAGCTGCTAAAGAAAGGGTTAGGGAGCTGTGGATTTTTGTTTTGTTTTGTTTTGTTTATGGCATCTTCTGTTGGAGTTGTGAGCACTTGGGACAGGTCCTTGTGGGGCTGTGCTGCCACTGTTACGTGTCACTCACCAGGCGGCTGTACTTGACCTGCCGGCCCCGCGCCAGCGCCGGACACCGCAGGGGCCAGTGGTAGGAGCGAGGTACAATTCCTTGGACATTCTTCTCAAAGTACTGGAAGGGCTTGAACCACCAGACCCTTGCCAGGAGGTTAGTTTGGGAAGCTTCTTTTAGCACCTGCAAAGGCAGAGAAGGGCAACAAGAGGATTGCTGAAGGGCAGGTCCTTTATTCGCACGGAGCATTCATCGGTTGGTGTCCTGCTTCCTGCTGCTCCCAAAATCTCACCTCCCAAACACATCCCAGCCTCCCTGCACACACCAAACGTTGCTCACCCCTGTCTACAAGACCTCAGTTTTTTGAAGGGCCCACAGGAAAGGAATGAGTGGCCCAAACACTGGTGTCTGCTCTCCCTTGGGAATGAAAATGCCATCCCAAAGCACGGCTGTTCCGTAAGTGCCTCTGAAATTCCATGGAGCACTTTGGGACCTGGCTGTGTGCCTGTTGGAGCCATGAGCAAACCTGTGAGGAAGTCAGAACCCTGACCTGCCCTCCACATGCTCCCAGACTGCTCCCACCTACCTATTGCTTCTCTCAGCCACGAGCAAGCCCCAGCTCACAGACAGAGAGTGGGCAGGCCCTGAGGGAATTATCCAACCCCCCTGCTGCCTTATTTTCCATGCCAGAGCCAGGGATCCTTGTATCCACCCACCCAAAGGGAGTACACAAACACAGGGCTTGTACACTGAGCCTAATCTCCATGCCAAGCTCATGTGTCAAATAAATTCACCGTTGCTTTTCATTTTAAGGCCAGGCACAAGCCCCAGCATGAGGAAGGAGAGAGCAGCACACCAGTGTGTGCTCTGGGAAGGAACCAGGGACTGGCATTTCCCAACATCCTGGCAGCTCAGGGCAGCAGTGTTAAGCCACCTCCTGAGTCACATCAGGCAGCAGAACAGGAATGTTTCCACACCGAGGGCTCTGCTGAAGCAAGTCCTCAGCAGGACTCGGGGCACTGCTGACTCCAGCACTTCCAGCTTGGAAGCACCACTGTTCTGAGAGGCCAGGAGCAGAGACAAAGCCTGGAATCCTCTGGGGCTGTATGACAGGAGCTGCAGAGTGTGGGCACAGACTCCTGTCCAACACAGTGCCTCCCAAACTGACTGAACATCAAAGGGCACCTAATTTGCAAATAGGCATTCAGCTGGAAATGTACCACAAGGCTTGTCTCTGGTGTATTGCTTCAGGCAGCCCCAAACCAGTGGAATAACGAGGTGGGAGCCACAAGGCCTTCAAGGGAGCTGCAGCCAGATGACCTTTAAGGCCCCTTCCAGCCCAGGTAATTCCATGATGATTCTGTGATAGGATCTAAAAATCTGCACTGTCACAAGACAAACTCATCTTCTACCATCGTATGATGTCTTTATTAAGCATAATTATCAGCATAGGCCACAGATAAGCAAAAGATCTTTGACCATGAGCACAGAAAATATCTGGGGACCAGTATGCTGCTATGGACTTAAAAATGTCTCTTAACTCCCTTATCTGCTATCTGTGGGAAAGACTTGTGCATTTTCTCTCAGAGAATCATGGAACACCCAGAGCTGGAAGGGACCCACAGGGATCATTGATCCAACTCCTGATCCCAACAGTCCCACCCTGGGCATCCCTGGCAGTGGTGTTCAAACCCTCCTGGAGCTCTGGCAGCCTCGGGGCCGTGCCCATTCCCTGGGGAGCCTGGGCAGTGCCAGCACCCTCTGGGGGAAGAGCCTTTCCCTGAGATCCAGCCCAACCCTGCCCTGGCACAGCAGGGGAGGTTTCACTTTCCTCAGTGTTGTCAGCTCCTCTCTGATTGCTCCAGTTCACAAGGAGGACTGGCCACCCATGGGAAACACTTTCAAAAACAAGTTCATTTTTAGTGAGGCCTCCTCCTGTACCTGGAGAGACCTGTGGCACAAGCCACAGAACACAGGAAAACTCCAGCTGGCCTGGACAACCAAACAAAACAAAACCAAGGCAACAGAATCTAAATGGTTTGTTGTTCTATCACAAATGTGGCCACCTGGCCCAAATGCAGAAGGACTTCAAAGACTGAGGTTACCCAGGGGCAGGAGAGCCCTGCCTGCCTTCGGGAAGACCCTCCCATATTTTTGTGGTCAAGACACAAAAAGAACCAAATTAATGATGCCTCTTTCCCCCCTGCAAACCCAACAGTTAGGGGGAAGAGAGGGACTCTCCACAGGACATGTGTGAGCCTGAATATTCCCCCACCCCAGGCTACAGCAGGAGCACCCAAGGAGTGGGAGGAACTCACTTGCTGGTTGGCCATTGTGTGGTACCACCAGAATAGCCTTGTAGTGATGTAGTAAGCCACCACCACGTCCACAGTGTAGTGGTCATGAGCAAGGAGGATGCAGAACATCCCCACCATGCTGAGTGCCCAGCAGAGCCAGTGGTACCACCAGAGTCGCCGTGGGGAATCTGCAAAGGAGCACAAGCAGGGGTTACTTCCAAGTGGAACCTTATCAGGACTGTTGCTGTGATTAGCAGAGGTCATGGACTGCAATCCTGGCTGGTACAGAGATGCCTGTGCTGAGATTAAGAGCAGGAATGCTGAAATGACAAAATAAGTATCACTGTCTTAAAGTGTAACTTAAAATTGTGCTCGAGGTAATGAGATTCTTGGAAATGAGAAAGGTTACAAAATCTTTGAGAAAGATATAATATACCCTGGCCAGTCAAATTAACCTGCTTGTGTTTAGATGGGATATTGGGCAGGAATTGTTCCCTGGCAGGGTGGGCAGGCCCTGGCACAGGGTGCCCAGAGCAGCTGGGGCTGCCCCTGGATCCCTGGCAGTGTCCAAGGCCAGGCTGGACAGGGCTTGGAGCAGCCTGGGACAGTGGAAGGTGACTCTGCCCATGGCAGGGGTGGCACTGGATGGGTTTTAAGGTCCCTCCCAACCCAAACCATTCCATCAGGGTGAGGAATTTTTCCCTGATATCCAGCTTGAGGCTACTTCACTGCAGGTATTTTAACTGGAATAGTGTTTGGCAGTGAGCACAGCAGACACCCCTGAGCCAGGAAGGAGTCCCACAGGAGGGGAGGAGCAGCAGGGCACTCACACTCTTTGATGAACAGGTAGGTGAGGGTGAGGATGACGGTGTGGCCACTGTACAGGTAGTCCCCACACATGTTGTGGGAGCCCGTGATGGACAAGCCTCCGCCAGCAATCAACTTCATTATCCTCCTCAGGTGAGATTCCCAGTCTCCAAAGAGCTGGAGGGACAGCAAAACACAAAAGCACAGTGAAATAATCACAGCTCAAAGCAATGGTTTTAACCAGCAACTTGGCATTTTGGTTCTCCTCCCTTTCTGTTTTGATCCACAAGATCAATCAGCAGATAAATAAATCCTCAGCTTTTCCCAAAAGCTTGCAGCACATTTCTAGCAGGGAAAAGAGACATGAGTGTTTTGATGCTTTGCACCTCTTGTAGCTGGTGCTCAGGTGAGATTTTCCTTCTGTTCAAGAGGCACTGCACTCTAAAATAAATGAGGTTTAATTTAGTTCATGTTGTTGGTAACAGGTCCTGCTGGTGATCATCCAACAGAAACCAGGAGGAACTGCCCAGGCTGAACTGCCCAGCTGCCAAAACCAGGATCTGATGAACAGAAGAGCATCTCACTCCAAACCCTAAGGCCTTGGAAAAGTCTGCAAGATTATTTCTTTCCACTTCCCATTCCAACAGAAACATCTGTGGTGTCTGTCAGAGCACGGTGCCAGACTTGTGCTTTGAATCACAGCAGCCCAAACAGGGATCTCCCTCCACACCTGGATTTGCTCCCACCCCCAACCACAGCACTGGCTCATGGAGCATTCCTGAAAAAGCTTCAGTTTGCCCAAGGAAAGCCAAATCCAAGCAAACCAAGTCCTTCCTGTAAGGACACCCTGCTCCTTTTCCTGAGTGACCAAGGGCAGCTGGCACTGCCCAAGATTCTGCTGCTCTCAGCTCTTGGCCAAGGCCAAAAATTAAACAAATCCACAAAAAATGTCTGTCATGGGACAACCAGGATGCGTGGGGAACCTCAGGGACCCATCAGGAAGCAGGGACTAATGGATCAGTGCACACGTGTGCTGCATCCTCACCTCACTTTATGGTGTTTCAAGATCCATGGAAACCATTGAAGTGTCAGAAGGAAACAAAGATCCCTCAGGCTGACCAATATTGCTTTTATTTTAAAGCTTGGCCTTGCTTTAAGAAGTGGAAATTAATAATTTCTGTCAGACTTGAGCATGTTCTTTGCAGGAATTAAACATTTCCTGCTCACAGTTGCTCACAAACACTGAACTGGTCCCCAAAGCCCACTTTTCACAATCAGACAGAACTCAATAAGGTGTTGAGAGATTATTCTTTTCCCACCAGTACATTTAGAGCTTTCAAGAAAACCCAGCTTTATCCTTAATCTTATCAGGGCCCTCAGCTTGTCTCCACTTGAGTAATGAGAAGGATTTGCCAACGCCATGAATTCCCCAAATGGGCAGATTTATTCACTTCAGCCCGTAAATACCTGTGTTCTCCCTTTTTTAATTTCCTAGCAGCAGGCTGTTCAAACACAGTGCTGATTCCTCTCCCACTCACTTCTCTTTCCAAAATCCCTCCAAAAGCCACAAAGGTTCTGCCTTGGCAAACACTGGCTGGACTTCCCCAAGGAGCCAAAGCATTTTGGCTTTGCTTGGACGTGCCAATCCTCACCAAAACAACAACAGCACGTGGATCAAGTCCAATCAGGATTTTATTACCTGTACCTCAGTGATTTTACAATCTGCCACCTGATTTATGGCTGTGCTTCTGCCCTTTCTCCTGCTTCAGCTGCGTCACAGCACAACCAGCCCCAGGAATTGCAGTAAGGACCAGGATTCCAGCACTGCTGAGGTGAGCAGAGATGGATGCAACACCACCAGCCCTGCCCCTTCTCCACCCTGAGCATGTGAATTACCCTTCCAGGCTGATCACAAGGGTCAAGCACCTCTGTCCCAGTAGCCTGGATTCAGCCATGGCTTTTTTCACAAGCCTAATTCATCCCTCCGAGTCAGGGCTGGACTGGGGAGGAGGTGAGAAGTCCTTGTGCTAACAGAATTGCAGAAATATTGCAAAAGACAGCCTTAGGAAAGTCCCTCTGGGCCATTTTCAATCACAAGTCATATTTGGATTTGACACACTGAGGTGTGTATTTATTAGAAATCAGTGACTCACACATGGCAAAGGTTGCACACCTTCAACAGCTTCACTGGGGACAGAAACATGCTGATCATGCAAATTAGTTGAAAATGCCACAGAAATTGGGTAGCTCAGTGCTTTGAAAAGGGTGGGAATTCCTGCACTGCCCCACAGCACCTGTCAACACCTCCACTGAGAGGGCAGCCAGTGACCTGCAGAAGGATGTCCCTGTCACACCAAACCAGCCTTCTCAAATACAAATTACAGAATGGTTTGGGTTTAAAGTTCATCCCATTCCACCCTGCCATGGGCAGGGACATCTTCCACTGTCCCAGGCTGCAGCAAGCCTCATCCAGCCTGGCCTTGGACACTGCCAGGGATCCAGGGGCAGCCACAGCTGCTCTGGGCACCCTGTGCCAGGGCCTGCCCACCCTGCCAGGGAACAATTCCTGCCCAAGATCCCATCCAGCCCTGCCCTCTGGCAGTGGGAAGCCACTCCCTGTGTCCTGTCACTCCAGTTCCTGTTGCAGGGTCCCTCTCCAGCTTCCCTGTATCCCTTCAGACCCTGGAAAGAGCTGTGAGGTCTCCACACAGCCTTCTCACAGCCCCAGCTGTCCCAGCCTGGCTCCACAGGGGAAGTGCTCCAGTCCCTTCAGCATCTTCATGGCCCCCTCTGGACTGCCCCAACAGCTCCATGCCCTCCTTACCTTGGGGACACCAGAAATGTGCACAGAATTCTGGGGGGGCTCTCATGAGAGCAGGGCAGAAGGGCAGAATCCCCTCCCTTAGAAACACTTCTTGAGAAAGCAGCTTGGGCAACAGCAGGACAAGGGGGAAACACACAGATTAGAGCATGGCAGGGCAGCCAGAAGGAGTTTACCTTTGGAGAACACTTGAAATGCATTCCAGGTACTGGGAGTGTAGTCACATACATGGTAATACACCGGTACAGGTATAGTGTGCCAACTATACAGAAAAATCTTCTGCTAATTATAGACCTGGGAGGGAGAAAAAAAAAACAGGCAAAAATAAGGAGGTCACTCAAGGCAAACAAAATCCACAAAGGTAAATAAAACAAACCACCAGCTGTCTTCTCCTGATGCTTTGGAAACTCGTGACACTATCGGCTTACACCTGGGAATGCTGAACCACTCCACAAATATTCCCACGCCTTCCAGGCCAGGAACACAGGAGTAACTCAACTGACACTGCCCTTGAAGGTGGTTAGAGGAAATCTAAGGATTAGGACACAAAAAAGCCTGTGTAGATTTGGTGCTGAAGTCATTAAAGGACATTTCATGCCACACACCCCTAAATTAGCTGTGGCCACCACAGATTTCCTCTTCGAGGCAGGGGATAAAGTTACAGTATTTTCATTCTAAGATGAAAAGGAGTAAGTTTATTTCAGCTGACACCCAATTTAGTGATGACAAAGGGTCTCCTGTGTAACCCAGAGGAGTGAGAGAACACATCTTTCCTGAGCAGCATGATAAAGGAAGCAGTTCACATCAGTGAGGAAAGCTCCCAAAGGGAAAAGCAGAGCTGCTCTGGCTGCAGGACAGGGTGTTTGCAGGGGAGCCACTCAGCAGCCACAGCTGCAGAGATATTTATTAGTGAGGGATGATGTTCACAGGGAGGGCAGATGCAGACCTGGGGTACCATGAGGTGTTTCTGTAAAACCAGCACAAACACCCGGGGTAAAGGATGGGCTCAGGAGGGACAGCCAGCCCCAAAACTGCCCCTCTGGGGTAACACCTGAAAACACCTCAAAGAAAGACAATCAAACCTCTCCTGCCACATCCACCAGGACAGGAGCAACCTCTGGAGAGACCCTAAGGAAAGATCACTGCCAGGGTTACAGAAATCAGGGTGAATCCAGTTACAGCAGTCACCCTTTGTGTGCCACTGGCTACAGACCCTGTGGGTTTTGGTTCATTTTAAATCACTATTCTTTGCACTTGTGGCCACTTCAAGCTGCAGGTTCCAGCATTCACAGTATCCAAGAACAGTCTGGATTGGGAGGGAACTTAAAGCCCATCCAGGGCCACCCCTACCATGGGCAGGGACACCTTCCACTGTCCCAGGCTGCTCCAAGCCCCAAAGTCCAACCTGGCCTTGGACACTGCCAGGGATCCAGGGGCAGCCACAGCTGCTCTGGGCACCCTGTGCCAGGGCCTGCCCACCCTGCCAGGGAACAATTCCTGCCCAATATCCCATCCAGCCCTGCCCTCTGGCACTGGGAAGCCACTCCCTGTGTCCTGGCACTCCAGGCCCTTCTGAAGAGTTTCTCTCCTCCTTTCTTGGAGGTTCCCTTCAGGCACTGGAATTCAGTTGTTGCTATTTTGCTCACTTTTAAAACAATAATATTCCTATCAAGCTGAGCTCTTTCGAAACTCAAAATTGGCCATTAAATTTTTCAGTGCTTTTGGCACAGTTGATAAACTGGAGTGCTCCACTCTCCAAGGGGTATGAGTTTGCAATGCCAGTTCAGTAACACCTTGAGTGCCTTTGATTTATCAGGAAAAATTCAACTCTTGCAGGGTAAACACATTTTGCACTGGAGTACTCACTGCTGTAACACAGTATTCTAGACTTTTTTCTTCCCTCTTCTGGTGTAAACATGGGCAAAACTCTGAGTTAAGAATGATAATTATTAATCTTGCTCCACAAACTGAAATTTAAGTGTGGAGGGCACCATTCCAGTGGGGCAGGGGTTCTCCTCTGCAGAGTTTTTCCTCTAAGATCTCAACCTTGTGGCTTTTAGAACCAGACACAAACCTGTTTTTTTCTTTATAACATAATGGCAAACAGGGGGTTGGGGATTAAAAGCTGAGCAACACCATATTCTGAGAGACCAAAGAAGTGACAGCATTTTGCCAAGCACTGAGTTTCTTTTTTTAATTAAAGCTACCACTTGATTTTGCTGGATTTGGCATATTTTACCTTAGGAAAGTCTGAGAGAACTCTGCACTGTAATATAAAGAAAAATAAATAAATGTAAAAAGCCTCCTATTTCCCTTTCTCCAGAGGATTTGTGTGAGTGTGAGACTCAGAGCCAACTTCCCCATTCATTCCTGGCCCAGAGAACTCCATCCCAGCTCTGCAGACCTCAGCAGGGAGCACACTGCTCCTTCAGCCCCATGAGCCAACCACATGGCCAATCCTGGCTTTGTGCTTCTCCCACAGCATCTGGGAATGCTTCTCAGAGAAGTTCATCTGCCTCAGCAGCTCCCTTGAGCTCCCTGTGGAAACTCCAGAGTGCACAGCCAGACCTGCTCCTGCCTTCAGGAGAGACACCAGCCCAATCCCATGCCATGGGCAGCATTAGAATCATCAAATCCCACAATGTTTGGCTTGGAAAAGATCTTAAAGCCCTTCCAGTTCCACCCCTGCTATGGGCAGGGACACCTTCCACTATCCCAGGGTGCTCCAAGCCCTATCCAACCTGGCCTTGGACACCTCCAGGGATGAGGAAGCAGAAGTGAGGAAGGCCCATCTGGCCCAATGCCCTCCCTTTATTCCTGAATTAACTTTCCAAGGGAGGGGACAACCCCACCACAAAAGGAATTCAGCTCTTTCTGCAGCACTGAGTCATCACCCCTTTGGTGTGCACCATCCAACACCACAAGAATAAGGTCCCCCAGATAAAGCCACCTCACTGGGCTCCTGTTCCTGCCAGCACCTCTCCTGCTCTTCCCTTTCTCCTGCTCTTCCCTTTCTGCTGCCCAGCCACAGCTTGGACCTCTCGGACCTTGATCCCTATGTTCATGGATAGAAAAGAAGGATTTTGGTCTTCAAAACATTCCACGATCACTGACCAAGCTCTGGGACTCCCTGGCATCTTCCCCTAACACCAGAAAAGGCCCTTCCAAAGGGGACTTGCCATGGCAGGGGGTTGGAATGGGATGATATTTAGGGTCCCTTCCAGCCTCAAACATTCTGTAATTCTATAACATAAATAAAAACAAATACCCCAAAGCAAATAGGGACATGGTAGGGAGGGACCTTCACATCTGCCAGTGACATCAATATCTGTATGTTACCATCAACTCAACCCACATCTCACTGCTTCAAAATCTCCAAGGTTTCTGCTGTTCTTCATCCACAGGCTCTGCTCAGCTCCAGTACAGAGTATTTGAGGCCTGGTATGGCCCTACTAACCCGGCACCTCTTTCTTGAGGGCAATCCCACACCACCTCCTCTAGCTGCTTCCCTTGGGTTTAAAATCATGGAATATCCTGAGCTGAAAGGGACCCACAAGGATCATTGATCCAGCTCCAGTCCCTGCCCAGACACCCCAACAATCCCACCCTGGGCATCCCTGGAGTGGTGTTCAAACCCTCCTGGAGCTGTGGCAGCCTCGGGGCTGTGCCCATTCCCTGGGGAGTGCCAGCATCCTCTGGGGGAAGAACCTTTCCCTGATCTCCAGCCTAAACAAACACTCCTGGCACAGCTGTTCCCTTGGATCCTCGTTCACAGCTGCCCTCACAAGAGCATGAGTTGTGCACCCTCTGAACAAACAGTGAGTTCAGAACATCATTTCATCCAATCCATGGCTTTTCACCCATGAAAAGGTTCAAGTTAACCATGCAGGCAGAACATTTGGACCTGTGCCTTCTGCACAAGCAGCTCACACTGCGTGCCACCTATTCCAGCTTTGAAAACTGAGATAAGTAGATCACAAGAAGCTTCATTTTGTTTGGGTGCAAACCAGCATCTGCCCTCCAAAAGCTGTCAGAAGCACTCGAGTTTTGAAAAGGTTTTACTTACTTGTATTTTAAGAGCAGCCACTGAACAAACCACAGTCCTACAAGGATCATGCCGTTGATTTCACAAATAGAAAAAGCCCATTGCACCCGATCAAAGCGATCAAAAAATGCATCTGGGAGGGGAGGCTGCACCTCCTTGGGAGGCACTCGTTCATGAACCACCGAGATAGTCACCGTGGTGAAGACGAAACAAGAAAGTGCATAAATAAACGCCAGGAAAGTCTTGCCCCACTCCATGGGATACTGCGAGCGCTCCGGCTCGGGCATGGGGATCTTGATCATCTCCTTCTTGAAGCCATTGGGGACCCCGTTGAGCTTGAGCGCGGCGCCGAAGCCGTTCTGGCGCGCGGCCTCGCCGGCGCGCACGTGCCCGTTGGTGTGGCCGTTCTTGTGAGCCTCCATGTGGTGAGCCATCTTCAGCCCCTCGATCATGTTCAACAGCCGCTGCCCGCTGTCGGAAGACACCCGGCACAGGGGGGATCTCTTGAAATCCTCCTCCGTCAGGTTGATGAGGTCCCGCCCGGTGAAGCTCTTGAGGGGCTCACAGTACTCCGGCACGGCATTGTCCGTCAGCCAGCTGGTCACCTCCTCGGGTGACCACAGCACCACTTCTTTCATTTTGCCAGGGACGGTGGTGGCACATGGGCTTTAACAGAGTGGGCAGCGGTCACTGCGGCTCCAGCGTGGAGGGAAGCTCCTCCTTGGCTTCATCTCGTCCCGGGAATGGGTTTGGCCAGAGGAGAGACCGTCCTTACCCAGCCGGCACCAGCGTGCGGGCGCCGCGGCCAGCATAGGAAACGCTCTACTTCATCTTCGTGTGGGCATTCTTCTTCCTGGGCAGGGGGAGGAAAACACAAAACCAGCCATTAGGACAGCATTTAGCCTGCAGTTCACGGCCTAAGCCAAAATTCCTGCACAAAACCAGCTGTGCTCGGGATGGACAACAGACTCTGGAGGGGAAAGAGCGGCAGATTTGAGCTCCAGCCTTGTACACAAAGCACTGTCCTTCCCGAGCTCGCTGCTGATTTCTTAAAAGATTTAACACCACTTTGCAGCTGTGGGAAGCCTCCTTTCTGCTCTATATTTGTTACATTTTCCATTTCAATGCTCTAGTCTGTGAGCAGCACCCAAACTCCTCTTATGATCATCATACTCATGGATTTAAGGAGCTACAGAGCAAATGCCTGGTATTATTTGTGGTAGAAACCTTTTCTACCCCTCACAGACTGGTACCTTAATGCAATGTATGGACCCAGTGACTGAATACAAAACCTGTTTTTCATTCTGCAAGGCAAAAATCATAAAATCACAAAATCCCAGACTGGTTTGGGTTGGAAGGGACCTTAAAGCT
This sequence comes from Trochalopteron elliotii, assembly GCA_024734555.1. Lineage (NCBI taxonomy): Eukaryota > Metazoa > Chordata > Aves > Passeriformes > Leiothrichidae > Trochalopteron > Trochalopteron elliotii. The sequence goes on from JANPWX010000389.1 coordinate 902,751, forward strand.
CATCCCATTTCACCCCCTGCCACGGGCAGGGACACCTTCCACTAGACCAGCTTGCTCTAAGCCCCATCCAACACACCTTAGAACTCCTCCAGGTGCCACATATAGTCATCAACATCAAAAAATTTATGTAGATAAGCAAGGATCTACTCTCCAGGCCAAAAGAGCAGCAGGAAAATCAATAACCAAGCAGATTAGCCTGCAAATAAACCGAAGCATTTAGGTTTGCAAGTATTCAGCAGCTCTGTGAGGTAAATTTGACTGTTTCTAGGGTATACTACTCCAATTCAAAGAAATGTTTTCTACCAGCTAAAAAAAAAAAGGAACCAGAGGAAAAATTATTTTTTTTTTTTAAAAGAGGAACTAGGTAAGAAACTTCTATCCTCAATGAATTGCAGAAATGGCTTAGAAAAGCTGATCGCTTCCAGTACAAAAGTTACAAGAACACAGAAGTTACTTGCTTGAAATCTCTTCCTGAATTTTTGAGACACGAGCAGCAAACAAGGCAGGGATGACCACCACCAGCAAATCCTCAAGTCTGAGCTGTTTATTCAACCAACCAACCAAAACTGCTCCTCCCCAGAGCAAGGAGAGGAAAGCAGTGGAAGCCCCACTGTCCCACAAACCACATGCTCTGCTGCAGCATCATAAATGTGAAGTAACAGCACAGGGAAAAAACCACTTCATATTTTCAAAAGTCAAATCAAGCCTTTATCAGCTATAAGAGTATTTTTAGCCTCTTACAGGCTCCCAAGTGTTTGTGTTTCATCAAAGGGAGCAAAGCTGTGACTGAGGAAAACCAAAATAATTTACCCTACTGGCACGATTTGAGCTGAAGTGGCTCAGAACAGATACAGAGCTTTAACCCTATGCAAACATGACCACACTGCACATCAATTCATTTTTTGACCTGTTACCTCCAATCTCAGCATGAAACACAAGGTGCAATTTTTCATTTGTTTTTCCATGGAATGAACTGTGATGGCAGAGAAAATAAAAAGTGTTGGCTGGAAGGACTGGCAGTGCTTTGGACAGGTCACCTCTCACTTACTGGCCACACCAGGAATGTGCACATATTTAAATCCACGGAGCAAGCAGGGATGAAGATGACTCTTCCACTTTGTGCATACCTGCGTTGTTTTGAAGCAGAAGTGAGGATACAGCTCTATTTGCTTCCTTTTCTTTCAATACTAAGGAAGGCTTTCAAGCCACAGATAGCTTCATTATTTAAGTTATGTTTAGCAAATCAGTATTTAGTTACAGAGCTCTGAACATGGAAAAAGGGTGCCCTGAATTATGCATGGTAACCCACATTAGAAGCTGCTCCAAGGCCGGGACTGAGCAGCAGCTCAGCTCCACCCGCCCGTCTCCGTGTGCTCATTTCAAATCCCGGCTCTGGCAGCACAGATTCCCAACAGACAATCCTCACAGACTTCGTGTTGCTTCCCAGGATGGTGCCTCACAGTGTTGATAAAGCCAAAGTTATTTATTTTTAAAGTTGTTCCCCCACCTGAGCTCTGGGCCTGCAGCAGGGCCCAGCTCCCCGGGCTGTCTCAGAGCCACAGTGCTGCCTCTCCCAGTCCTGTCTTACAATCCAGCCTGGCTGTGGAGCTCCACGAGCTCTCTGTGGGGCAATATTAATTAAATCTTGTCAGTTTTCAATGCTGGAGTGCCTGAATCCCAGCTTCCCAAATCCCTGAACCTGACAGAGCAGCTTCCTGTCCACCCCAACAACATTTTTAAGGATTTGGAATCCCAAAGACACAGTTCAGTAGCTTGTAGCCAACCTTCAAACTACATTTCCGCTGCCAGGGAAGGTCTAGATTGGATACTGGGAAAAATTTCTCCATGGAAAAGGTTGTCCAGCCCTGGAATAGACTGCCCAGGGCAGTGGCAGAGTCACCATCCCTACCTGGAGGGATTTAAAACATTTGTAGATGTGGTACTCAGGGACATGGTGGCCTTGGGAATGCTGGGGCAATAACTGGACTCAGTGAGCTTAGAGGGCTTTTCCAACCTAAACCATTCCCTGATTACAATCCATGCAAAACTGCCAGCAGGTTCTGAGACGAGCTCCAGTAGGAAAAATCTGTTGCCAGCTGTAAACAGCACTCAGATGCTGGCACAGGAATCCCAAAATGCTGGTGTGACCCCAGGATACCTGGCCTGGCAGCCTGACAAAAACCAACAAATGTGTGCCTTGCAGTAAAACTGCAGGTTTGGGCAATATTGCTGGAAACTGCAGTTCCAAAATGTGCAATCACAGCCCCCTGCTCTCATACCCTCAGTGTAAATCACTATAAAGCACCTTCTGTAAAAGCAGAGGAAATGATACAGGAAGAAAGGTAATCCTCTGTCAAGGACACAGGCCGTGGAGATGAGTTGTTTTCACTGAGAGTTAAAATGAGGAAGACCAACTAAAATTTTTAACACCACTTATTATTCAAGCCTGTTTTCACAGCCTGTCTAATGGGGGAGGAATAGGCAAAAAAGCTTCTTTACTCACACCTTCCAGCTTGTCACATTAAAAATTCCTCATTCCCTACAGTGCATCCATGAAAGCTTGATGGGGTGTGGTTTGCAGAAACTACGGGGGACTCACAGCTCTCACTCCCTCCCTCCCTCCCTTCCACAAAAGGTCTTCTATCCACACAAGCTGAAGGCAGAAGCTGGGGAACAGTGTCAGCTGCAGCCAGGCCACATGCCCAGTTTCAGTGTGGTCCCATGAGGATGGGGCACACACAAGCCTCCCCAACTCTGACACAGGTTCTTTAGCCTGGGTGACTAAAAATTCCCTCCATCCGCAGCAGAGCTGCCTCATTAAGGAGCCTGAAGCCGACAAGGATTATAAATAACAATGTGATTATCATAACAATACCAACTGCACCTTGATAATGATGCTGTGGAATACCAGTACCTCAAAATACCCACACAAGAGCGAGCTAGATGAAACAACCTCATCAAGGGCTCCAGGTCTCACCCCCTTGTGTTTACAAGATCTTTTTTCCCAGTTCCCAACAAAACCTGAAGTGCTGACTCAAAACATGGGAAGTAATTCCCACCACCACTTCTATCCACACCTTGGCCACAAGCCACCCCCCAGGGGGTTAAACAAGGGTTTGGGGTGCACTGTTACAACCCTGCCTAGCAAGACCTGCTCTCCAGAGATGCAGCTGGGCACAAGCAGCAAAGGTGGCAGCATCAACCTTTCTGGTTAAAGAACAAGATAATCAGCCATTAAATCATCAGCTGATTACTCCTCCACGCTCAGAATCATGGAATGATCTGGCTTGGGAGGGACCTTAAAGCTCATCCAGTGCCACCCCTGCCATGGGCAGGGACACCTTCCACTGTCCCAGGTTGCTCCAAGCCCCAAAGTCCAGCCTGGCCTTGGACACTGCCAGGGATCCAGGGGCAGCCACAGCTGCTCTGGGCACCCTGTGCCAGGACCTGCCCACCCTCCCAGGGCACAATTCCTTCCCAATATCCCATCCAGCCCTGCCCTCTGGCACTGGGAAGCCATTCCCATGTCCTGTCCCTCCATCCCTTGTCCCCAGTCCCTCTCCAGCTCTCCTGGAGCCCCTTTAGGCCCTGCCAGGGGCTCTGAGCTCTCCCTGGAGCCTTCTCCCCTCCAGGTGAGCACCCCCAGCTCTCCCAGCCTGTGTCCACAGCAGAGGGGCTCCAGCCCTTGGAGCATCTCCAAGGTCTCCTCTGGACCTGCTCTAACAGCTCCACATCTTCCCTGTGCTGAGGACAAGGCCCAGGTCTGGGGTCCCCTTGCCAGCAGAAACTGTTAAGTCTCACAATTAACACTGATGAGACAAAACCACAACCACCTAAAACAGCAAAAAACCAGCTATGTTTGTTCATCTTGAAACTCCTCCTAAAGCACTTTGAAACCCAACCAAAGCAAAGCAAACCTAAGCCTTCCAAAATCAAACTGTGCCCTGCTCATGTTTGTGCTTTTACTCTCTAAGCTTTGCTGCCAGGGCAACAGTCACTATAGAAATCAGTTAAATAATAAGCTATTTCAGCAACTCGTCACCAGGAGCCAGGAAATCCTTTCAGAGGCAGTGGGTAACATGTTCCACTTGCAACACTCAGCATCCTTCCAGACAGCCCAGGAAAGTTGAGAGGATCTGACCCTGGGTGAAAAATGAGAGTCTAAATGAGGGAGGTTCATAAGCACAGCTGGAAGATACAATAATGGTGTTTTGGCCCTTGGAAAACAAACTCTGAGCTTCACACTGATAATGTGTGCACACAAATAAGCAGGAGAATCCCAGCTGCTGTAAGGATTGAAATTTAATGCTTTATAACCCAGCCCACCAGTGAATTCCCCCACCCCTCTGATGAGCAGGAGTGACACAGAGACCGAGTGCCCCGGATAAAAGCTGGGAGCTCTTGTCCTGTGATTACAGAGCACAAAACAAACTGTTCACAGCAGCAGGGCCTGAGTCACTGCTGCAGTCACCTCCTCTCCAGGCATTCCATCATGGCCAACAATAACGCTCTGACACCTCAATAACTGGACATCCTGTACTTGACAAGCACCTCTGCACACCAATTTGCAAGGAAAGGGAGCTGCCTGCCACAAATTATGTGCTGGACAGCCCTAACAAGCTCTCAAGCAGTGTTTCCCTCCCTCCAGGACAGATCTGCCCCCATCACCAGCATCATCAGGAAACTGCTGGCAGTGTAAAACCGGCCAGTAAAGCTGGCTTTGTGCTGGAAATGCAAATATATGCAAATATAAAATGGCTGTAAGTGTAACACTGAGGCACAGGTGGGCTCACAAGCTGCACAGAGCTGCTAGATGGGTTTCCAAGGTCAGCCCCAGATGGAAAACATTGGCCTGTGGATAGGAAGTCAGAGCAAGTGGAGCTACTACTATGAAAAGAGAGGCTGGGATAAAAATTCAAAGCAACACCCACATCTCCTGAACAGCTACTTACACAGCCTCAGAGAGAGAAAAAGCCCTGCCTGAATACTACATAAATCCCTGGGCAGCCTGTGTTTTTCTAAATTACTTGATACCAAGAAGAAAAAGAAATCCTCACCATATATTTTCTATCCTAAATGAGTTTAAGAAAAAAAACACAACCAGAAATGAAAATCCACTCATGGGTGTAACAGTTCAGAACACAAGCCCAGAGTTGAGCATGGAGGATTTAAACCCCAAAGCAGGTGCAGCACATTTGGATAACCAAACAGGTCCCACCTCCAGATGGAAACACCACCAGGGAGTATTTCCTTCCACGAGACTCCACCAGAGCTTGGAGCACCCACTGGAAGGTGCCCCTGCCCATGTCAGAAGCTGAAACTGGATGGTTTTAAAGGCCCTTTCCAACCCAAACAATTCCCTAATTCTGTGATTTACAGCCCTACACCTCAGCTTTCCCTCCTCTCCCATCCTCTTGGTGCCTGGCAGTAGTTATGAAAACCAGCAAACACTCAGGAGGAGGCCTCACCTGGCCAGTGGTCTCACCCCAGGAGCAGTTGCTAAGCAGGACTTTTATTCTCCCAGGATGGAAATCCTGCTTCCAGTGATCTGGGGATGGAAAGAATGGAGTGGGGAGGAGGGCAGGGCAGGTTTAAGTTGCAATTATTTCAGGCTTGGAAGTCGTCCCAAGTCAGGGAGGCAGAGCCAGGCACCAGGCCCAGAGCCTTTCTGCCCATTCCAGGGGTAACCCAGGCACCCATCCCACTCTGTACTCCATTCCACAATCCTAATGTCTCAATCCTAAAAATAAACCAACATCTGCAATGGAAGTGGGACCAATACTGGCTTATTTCTGAACAGCTAGGATAGGAAATCCACGCTCCCCACCCCAAATGCAAAGGGGAGTGTGAAAACATTAACAGAACATCACAAATCTTTAAAAATTAGTTTAGACTGGGTAGTAGGAAGTTGTTCCCTGTGAGGGTGGGGAGGCCCTGGGACAAGGTGCCCAGAGAAGCTGTGGCTGCTCCTGGATACCTGGAAGTCCAAGGCCAGGCTGGACTGGGAGCACCTGCAAAAGGTCCCTGCCCATGGCAGGAGGTGGAACAAGATGAGCTTTAAGATCCTTCCAACCCAAACCATTCTGTGACTTTATAAATAATCTGCACAGACACCAGGATCTCCAATGCTTCAGCAGCTTCCTACAGCAGAACCAACCCACCCAGCACCCCCCAAACCAGCCCATGCCCCTTGGGCACCACAAACCTTGCCCACGTGGGATCTGGATAGCAGCAGCCCTGAGTATCTGTGGGCTCTGTGCTCTGGCAGCAGCAAGCTGTGGCTGCTGAACACACATCCCTGTGCTGCCTAGGGATCTGGGTCAGGCAGAGATAGGGCAGGGCTGGAAATAGAGCCCCGTGTCCTCGTGCAACCCCGCAGACAATCCGGTGTGAAGAGCGCACAGAGATGCTCGCCCTCCTCCTCAGACACCCAAACCTCCCCAGACTGACACACCAGCAACAAAACACCTCCAAAGGAAAAACAGATGAAACACTGAAAAGGCAGAAGAAGTGTGTTTTTTTCCCTACAAGGCAGGGCAGAAGGATGGAAGCAGGAAAATAAGGAGAGACTAACCATTTGTGACATGCTCCGTATTTTAACTCAGTTAAGTGCAGGTGTTTGGGGGGTTTTATGAGGTTTTTTTACCTCCAGTGACTACCTAAAAGTCATTTGTTATTAGAAAGTCAGATTTGTTGGAAACCTCTGGGAATCTAAGTGGCAGCATGAATTTAAAATTTAAAAAATCACGGGAACAGAAAGGGAAGTTGTGCCCAAGGAAACTGAGAGCAGTCTTGTGACTGACGGTAACGTGGCTCTGAAATGCAGACTCCAGCATAATTTGCCAAACCAGCCATGCAGATTAGGAAAAGGAAACCTGGCACAAATCACAGAGAAAACAGATCCTCACTGAAGACTTAAATCAGTTACTTGACATATTTTTTTAATATTAGGCTTTGTTACTGGCCATGCATGAGACAGTAGCCAGACCACAACAGTTGCTTCCTCCCAACTGCCTTTGCCAGGGTTGTAACTAAAGCAAAAGAAAACTAAGTTTACATGCTAGGATTCCCAGCCTAGAATAATATTTCCATATTTCATTAGCAATATAAATATTTTATTTCAAACATCCTACTTTTGAAGTCCCAACACACGAGACCCACATCAAAAAGACTCCAAACCTCCAGAGCTGAAATGTGAATATCTACAGATCTTCATGCACAGTGCCATTCTCTGCACTTCAGCTGTTACTTTTCATAAACCCACCCAAAAGACACACCATCAACGTTATTCATTTTCAATGCCACTCCTCTTGGAGAACAAAACAATCCCTGGGTTTGCCTTTATTAACTTAGTTTCATGTAACACCGAATGTTCCTTGGTCTGAAAGACAAAACACCACACATATTCAAGATTACTTCTGGTATAAATAGTCTGAATTTTTGAACACAGAGTCCTGCTCTTTCCAGATATGCCTGCTCAGAATTGCACCAAAAATCAAATAAGTTTCTTCACGACATGTATCTGCAGGAAGGAGAGGAAGGCTCTTATTGCATAGTTGGTCTAGAAAAATCAGAAACATAGGAAAGGGAAGAGAAAAAAAAGGAAAAAATCCCAAACCACCTTGATTGCCAACAAGTTATGAGCTTACAGCTGGCATGGTGGGGATGTGTCTGACTAGAGCCAGATCTCCTGACACTGCAGATAAACTGTCCTGGCATCTTCCTTTTTGTGGTTATGCTACAAGCAGGAAAAACCCTCTCGGTTTATTTGCCAAATCCCTTTCTTTACTCTCCATCACAGGAAGCCAAATTCCTCTGTTTGCAGTGGAGATCTGCCACTGCTGCCTTGGCCTGGATGGCAAAAACACACTCCAGCAAACCCAGTGTGGCTGGGGACTCAAATCCTCCCCTTCCCAGTCCAGCCATCCAGCACTTCCTTCTTCAAGAGCCACAAGGGGAGCGCCAAACAATTCAGAGCAGCTCTGGTCCCTGCTCCAAGGGTCTCTGGCTTTTACCTTTTAAAGGCAATTTTATCATTGTTGCTCAGTGTTTTGGGCACTGAATGTGACACTTTGATGATTCAACAAGCTCCAAATTTCAGGATTTGGTCTCCATGAACCCAAGCTCAGTGCTGCAAAGTAGCTTTCTGTGTGTGTCAGACTATTCCTATCCATTCCATCGACTGCTCCTCCTCAGCTGCTCTCAATCCATGTCACATGTGACACTGCTCCCATCAATGATCTGTGACACCAGCAAATCCTGCTTTAAATCTTGCTGCTGACAAGTGGGCACTGAACCCAAAGAACAGGAATACACAAACATCCTCCCTGAAACATGAAGCATTCCTTACAATTTTAACTAATAGGTAACTGAAGATCACAAAACAACGCTGGAAACACGCCCCCTTCCACACTGACAGCAATGGTGACTGTGTGTACCACCAGGTACATGTCAAACAACTGCCCACACCACAGGCAGAGTCACTTGGAGTCATTACAGTGTGTTCAAAGGGTGTAAAATATGTTTTACATATTCCCCTTAGCTCAAAGGTTATGATCAATTAGGTTCACAAAGAAGGAGAAATAAGGGAAGATAAAAAACTTAGATCTCACCATCTAACTGTTCTGGAAATTATGAGTATTTCAACAACCATTTGAAAGCTTCAGAAGTTAGTTCCTCCTGCAGACACATCCAATTGCTTCTAAATTCCTTTTCCAGTGGCACACTCAAGGCATAGGGATGTGCCTGTGTCATGCTGTCCTAACACCTTTGTGAGTTGTCCATCAGCCACCTGGCTATGGACAATCCCAGGGAATATGTTTGGAACAGTGGCTCTCAGCCATCCTTTCTTCTGCAGGCAGTCACTCCAGGATCTGGCACACTGAACAGGAAAGACTGGATGTCTGGGTAACAGATCCACAGGCTGAACTGGTAGGATTTGAACACATCAATTAAATCAGCTCCAAAAGTAACCCATAATTCCAGCCAAACAAGGGAATCTCAGCCAGAGGCACTGGGTAAGGACCACCAGCTTGTGTTCCTGCCATGGAAATTAGGCTGTGTTTAAAAATAGAATCCCAGAATGGTTTGGGTTGGAAGGGACCCTAAAGTCCATCCAGTGTCACCCCTGCCACAGGCAGGGACATCTTCCACTACCCCAGGTGTCACCAAGCCCTATCCAACCCAGCCCTGGACACTTCCAGAGATGGAGAAGCCACAACTTCTGTGGGAAGCCTGTGCCAGGGCCTCCCAACTCTCACAGGGAAGATTTTTTTCCTGATATTCAATCTAACCTGACTCTCTGTCAGTTTGAAATTAGAACAATATTTCACCTTCCAAACACACCCTCCGAGGAATGCAGTCATCCACCACTCACCCACAGCCCCTAAAACCACTGCAAAGCAACCCAAACTGGAGTGCAAAGTTCAGCCAGCTCTTTGTCCACCCTTCACAGCCAGAAATAACTGAAAACTAAACTAAAAACACTTCAATCAGATCCTTCTGAATAGGTGGGCATGTCATCCCTCTTCTCCTGCCACAGAAGGGATGGAGGGGTGCCCAACTGCCAGCACGACGCACAGCCTCCAGCAAACCTTCCTTAACATTCTCCTTTAACTGAAAGAAGGCAAGCCAAAACTTACACTACAGACTGGAAAGATGCTCTCCTGCAGATGTGTTTCCTCTCATGAGGCTGAGCATTGGGCAGGAGGGGTTAACAGCTGGTGCCATTCCCTCGATCCATGATCGAGCATGTCACAAATGCAGCTCCCTGCAGGGCACCCACCACACGCTGCTCCCAGCAAACACAGCCCACTGCTTAGATAATCTCAGCTGGTTTAGGCACTCAAAAGCCATGTCCACCCTTGGAAAAACAATAGAAGTCAGCTGTTGGGGAAGATGAATCAGGGAAACCTTATAAATATGACTGCTTAGCAAATGATTCTGAAAATATGAAACATATAATCAAAATAGAAATGAAAGCTTGCTTTGAATTGTAGGATACTGAGCCTTAGTTACTATATAACCTGAAAACAATAGCCCAGCCAGCTGAAGGAGAATCCCTCTTGATTGAACAATACCCTTCTGCTGGCTAAGGGATCCAAAGGTCAATGTAGCAAAAGAGAACAGTCTAAAGAGTAGTTTTTAGAGTTTAAAATGTAACACAGTATGGTAATGTAGTAGTTCTTATAGGCTGTATGTAGATTCTGTAGGGTTTTGTGTCTTGTACTGGTTGGTTAGTGTAAATTAGAATATTCAACACAAAAGGAGATACAATGTATTGTAACAAGGACCTCGCCCTCTTGCTCTCTCCTCTCTTACCTCTTACCCTCTTGTTCTCTCTCTCTCTCTCTCTCTTTGGGACTTCCCCTCAGCCCAGGCTGGTGGCTGAAGGCAAAAGGCCCTTTTTACCCACGACCTTTGCAATAAAACCACATGTTCTAGAATGTCTCAGGTCTGCAGAGTTCCCTCTCCCCACCATCCACGGGTGCTCCTACAGTCAGCATTCCATCCTGGGAAGCAGGCACAGGAATTAACCATTTAATCAATCAAGGGACGCCGTCACTTTGGAAGGATCACTGCCAAAACAAGCCTGGCTTTCACAGCTGCTGTTACACAAACAGTTAACATGCAACAGGGACCAGCCCTGCATCTTAGAGCAGCCACAACTGCAGGAACCCAGTGGCCCTGCTCTTCTTCCACAGAGAGGAACCCAAACAAAACAACCTCTGTCCCTTCTGCAGCAAAGTATTGCGTGATCGACCAGCTCCAGAGGAATGTGCCTGAAGGATCTTTAATTATTTGTTGTTGTTAAGTGTGAACTGATCAGAGGGAGGGAGAGGAGGAAAGATTTCAAGCTGCAGTCACGTGCTTGCCATAGCTCTCTGCAAGCAGGAGGGTGAAGCTCAGATTAGCAAGGTATTAAGGACAGCAAGGCAAGGATGCCAATGAGGTGCTGCCTGAAAATAGCCCCACTCTGACCTATCTCCTCTTCCAGATGGATCAGGAGATCCATGGCCATGGCTCTGTGACTGCTGGGGAAGGATGGGAGATTGAAAGAGTATTGGAAAAAGCTGCTGAGGCTGAAGATAAAAGGGGAATGTCCAAGTAGAAAATGAAGCAGCAGCTATGCAGGAGAGTATGATGCTCCTTTCCATCCCCCTGCAGCACAGCCATGCAAGAGCTTGCTGGGAATAAGCCCTTCCCATAGGTAAATACTCAGGAGACACACTCCCATGGGATATCCAGCAGGATCCAACATCCCTGCTGCAAAGAGTAAACAAAGTAAGTGAGTAAGCAAACAAAAAAGGGGAATGACAATTCTGCTGCTGGTGATGTGCAAGGGCTCCTCGGAGCAGGAGGGGTGAGGTGAGATGTTCTGGTACTGAAGAAATTCTTCTGGGGATTTAGACTGGATAGTGGGAAGGGATTATTCCCTGTGAGGGTGGGGAGGTCCTGGCACTGGGTGCAGCAAGCTGGGACAGTGAAAGGTGTCCCTGCCCATGGCAGGGCTTGGGATGAGAGGATCTTTAAGGTCCCTTCCAACTGTAACCATGCTGGGATTGTGTGATCTGACAAGGAACCCTTGAGAGCAGGGCACTGGGAAAAGTCCATGCAGGCACCTGGTGACAGGCTCTGTGACTCCCCAGCACTCCCTCCAGGCCTGGGAAATGCACATGGGCCTCCTGAACACATCAGCAAACAGAATATTTTAGGAGTACAAAACAAATAAGGGCCACCTTGCCACAGGTGCTGCTTTACCCACCCACCCCACAGTCAGACTTGCTCTACAGGAATGGCCTTGAGCTGTGCTCTGACATGCAACTTTCAGATAAATCTTCAAGACCTTCTAAAATATGGCACTTTGATAAAAAGTTATTAAAAAAACCAAAATATGCCATGTAGAAAGTAATGAAAATTCATTGTGAGTCCTCCAGGAATGCCAGAGCTCCTCCTGCAAGCAACACAAGAGCTGCTGAAATGACTTCTGGTGGGAAAAATACTGGTGGTATTCTGGAAACAAGATCAACTACTACAAGTGTTCACACCAAAAGATATTAAACAGTCACAGAAGTTGGTGTTTGGGGGTTGTTCAGGTCTTTTTGTTTTGTTTGTGTGGCTTTTAGAGGCAAGGGTGGGGCTACTAGATATAGCACAGGATATAAATACACATGAGATTCTCTTTTAAAAGTTTATCATTATCTGTCCTCAGGCAGTGCAAAAGCTTTTCACTGGGTCTGAAAATAACCTAAATTCACAAATATTTCATGTGGGTGAGGGGACAGAAGTACAGTGGCAGATATCCTGATGAAATATGCAGCTCACCCTGTGTGGCACCACAACAGCACTGACAACGAGGGTCTGATTCTAGGTTTGATTTCACATCAGCAGTGAAACAATGCAGGGATTGGAATTTATCTGATCCTGAGACAAACTTGTGCTGGTCTGGATCAGTCTGAAATGTAAGACATGCCACACATGGCACCATGTAAATTCAGATTTAATAGGGACAGAGTTGAGCTGAGCCTAGAAAAGCCAGCAGCTCTGGGAGAGAACAAGGAGACCATGTTCCTATCTGGCTTGGGGATTTCTTGCTCTCCCCAGATATGATCTGCAGGAGGAGATAGGTTGCCAGCAGCAAGGCTGCAGGCTCTCCTTCCTCTCTGGAGGAGCAAGGAGGAAGGATCAATATTCAGAAAGCTCTTGAAAAGCAGTGGAACAGCCCCTGGGGAGCAGAGCAGACACAGCACCAGCCCAAAATTCAGGAAACCTGGAGCTCCTTAGCCCACTAAAAGCCACTTTTTTGCCAAGTAACCAATTTCCTTACACTCTCCATTAAATAAAACATGAAGGGCAGGCAGAGCCATAAAATATGAATGCACACACGTCCGAAAGCAACAGGCCCTGTTATTGTAGATGCTGCATAAATCATTGAGGACACAGGGACTTGTGTCCCCTAACAGAGGGCACAGAATTTGGGGTCAGTCAGCAGGCAAGGGAGTTTGATATTAAGAAATGTTGCATCTGCATTCGCCTTTGTGATCTGCACTGCCTAAAAATAGCAGAAACCACTTTAGTTCATGTATTATTTAGTCAGGCCAGATGGGTGAAAGGCAGAATCAAGCCTCAAGACAAACATCAGATGATTTTGGTGTGGGCCTGCACCAAACACAGCACTTAGAATGGAGTAACACAGCACAGAATCCCAGAATGGTCTGGAATTGATGAAACTCATCCCTGCCATGGGCAGGGACACCTTCCACTGTCCCAGGCTGCTCCATGCCTCATCCAGCCCAGCCTTGGACACTTCCAGGGATCCAGGGGCACCCACACTTCCTCTGGGCACCCTTTGCCAGGGCCTCCCCACCCATAGGGACTGTCACTGGGAATTCAGCCAGAATGACCAACATGATCCTTTCTCTGACTTCCCTGCCTGGGGCCACGACAGTAGTTATGAACTGCACCTTTGAAATTTACTGCTGTATCTGTTTTCCAGAGCTTTGCCACACAAACACAATGTCTTTAGAATTTCAAGTGTTACCAGTTACAAGTGTTGCTTTGGCAAATTTCTCTAGGGAAGGGTAATAGCTACTTATGGAAACTTGCCCCAAATCACTGCCATCTCCCTTTTCTTGATATTTTTTTATTTCAGGCAGTTGACTGACAAATAACACCTCTGTTTACAATGCACAACATCTTGCCTATTTTGTGTTTGCACAATTTGATTTAAAAGGCACAGCAGCTTTCAGACAGCTGGTGGCAGACAACAACCTTCAAGTTCAGCCACGACAACTCTGTAGGTAGCTGAAAACCACTTTCCACCATGAAAATGTGGCCAAAAGTATTTTTGGACTACCTTTTTAGTACTCTGTATTTACAAAGTGGACTTGAGGTGACCTTGCAGACAGATGGATGAGCTCAGGATGAAGGCTGTGCCCAGCTGTATAAGTGAATTCTTGCAGGACAGGACATGCAAAGCTCCAAGCCAGTGGTGCTCAGGTCTTTGAGACACTTCACACTGCTCTTTCCTACCTTACAGGACTACAAAGCTAAACAGGTCCCTGCTGAAAATCCAGAAATTGCCAAGGCTGCCCTAACACTCAGCTTGTGGATGCCTCCTCCTCTGATTATTCTGAGGTTCAACAGAACTGAAAGTCATCTTCATGCCCAAAGTTATTTTTGGGTATAAAATCACTTCACAGAACCCCAGAACAGTCTGGGTTAGGAGGGACCTTAAAGCCCATGCAATCCCACCCCTGCCATGGGCAGGAACATCTCCCACCACCCCAGGCTGCTCCAGCCTGGCCTGGGACACTTCCAGGGATCCAGGGGCAGCCACAGCTTCTCTTTGCAGCTTTTGCTCACCTGTTTTCAAAGGTACCTTTTAGACAGGAATCCCTCCCTGCTTCAAAGTTCTGCATGGCAGAGTAGGGAGACAAACTCAGGAATGTCACAAAATCAGGGAAATCACAATGAAAAATCAGGAGCATTCATCTCAAACTGAGACCTAGACCAAAACCAGCTAGTGTGTTTGTGCTCTTTGGCTTTTTTCTTCCTTATTTTCCTTCCCATCTCAGTAGAGTTTGTTCTTCCTTCTCTCCTTTCTTCCATCCTTTGAGGCTCCTCCCAGCCTCACGTGTCAGACCTTTTCCAGCCCAATCCAGACGCAATTCAGATGAAAAACCATCAAGATTAGGAGAAAGTGAAGAGGCTGCTAAAACCAAGGAAATGCTAAACCAGCATCAGAATCAGAAATTCCAAACCAGCATCAGAAAGAGAGGGCAGAATATTTTAGATAACTTCACCAAGTTATCTCATCCTCCTCCCTGCTCAAAAGAAGGAGAATCGGTGTGAAAGGATCCCAAGACCTGTAAATAAATGATGAGCCTGTTCATCAATGAGCTCAGGCTGCAATGAAATGAAAGCCACAGAAGGATCTGTAATCACTGACAATAAACCCCTCCAACAGGATCACTCCTGCACTCAATGGCTCAATTATGCCTGGGCAGAACGTTACACAACATTAAACATTAACAAAAGTCTGAGCCTGGGTCACTTTTCTCCCAGATAAATCCAAAACAGAAACCCAGTGCTCTCAGCTTAAGTACCACAGAATTATCAGAGCCATTATTTTCCCACCTTTCCCTTCACATCTGATAAAAGCCAGGCCACCACACAGAGGGAAAAATGTTTGCAAATAGTCCGTCTGCTGAACAGTTATATTGTTATCATTTAAAATACGAATGGTTTGGGAGAGAGCTGCTGATGTAAATTTAGCAGCTCAGAAATTAAACCAGAGGCAAACTGTTCTGGGCTATGAGGGTTCACTCTGAGCTCCCCAGAAGGATTTCTTCCCTCCTCTAAAATCCTATTCCCAGCAAACAGTTGCACCACTTCTGTTCCCGGAAGCTGCAAGGAGATCTGTGAAGCCAAACACAACAGAAAGTTGCTTTCATTTCTCATTTGGCTTTTGCAATATCACTTTTCATAACTCCTCTAGAACTAGAGATTCCCTCACCACCCGAAACATCTGTCAACTCTCTGTCTGCAACTCTATCAACACAAACTAAAGTTTCTCAAGGTTTGCCCAGGTCAGACCACAGAATGCCAGGCTGGCTGGGGCTGAAGGGAGCTGAGTGGGCAGCTGGTGGCACCTCCCTGCTCCAGCAGGGCCATCCCAGAGCACAGGGCACAGCACTGTGTGCACACAGCTCTGCAACAGCCCCAGGGAGGAGCCCCCCCAGGCTGTGTGGACAATGTGCTCAGGGCTGGGCACTGCCCAGGAAAGAAGAAGTTGTGCCTCCTGTGCAGGGGGAATTGCTGGGCTCAGGCCCTGCCCGTGGCTCTGGGGCCATTGCTGGGCCCCCTGGGCAGAGCCTGGGCCCTGCTGGGAGCCCTCCCTGCACACAGGGACAGCCAGGCCTGAGGGCCCCTCTCAGCTGGGGCTCCTCTCCAGCCTCAAGAGCCCCAGCTCCCTCAGCCTTCCCTGGCCTTCAGCCACATGCTCCAGGCCCTTCCTCAGCTCCACCAGCTCCCTGGCCCTGCTGTGCTGAGCATCCAGAGCTGGACACAGCACTGCACAGCTGCCTCCAGGGCTGCCCACAGGGCCACCAGCCCTCCCTGCCCTGCCCTGCCCTGCCCTGCTGCCAATGCTCCTCCTGCTGCCCCCAGGATCCATTGGCCTCCTTGGCCCCAGGACACTCTGCTGCCCCAGGGACAGCTCGGTGTCCCCCAGGAGCCCCAGGACACTCTGCTGCCTCAGGGACAGCTCGGTGTCCCCCAGGAGCCCCAGGACACTCTGCTGCCCCAGGGACAGCTCGGTGTCCCCCAGGAGCCCCAGGACACTCTGCTGCCTCAGGGACAGCTCCGTGTCCCCCAGCTCCTTCCCCACAGAGCTGCTCCTGCACGTCACCCCCAGCCTGTGCTGGTGCCCGGGGTTGTCCTTTGTTGCTTTAACCTCAGTCCAACATCCAAACACACTGAGAGAGCTGAACAATGCCAGGATTTAGGTGGGGTGTGACTGGTTTAGAACACACAAACCAATGTCCCCAGAGCAAAGCAGGTGGCTGAGATTAAAAGAGAAAATTTCTAAGCACCAAAGGAGTTAGAAATAAAATGGAAAAAACCCAGAAAGCTGGGAAGATGAAGAAACTGAAATCAAAGTTACACCAAAACTCACTTGCTGGTGGTCTTCCAACTAAATCCTTCTCATCCTTGATGCTTAATACCCAACAATCCCAAAGCAGCAGCTTCTCCAATACAAATAAATTGGAGTCAAATGTGCTCAGCTTCATTGTTTTAAAAAATGAATCAAGTACGACAACATGCATATTCTTAGTGGTGGAAAAACCTGCTTGACTGCTGAAGTGATCCTGTAAATTTACAAGAAAACAGTGTTATGTCTGTCACTGAAACCAATGAATTTTTACTCCTGGTTATGAAAAGCAGCCCAGTAATTTGTGAGAAATCATCCTGAAGTGTTATGAAACTTAACTGAGTAAAAATACCTGCTTTTCTTCAGGATTCTTTTTCAGAGGTTGAAGTGCAACTTCAATTCTTAAATTCACTTTTAAAAGGTAAAACAATTCCAGGTAAAGGTAAACTCTGACTTGATACTGCATTCCACCTTGTATTCACAGCTTCTCAAAAAGAATAAATGCTGTTTGTCTTCAAAGTGTTTGCCCAGGAAACAGGATAGGTTTTCTGAACTAAGTGTTAGATAAATGTTCTTTAGCTATGATGAATAACTGCTGTAGTCCCTTCCTGCATCCTTTCCAGGAAATGCTTGGTACAGGATGCATCCTGGGTATTAAGATCTATCTAGGATGGATATCCAGGATATCTGAAATACCCCTGGATATTTCTTTCTCAACACTGTACAGGATGGGTCACTGTTTATCAGCGTGTGGCTGGGAGTGCTACAACAACAGAGGCTGAACCAAGGAGCAGCAGGAGAACTCAAACTGCTCTAAAGGCTGATAAAGAGTTAAAAAAAAGAGAAAAAGAAAGCAAATAAAAATAAATTCAAACCCCCAAAACCAAAGACAAAAAAAAGCAGCAAGAAATAAACTTTTAAGCAAAGAAAATAATGGTTTTCCTAACTGGATTTTAGGAATTCAGTTGTTTTAGGAAAGGCAATGGAAAATATATCTAAAGGACCAATGATAACCACAAGGAACAGTGATAAACACTGAAGGTTGGTGACAAAACACTGTACAGTGACCACTTCCTAAAAGCAACAGTTAAAAAGTCCATGGTTTCCAAAGCACAAGTTATTTACCCTTGGCTTGTCTGTTGACTCTTTCTCCTGACACTTCACACACTCATTGCAAAATAAAGTCTCTTCTGAGAGTGTCATATTACACATTCACATTCAGTGAAATCACACCCCCAGTACTTCTTGCCTTTGCTTTTTTTTTTCCCAAGTAGAACTCCTCATAAAACAGCAGAATAAGAACAATTCAAAGAGCAGAGTAAATCTCCTTAAATCTTTGTCCTTAACCTGGCCAGACTAATCCAGATGAGCTCGGCTGCAGCTGGAAGCTTAAACCCAACCTTTCCAATGGGAGCCTTCACCTGAATTCCCATCCCTGCACACCTGGACTCGTGTCACCTGTGCCAGCAGAGCTCAACAAGCTTTCCTCAGCGGCATCTCCTTCCTCCTCTCCTGTGCCTGGGTGATTCCACGGGGGAAAACCCGCTCTTTTCCTGGTTTTCTGCAGGCATGGAGCACGAGCAAGTCCTTCCCCTTTCGGTGGCAGCAGCGAGTTGTGAGAGCAGCCCGGCTGGATGTTGAAACTATACCTCACATCCCCTAATCCGCCTTTCTATTTTTAACCAGAGTCATTTCCCCCACCTCCTTTGCCATGCAGACAGCTGTAGAAAGCAGCTGGAGACAACAGAGTGCTCCATCAGGGCAATTTTCCTTGCAAAAAGCGATCCTCAGGCCAGAGGGAGTGCACATGGGGCAGCAGAGACACTCCCGAGGTGTGTTCCTTCTCCTTGTCCCTTGTGGCCACAACAGCTCTGACTGCTCAGTGTGGCAACCTGGTTACCCAAAGGACTGTGGCTCACCTGAACGGGCTGAGATCCCAGTCAGCACCTCTGGTCACTAAAACTCAAAGGAGAGAGGCTCAAGCAAGGATCCAGAGCATGGATCTGCTCCTGTAGCAGGCTCTCCCAGGACAGGGAGGAGGGAGCACCCTGCCCTCTCCAAGGCAGATCCCCACCTGACACAGCACTTGAGAGCACTTGCTGGGGTGTCCCCAGTCCAGAGACCTCCTTCCACAAGCTCACACCTCCTGGGGAAAGGTCTGGAGTCACCTTCTGCTCCTGGTTTGGATATCCCCTCCCTCAGGCACTTGGTGTAACCCAGACACACAGTAACTCCCCGAACGCTCTCCTCACATGAGAGAGCAGCTTTAAAAAGCTCAGCTTTAAAAAGCTAATGTGCAGCCAGGCTATAAAGTTAACCAAGCAAAAAGGGCACTTTCCTGAGCAGCAGGAGCAGTTTGGAGCTTTCCCAGGCAGCTGGAAAGCCAGGCAGGCAGAGCACAGGCTGTGCAGGGCGCTGAGCTGTGCCAAACGGCACACAGCACTTGGGGCATGGCATAGCACTGAAAGTCAGGTCCAGGTTTCTGAGCTGTGCCCTCCAAGGCCTTGTTTGGATCCATTTTCTCCCTGGAGATGCCTGAAAATCCCCTGGTAGGACTAGGCAGAACTTTGGCAGAAGACAACCAGGCTGACAGTTTGGCACTTAAAACAGATCCAGCTTAGGGGGGAAAGGCACAACTCCAACATCGGCTCAGGGAGCTTAGAGGAGTTTAGCTGGAAGTTTTGAGTCATGCTCTTGGACACGGGCAACTAGAACAGCTTAAGCCCTTCTTGAACCCTTTTTCTTTTGTTCAGGCAACGGCTACAAACATCACAAATGAAGCTACTTCTGCTGTTGTCCATGTGTTACAGATTTTCCATGCTTTAAGCTACTCACACAAAACAGACTCGCTGCCAACACGATTGATCAAAACATAAGGCAAATGCAGACAGGACTGTACAGACTCTAAGTATTAAATGCTTCAGAGAAACCCATCTCTTACATGCCTACAGAAACAAAAGTCAGCCAAAACAGAAGTCTGGTATGGAATTAAGCACAGTGAGACCCACAGCAAATCTTCCCAGATCAAACGATTTGAATCACAGGATGCCAGGAAACGAAGCTGCTGAGCAAAACACTCCATCAGCCATAAACCCATGTGAAATTACATTTCATTAATGAATGACAGTGTTTATAAGTCACTAAATGCTGTGTTTCCCCTCTGCCCTAGCTGGAGCTGCTTTCTTAGGAAAAAGACCGCAGGGAGAGCAGGTCCTCTCCCATCATTAATCGGACTACAGCACTTTGTTAACAGGCACAGAAACCACGGCAGCAGCAAACACCCACGTGTGAAACCAAGATCTGCAAGTAATTTCACTTCTTACCTTCTGGAAAATGGGAGTTTTAGGGGCAGGAAACCTCTTTAGCAGCTTTTACAGGCACAGGGCCTGTGGGTTAATGATTTACCTGACAGTGCTGTAAGCAGATTAGATAAGAGCGGTTTTGTTATGGTCTGTTTTCCTGTCTTTGTCTGCATAACCAAATCAACTGGCAAATGAAGTAGGCAGGGTATTACTTGACAGAGCAGGAAGAAAATCACGCTCCTCTCAGCCTGCTCACACCATCCTGCTACAAAACCACATTTTTTATACAGACACACATGCCCATCTATACACACACACCCTAAAAACCAACGCCTGGAGTAGCTCTTCTGTGTGCGTACACGTTTGAGTGCATACACACAAATATATGTATAAAAAATACACACAGAGGAGCTACTGCAGGCAGTTTGGTTTAGTTTCCTCCCCAGAAGTTACAAGTTAAAAAAAAAAAAACAACCCTTGACTCATCGCGCTAAATCTATTAGAAAGCTTCCAGATTAAAGCATTCAGTTGCAAAGCGGTTTAGGATGAGAAGAAAAGGCGGCTGTGCCCAAAACGCACCAACAGGATCACAGTCCTTGGGAAGACTCCACAGCGAAACCAAGGCACAGCGTCCTGTTCCCCCTGTGCAGCACCCAGAGCCCTCCGAGAGGATTTCTGTGCCCTTCCTGTGACTCACAGGCTGTTCTCCACACCCACGGCCACCCCGCTGTGGGGCAGCGGTGACACTGTGACACACACGGAGCAGGCACAGGCACACAGCACTGCCCAGGCACTGCCGCTCTGCCACCTCGCAGAAAGTCCAAATCGCCTTCCTGCTCCTGCTCTTTCATACAAACACCGCAAACAACTGCCCTGCGGATATCTGGCAGCAGTCAAGGGAGAGCTCAGGCGTGGGGAGAGCTGCCCAATGTGGCAAAGGGGACAGCAGATTGTCCCTGGCTTTTAGTTTGTGCAGGCAACGCCGCTGCCACACTGTGTAGCTCTGGTTATCTCCCACAGGTGTGCTGCCAACAAACCTCCAAACCCAGAAACCACAGGGAGATTCCATGCCCCAGCAGGAGATGAAGCTGCCGTATGGAAACACACCCGTGACACAATTTGGGGGACAAGCCAGGGGGACACACGGGCAGGTCACTGCTGTCCCACCCACTGGCAGCCTGGCTGGTTTCTAGTAAAAAAGACACCAAGCTAAACTAATAACTAAGATTAAAACCAAGCAACAACAACAAAGTAACCACAAGCTTAAGTGCCACTTTCGAAAAAGTCACCCAAGCAAAAAGACAACCAACTCCCCAGAGCAGTGCTGTAGATCTGGCTGTAACCAAATCCCTCTGTCGCTTCCCAAACGCAGCCCCCGGCCCTCCAGCAGCAGCCAAACACTCCTTTACACTTAAACGGGACCATCCGGAGAGGAGAGCTACTCACCCCTGGAAATCAGGCGGTAGATAGCAGCAGATAACGCGGCTCTTCCTCTCCCAGCAGGAGGACGGGGACACGGCGGCGTCGCGGCCACTCCCGGAGCGCGGAGCGCGCCCGCCGCCTCCTCCGCCAGCCCCGACTTCCTTCGCGCTCAAAGTTGCCTTTCAACTTCCCCCGGCCTGGGCTGGGCTTCCTCAGTGCTCCTCTCCCAGCTGCTCGCGGGAAGCGCCTGCGGAGGGGAAATGCGGAGAGGTGAGCGGAGATCCAGCGGGGATGGAGCGACAGCGCTCCCGCCGCTCCTTCCCCGGGCGCGCCAGTGCGTCAGCGCCGGGAGAGGAGGGGACGGAGCGCCCGCGACTGCAGGAGGAGGAGGAGGAGGAGGAGGAGGAGGAGGAAGCCGGGAGTGCCAGCCCGGCCGCGGGTGGTGCAACAGCTCCCGGCAGTGCTGCTCCACCGGCAAACAGCACCTAAAAGACGGGAGAATGGGTTTATCACGTAAGTTCAGTCTGGTGATTCCTACTGTACGCATGGAACGCTTTCATTTAAAGTGTCACTTTTGAAAGCTGAAAAAGTCACTGCAGGGAGGAAGGATTCCTTTTTCCGATGTATATGATGAGTACCAGATGTTAAGTCCTACCCTAAAAAGAAAAAAATCCCTCCACTATAAAGGAAAGTCGTGTTCCACCACACTAACACGAAACAAAACAACCAATTCCCCGAGCTTTCCATGAATTTTTTGGCTGCCACCAGCAGCAGACTCCCTGGCCAGGCAGCATCAGCAGCCCCGAGGGCTGGCACCCAGCCTCTATTCCAAAACACACAGCAAGGACTGGAAGCACAAAGGACCTCCTGCCCGAGGATCCAGCTGGAAAGGCCGGTGAAAGCATCCCAGGTGAGAGGAGCAGAGGATTTCAGCTGGCCGCTGCCTTGGGACAGCGGGGAATTGCTGTAATTCAGTACAAAACCACAACACAAAGCAGGCTGAGTCACATGTTGGGAAGACTGATGGGATGAGCAGCGCTGGCAGTGTCTTCCAGCAGAGCACAGACTCTCCCGAGGCCGCTGGCTGCTGGATGCAGCAGAGACACTGCCCAGGAGTGAAGTCAGAGGCGTAGGAAGCAGCCTGCTTCCACTCCGCAGATGAAATAATATGGAAATTGAAAAACAGGCACCAGCAGTAACAAATAGCAGCATCAAGTTTTCTGAGCTCCATCCCGAGAGAGGGAGCCTGTTGCCAGGAATACCGAGGAATCTGCAGAGCCACATCAAAGCAGCACAGGGTGGAAAAAGTATTTTCAGAAGCTGCACACAGAAATCCTTCCTTCCACACTCATCCTACCATACAGAAAACAAGTATTTTAAATGAGTAACTGCTTTGGGGCTTTTTATTAGATCCACGCCCCTGAACACGGCCCAGCAGTGCTTGCTCCTAACACAGGGAGACAGCCAAGTATCCAATGGAACAATGTGCTCACCATCAACTCCTCCACAAAGTTCAGACACCTAAAAATGGCCCATGGTCAAGTCCAACTCAGCCCATTTTATTTAGAATCTGAGGAGACATGGAATGAGGCACCAGTGAGCTCCCTTTTTTCCCAGCAATCTTTTAGAAACTGGGCTCTGTAACACTCAGCAGATGTCATCTGCCCCACCTGGCCTTGCTTTCCAGGAGGGATTCTGGAGTGAAAAGAGCAATTGCTCATCACCTAAAGATGTCTTAGACGTAATTCAATCGGTACCAATCCTGTAAATCCCTCCCACTGAGAATATATATAAGGAACTTACAGCTTAATTAGAAGACGCCACAGGCCAAAGACTCCTTGTTATGCTGAGGACACTCATGTCTACTTTGGGCCCTCACACACCTCTCAGGACAGCAGAAGTCACCTGGTGAGGCCAGAGGCCAACTGAGTAACTCCCTCCTGACAATAAATGCGTTCATATTTGACAGAAATGCTCTTGTGTTAATCCAGCAGATCTTATCTCGGTGATATTTTCTTCCCCGTGATCCAGGCCTGTGTGAGTTCAGTGACCTCAAGGCACGTAACAAAGCCAGCCCTGTTTTCCCAGGAGTCAGGTGGGGCCAGAGGGGAGAAGACAAGACAGCTGGACGAGTATTACAGGTAATTAACAGAAAGCTTTGGGAACACCTTTTCAAGCATGGTGCATTCAAATATTGCATATGTCCAGACAGATACAACATAACACCCTGCAAAGCCCTAAACAAATAAAAAGAAACAATGAACTCTTCCACAGGATGTGCAAAGGAGGGAGGTTTTTTTTCTCCTACAGTCCAGCCAGGACATATTTAGCCTGAGGGCTGAAAGAGAGGACAGCCTGAGCTGATGACATAATTTTCTTTCTATAGGACTGAGTATCTGGGAGTACTGCTCTCAATTCAATGGCTGCTGCTGTTTCACCTCCACCTTCCCCCATCCTGCTTCAACAGGAGAGTGACAATTGCCCAAAAAACACCTAAAGAACAGAGATGGCCACAGGGATGTTGCTTCTTTCCCACCAGAACATGAGCAATGTGACAGAAAAACCAGGTTTGAGGTTGACTGCTGGCACTGAGGAGAAAGGGCTGATCCAGTGCTGATGTGTCTTGATCATTCAAGCACCACATGCATTTGGAATGTCCTTCCAAATGCCTTCCTTGCCTTGACAGTGTAAATCTGCTTAAACATCAAAAACAGTCAGATTATGTTGAGCCCCCATTTTCCCTATCAGAAAAGAATTGTGTATTAGCAGATAAAATCCAGCACTGAGGGTGGGAAGGAAAGTCTCAGGCAACTAAGAAAAGACTGCTCAGAATCCCAGGATCCCTGAGGCTGGAGAATCCCTCCCAGCCCACGGAGTCCCAGCTGTGCCCAATGCCCACCTTGTCCCCAGCCCAGAGCACTGAGTGCCACCTCCAGCCCTTCCTTGGACACCTCCAGCCATGGGCACTGCAAACCTCCCTGGGCAGCCCCTGCCAAGGCCTCAGCACCCTTTCCATGCACAAATTCCTGCTGCTGTCCAAGCTGAGCCTCCCCTGGCCCAGCCTGAGGCCCTTTCCCCTTGTCCTGTCCCTGTTCCCTGGCAGCAGAGCCCGACCCCCCCTGGCTGTCCCCTCCTGTCAGGGAGTTGTGCAGAGCCACAAGGTCCCCCCTGAGCCTCCTTTTCTCCAGGCTCAGCCCCTTCCCCAGCTCCCTTCCCTGCCCTGGACACGCTCCAGCCCCTCAAAGTCTTTCCTGGACTGGGGGCCCAGCACTGGACACAGCCCTGGAGATCCCTCAGCAGGGCCAGCACAGCACTGTGACTGTGTGATGTGTTCATACAGCTTCACATGAGCAATGTAAATCTATACATTCACCTCATGTATCCCAAAAAACCTTCAAAACATTTTTTTTTTGGTCTGTCCATTCATGTAACTTGTCCTGGTCACTGACACATCAGAAAAAATGTGCTACAGGAGCATCATAAAGCTACTCTGACCTTTGTTTGCATTAAAACACTTAGAGAAGTAATGTGAAACTATTATTACATGTGTAATGTAATAATTATTATTATTTCATCTGTGTTACAGCATTAACAGCCATTACAACTTCTGATGTGGAAGGCTGTTAATGGACAGTTGCTTTTGAAACTAAAAATATTTACGTTAACGGGGTTCTGAGAGAAACTAAGAAACATGAAACAGCTGAGTTTAAAATCTCCGAAGTATTATCAGAATAACTTCCAGAAGGTGAAGTGCTTCGGTGTGTTTGCTAACACAAAGGGAGATTCCTGAGCGCTGATGTGCTCATCAGTTCCAGCAATTAAGTTTCCCGGGAGGAATGCTGTGTCATGTAACGTGTGACTCAAAGCAGCGTCCGCAGGAAACCACTCTTCTTCTCTCCCTATAAAAAGCTCAGCCTTGCTTGCAAGTTGAACCGAGTTCCCTGAGCAGAAGTCCTCCAATTTCAGCATCATGTGCTCGAGCACGTCTGCAAGAGCGAAGGTGTATTTTAAACCCTGGCAGCAAACCAGAATCCTCTGGAAAATCGGCTGGAAACTCCTCCTGCTCCTCCCTCAGCAGCGGGTTAAGAAACACCTCGTGCTGCTGTGTTTGGACACGTGGTTGTCCTTTGCCCTCGCAGCAGTTTTGCAATCGGGGATGCTCTGCCTGGCTGAGCTGATCCCGGGCACTCCCAGGCCATTCCTGTTCCCTGGGACAGCTCTGAGGGATCACACACATTCCTTGTGCACACACACTTGTAGCTCTAAAGGGAGCAGCAGTGGGATCCCAAACCCCTGGAGGTCCAGCAGGATTTGGTGAAGTGTCTTCACTCCCTGCCACTCGTGCTCCAAGCAGCTCCTGGAGTTCTCATCTAATCTAAATGGATAAAATCCTCATTCTGCTCATCATGTGTGCTTCCCAGGGCTGCAGGGTGTACCCAGCCTTCTGCTCTTTTTGGTTCAAGGCCCTGGTTGACCTTTAGATCCTTGGAGAAACACTCAGACCTTCCCAGGGGTGGCTCTGCAGAGCTGAACACCCAGCGCCTCTCCAGGGAAAACACTCTGGAATGGCAATTCCATCCAGGGCATGTGCAATCACACACCAGGTCAAAACACTAGTTCAATACCACTGAGGTCTCTTTTGGGCCTGGAAGAGTGAAGCTTTAGAGAGAAGAGAAAAATAGAAACCAGACACCCTTTTCAAACCCTCCCCTCAACAATAAGGACATTTTTCACAGGGCAGGGTATCATTCCCACGTGCCTGCATCCCACATCCAGCTACAGCACTTCCAGCTTGGGAAGTGCCACTCCTATTCCCTGATCCACTTACTCTGCCCTCCCAGAAGTCTCATCACCCAGATGTTCAAAACCTCTGGTTAAAAAAGTCACCACCTCAAAATTCCAATTTGCTTCTATCTGTTCCAAACCCAAAAATTCAACCCAAAGGCCTCTGTTACAGATTGTTCCCTCACCGAATACTGCAATGGGACACTGATTGATGTCCCACTGATTTTGCCATCAAGAGAGTTTGCTGTTTGCCCCACACCTTGGGACAAGGCTGCTGCTTTGCACAGCAGCACTTTGGCACTATCAGGTGCTCTGACTTTTGCAAGGCCTTAGACACACCAAGTAAAATAAACATTTCTAAACAACAAACCCCAACCCACCAAAAATAAACCCAGTCACCACCTCAAAACCAAAGCAAGAGTTTTAATACAGGATGATGTTTGGTGCTAAAGGTTGACAGCAGGGCTCCTGGGTGTGGAGGGGGCTTTTTCCTGTTAAAGATAAATCAACCCTGTCTCCACATCCTGAGTGTTTGTTTGCACACCACAGCCACACCGAGCACACAGAGAGAAATCCACTCCTTGGGGCTCTTTAGCAAGATGTTTGTTTGTTATCCCAAACACCAGATCTACACCTGCTGCTCCTGCCAGGAGCATCTCCCTCACAGGCAGGCAGCAGACCCAGAACGACACACTCCACTCAAAGAGTCTGAAGATAAAACATCCGTTATCAATTCATGCCAGCCTCCAGTTCCCCTTTTCTCCCCATGGAGCTGGCAGTCAATATCCAGAGGTTAAATGGCCCTGACATCCCCACCTATCCAATACCTTTCTCATTAATAAGCATGATGTGGATTAATACTCAAATATGCACTTCCTCTGCCCCGAGGGCAAGGGGAACAACACAACAGGAGTGATAAGGAGCTGTTTGTGAAGGATGCAGGGTGTTGTATTCCCAGTATCCTGTGTCAGGGCTTTGCACACAGGTGAACTGTGCAATTCCATCATTCCAACTCTCATCCCACTTCTTGTGACTTCCCTGGCCACAAGTTCACCTGGGTTCTAAGGCTGACCTTAATTAAGAGCTGGAAAGAACAAATGCTCAGGAAGCCAGAGCCATTAATCCCAAAGGCTTAAAGGGTTTACAGGGGAAGTGTGTTTATACATCCCCTTATCTCATCCTACAAAAGAGGGAACAGGCAGTAACCACAACCAAAAGCTGCTTTTGGTGTCACTCAGATAAAATCTAACTGTACTTTTATCTCCACCAATGATCAAAATGCAATAAAAACTTGGCCCGTTAGACTTTATTTTTATAACCTTGACCTCCAGTCCAATTTATTCTCAAAAGATGTTCAAGCATAAACTCTGTGTAAGCATGAAAAATAACAGCCTGGTCCTTCTACCAAGACCATTAAAATTCTGCTTTCTGGCATACATGACCCCTAAAAAAATCAGCATTCAATGAAATCCCAACTCATATTTCTTACAGGGACACCTTTCTACAAGCACCTGAGTTCTGTGTTTCTCACTACAATTCCAAACAGGAACTTGAACAGGGAGGGACCTGAAGGAACTTCACCTTGCCCCCACCAAAGCCAAGTCTCAGCAGCTTTGACCACAAAAGGCATAAAAACATGGAATGGTTTGGATTGGAAGGGACTTTAAAGATCATCTCATTCCACCCCTGCCACAGGCAGGGACACTTTCCACTATCCCAGGCTGCTCCAAGCCCCTCCAACCTGGCCTTGGACACTGCCAGGCAGCCACAGCTTCTCTGGGCAACCTGCTCTGTCTGGGCTTCATCACATACTAATTAAACTAAACTGATATTTACAACACAAACATATTATGCTGTGGCATACACAGAGTAGCTAAATCATGCCATGGCCAAATACCTTTCCCCTGGCATTCATCACTTATATTTTGGCTGGCATTTACTGTGCTGGCACTTGCATTTCTGTTCTTGACACCAGTCACAACACACAGATTATGTTCGTGTTTTCAAACCCCAAAACATCAAAAACCAGCAGCACAGACAAGGGGACTCACTCTGCTTGATACCAACAGCAGAAGGACCTGGAGCTGCTGGAGTGAGCCCAGAGGAGGCCTTGGAGATGCTCCAAGGGCTGGAGCCCCTCTGCTCTGGAGCCAGGCTGGGAGAGCTGGGGGTGCTCACCTGGAGAGGAGAAGGCTCCAGGGAGAGCTCAGAGCCCCTGGCAGGGCCTAAAGGGGCTCCAGGAGAGCTGGAGAGGGACTGGGGACAAGGGATGGAGGGACAGGACACAGGGAAGGGCTTCCCAGTGCCAGAGGGCAGGGCTGGATGGGATATTGGGCAGGAATTGTTCCCTGGCAGGGTGGGCAGGCCCTGGCACAGGGTGCCCAGAGCAGCTGTGGCTGCCCCTGGATCCCTGGCAGTGTCCAAGGCCAGGTTGGACACTGGGGTTTGGAGCAGCCTGGGACAGTGGAAGGTGTCCCTGCTCGTGGCAGGGGGGAATGGGATGGGCTTTAAGGTCCTTCCAGTCCAAACCATTCCATGATTCTGTGATTCCCTGCTGCCCCCTGGTTATTCCCAGTGAATTACCCAATCCTTATCACAGAGCTGATACCCCAGGACTTAAGTGGGGTAGGTGTGTGTCTCAAACTGGGGACACCACCATCCCTCCCATGCTCTCAATCAAAAAAAACTCTGTTATTTTTGAAGGACCTGTAACTGCTCCCAAAGGCTGACCTCACTTGGGTACTATTGTGCTGCACCCACAACTTCCTAGAGCAAGAATAGCTCCATTTTTCCCCCATCAACACCAAAGAGCTCCAAACCAGAACATTTCCACAGAACTCCCACTGTCTGTTGTGCTTCCTAAAAATCACTGTCACCGGTTTTACCCCTGCAATTACAGGTCACAAAAATGCAGTTTGGTTAGGAGTTAAAAATATCTAATAGGGAGTAAAACAGTGAAGGTAAATACTTCAACTTTCTAGAGAGGCAGACTTGCTTTTTTGGCTCTTTATTTATGCTGGACTGTTATGTTTGCTCAGCGATTGGCACTTCTGCAAAAAAAGCAGGGCTCAAACATGCTCAGCTTCATACTGAGCACTCTGAAACCTTCAAGTGTTACTTTCTGTGTCTTCCACAGCTCACAGGCAGCAAAAAGTAGCAAATGCAGTTTCAGATGGCAGAAAACCTGGCCTGAACCAAAAGTAAACGCCCTTATTTTGCAAACTACCCTCCAAACACAATACAGACTGTTCAGTTTACACATTTATAAAACTATCATCCAAATCCCTTATTTTAGATTCAGAACAAGCACAATAATAATAGAAAGGCTTGGGGAGTTTCAGAGCCAGGGCTCTGAAGGGCTTACAAAGCTACAGATGAAGCAAAATTCAGTTTTACAGTAAGGAAATCACTTCCACAGTGCAATCACAATATTTGGGGAGCGGGGGGAGAAGGAAAAGCCCCTGTGCATCACCTGATATGGGGGGACAGCAATCCCTGAGCCGTGATGCTGTGCATGCAAGCAGCTGATGAGACAAGTCTGGCTGGGTTATTAAAGAGCCATTGTCCTGAGCCTGGAGGCTTTCAGCAACTCATTTCACAGCTCCTGCCTAAAAACCACCGCAGAGTTTCACGCCTCCGCCCCCCGGAATGAGAAGTTCACGGGTTTTGGGGGTGTATGTCACTGCATTAGTCAAACAGAAAAAGGCATTTACCTTCCCAGCCTTCCTGTCCTTCCCAGGTGATCATTTGCTATGACTCTCCAGGCCTCCCTTCTCCCCAGGAGGAGAAGAAAGGAATGCTTTCTCCTGCAGGTTTGCTTTCGCTTTGGCTCAGACGGAGAGATTTCTTCCAAAGCAAACACTCCTGCAACGTCACCGCGGATATAAATAGGCAGAGGAGAAGGAGGGAGCAGCACAGCCCTTCTGGAGAGACTGGATACATTAGGAAACACGCAAGTAGGGGAGAATATCAGACAGAAATGAAGCCTTTCTTTTCCTAAAGCCACACGTACAGCCTTGACTCAGACACCACAGCCCGGCTGAGCGATCCTAGAGAAATATTGCATCCATCCAGTGAGAGAGGGAGGTGCTCACAGGTCCCGAGGTTTTGCCAGGAGCTGTGCTATTTCTGCTGCCACCCTGGAGCTCACACACACGGCTGAATGCCCAAACACACACCACGAAAGCCACCTGCACCCACACAGAGGGTGGGCACGCAGGCACAGAAGGGCCTGCAGGGTTCCACGGGCCACTGTCCACAGAAGCTGGGGCTGATCCATCCCTGGAAGTGTCCAGGGCCAGGATGGACAGGGCTTGGAGCAGCCTGGGACAGTGGAAGGTGTCCCTGCCCATGGGAGTGGATCTCATCCTTACAGACAGGCAAGAACTGGTCAGGGATGTGAAGGTCTGGGCACCTCTGGCTGCACTGACCAGGGAGTTCAGAACCCTCAAAGGAAGGAGCTGAGGGGAAAAGCTGCATCACAGCCCTGGGCTTGAGGAGAACAGACTTTATCATCATCCACAGGCGTGTGCCTGAGGAATCCCATGGGATTGGAGAGGAAAGGGACCAAAAAGAGCTGGCTGATAAAAACAATCACCTCCTCCAGGCTGAAGGACAGACCATCCCAACAAGCAGCTGATTGAGCTGAGGGGGCAGGAGGAGCACGGAGCTCCTGAGCAGAGCCAAGTGCAAAGAGCAGGGCAGGGCCAGGTGATCCAGGAGGAACCTGGGAACACTGATCCTGCAGGGACAGGCAATCCAGGAGGAACCTGGGAACACTGATCCTGCAGGGACAGGCAATCCAGGAGGAATCTGGGAACACTGATCCTGCAGGGCCAGGCAATCCAGGAGGAACCTGGGAACACTGATCCTGCAGGGACAGGCAATCCAGGAGGAACCTGGGAACACTGATCCTGCAGGGCCAGGTGATCCAGGAGGAACCTGGGAACATTGATGGGGCAGGGATGGGGCTAAGAGAGGCAAAACACATCTGGAAGTGAATCTGGCAAGGGATGTGAGGGGTGCCAGTGAGGCCAGCCTTTGGGAACTGCAGGCCCCTGAGGCCAAAGGGGAAATCCAGACAAGGAAGACTTATCCTTAGCAGGAGAGGATCAGGTTAAGGGACAATACTGGACATACTTCATCCCATGGGACCTGATGGGATGGATCAATGAGTGCTGAGGGACCTGGGTGGTATCATTGTGAGGCCACACTTGGTGAACTCTGGAAACCATTTCCAATTACCTGAAGGACAAGAGGGTGATCAAGAGTAGCCAGGATAGATGCATGAAGGGAAAAAATCCTGCTTCACCAGCCTGACCTCCTCCTAGGATGAAAAACTCAGTGGATGAAGGGAGTGCAGAGGATGTTGCCTGTCTTGGCTTTGGCAAGACCTTCAACACTGGCTCTTCTCACACCCTCAGATGAGCTGGCAAAGTATGGGGCAGCCAGGAGGGCAGAGAGGTGGGTGGAAAAGTGGCCAAATGGCCAGGCCCAGCAGGGAGGGGTCAGTGGCACAAAGTCCAGCTGGAGGACAGACAGACACTTCCCATGGGTTGATATGAGAGCCAAAATCATTTAACCTTTTTTAATGACCTGGGGGATGCACAGAGTGTGCCCTCAGCACTTTGCTGGTGACACAATAACTGGGGTGAGTGGCCAGTACACCAGAGGGTCACATTGCCACTTGGATGAACTCTAAAAGGCTGGAGCAAAGGGCAGGCAGGAGCCTCAAACAAAGCAAAGGCAGAGTCCTTCCTTCACCTGGGGGAGAGAAATGCCAGGAGCCAGCTCAGGCTAGGAACTGACAGACTGGGAACTGCTCTGCCAAGCAGGACCTGTGGGTCTGGATGACAACAAGCTCCCAGGAGCCCAGCAATACACCTTCCCAGAAAAAGAATCCACCAGCATCCCAAGCTGCATCACAACAGTGATCCTTTACTACTCAGCACAGGTGACACCATTCCTAAAGTGCTGGGCCCAGTTCTGCACTCCTCAGTGGGAAAGAGACATGGACACACTGCAGAGAGTCTGGCAAGTGGCCCTGGACAAGCAGCTCTGGGTGACCTTGCAGAGGTCCATGCCAAGCTCAGGCAGGCTGTGATCCTGGGAGCCTTCAGCCAGTTCCCCCTCACACCCTGGATATCATTCCTGATAGGCACAGGAATGCAGAAGCAGCACCTCAGGCCTGTCTGAGGCACAGTCCCACAATGTCACAGCACTGACAGGTCACACCCCAGCTCAGCAGGAACAGCTGCCATGTGCCCTGTCTCACTCATCTCACTCCTGAGGTGGAGATTCAGTTCCCAGCCCTGACTAACTCGCCCTGGCTGTGGTTTGACTCCACTTCTGCTTTCTCAGTGTCACACAGGAGTCAGAGACTGGCAATGCCAACAGACCAGTCAGGAGCTGTTTCATCACTCACATTCCATAAAGATCCCTTAAAGTCTCCATCTCCCTCGAGTTTTGCGTCCCTTTTGCCTTTTTTTTTCTCAAACATCACTATTTGGAAGAATGCCTTAAAAAAGTCCTCACCCCACAAATGCTCTGTTACACCTCTAAAAACCAGAGGATGATTATCCTCTATTGTAACAAAGCACGAAGAATCAGACATGGATATTATTTAGGTTTTCAAGCCAAAATCTTCATTAACTTAGTAGATAACTACTTTTTACTGGTGTAAAACAACAGAAATAACTAAAGGGTTTTTTTTATTTTAAGGCCAAGAGATAAATTAAAGTTGTAATTTCTTTAAATGTCCAACATTCCCCGTTCCCACAGCTGGAGGTGGTCTGGCAAAAAGAGACCAAGTGCAAGCCATCAGCAAGGGAGGGAAGTCCAAAACTGATCTTATTTATCATTATTTCACCCTAAAAAGGATGGACAGGGAAGACTCCATGCAATACCCAGCTTTTTGTCCAAAAGCTCCCAATAAAACATGTTTCTCTGTAACTGTCAGCGCATTTGCCTTGCCTGGTTCTCAGTTTAGCACACCTCCTCCTCCTCCTTCTCCTCTCTTTGCAAATACACTGAGGGCTGAGCAGGGACAGGCAGAGCCCAGCTAGGCCCTGCTGTGGTGGCAGCTGGCACACTGGGGCCAGGGCACTCGAGGTTTCTTTACACAGCAAAAAAAAACAGACACCACTGTAGTTTTAAACTGACTCCCTGCAAGCACTGCTTCACAGGGATTTAAGGCCATCCAAGGTTCTGGCTTCTTGCCATGGGTGTTTTCCCAGTGTTAGCCTGGTGTCACCAAGTCCAGGTGCCCCATGTCACAAGGGACTTCTGGGGTCAGCTGGCCCAGTCCCTGCCCCAAGCAGGTGCATTTTCTGGCAGGGTCTGTGGCTCTAAGCCACACCATGGTTCCATCCAGGAGCTTGGGAAGGTCTTTATGGACTACTCCACTTGTGGCAACCAAGCTGGATTCTAGTGTAACACAAAAGGCTGGCAGGGAAGGGTCTGAGAGCAGCCCTGGGAGAAGGACCTGGGGGTGCTGGGGGTGAGAGCTGGGCCCCAGAACCCCCCCGTGCCCTGGGCTGAGCCCCAGCGTGGGCAGCAGGGGAGGGGGGGATTCTGCCCCTCTGCCCCTGGGCTCAGGTCAGAGCCCACCTGCAGAGCTGCCCCAGCCCTGGGGACCAGCACAGGAGGGACCTGGAGCTGCTGGAGAGAGGCCAGGGGAGGCTCCAGGATGATCCCAGGGATGGAGCAGCTCTGCTGGGAGGAAAGGCTGGGAGAGCTGGGATTGTTCAGCCTGGACAGGACAAGCTTTGGGGTGACACCGTTGTGGCCTTCCAGGGCCTGAAGGAGCTGACAAGAAAGATGGAGGGAGACTCTTTCCAGCGGATGGAGGGACAGGACACAGGGAATGGCTTCCCACTGCCAGAGGGCAGGGCTGGATGGAATATTGGGCAGGAATTGTTCCCTGGCAGGGTGGGCAGGCCCTGGCACAGGGTGCCCAGAGCAGCTGGGGCTGCCCCTGGATCCCTGGCAGTGTCTAAGGCCAGGCTGGACTTTGGGGCTTGGAGCAGCCTGGGACAGTGGAGGGTGTCCCTGCCCATGGCAGGGGTGGCACTGGATGGGCTTTAAGGTCCCTTCTAACTCTTCTGGCATTCCATGAGTAGGTGCACAAAGAGGCAGCTGCAGAATAACAGACATTCCCTGCAAAGATCTGCACAGGGGCTGAGATTCTCTGTTCACAGTTTCATCTTTAAAATTCCTACAGCTGTGAACATGAAGATTAGACCACCATCCCCAAACATCAAAGCAGCTCCTCCTGGGGAGGCTGAGGACTTACACTTGGCCCTGTGGCACTCAGGGCACACAAAAAAACCCATTTATAAAATGGGACTTTTCTCTTGGGCAGCGTGAGCTACTGTTTCATTCTCAATTAAACCCCATAAAGCAGAACCTACTAAACACAGAACTACTCTGGACTTGCAAGGGAAAAGAGAGGCTGCTAATTACAGCCCAATTCAGCTCCTCACTGCCAGCAAAGCATCACCAGCCCTGTCTCTGTGTTACCCTGCTGGAGGAGAGTGGCTCCTCTGCAACCATCACAGATTGTAGGAAGCAGGTTGTACCTGGTTGAAACCCAGAACAAACCAAACCAACAAGAAATCAGGGGTGCTGCATCTCCAGCACTTTGCTGTGAGATCCACCCCAAGGATCCTGGGATGTTGCTGGCAGAGTAAGGAACAATCAGCCAAAGTTTCAGGGAAGCAGAGAAATAAAAACACAGGCACACACACATGGGGAGAAATAATTATATATGGAAATATATATATTTCCAATTCAGAGGCAGCCAGGACTCCAACCTGCCCCAAAGAAGCAGATCTGGAGCCTGGGTATCACCTGAGGCAGCTACATACCCCAGATGTATTTGTGGAGTGCTCCTGAATCAAAAAAAGGAGGAACTGAAGCACAGGGAACATCCTTACACCCACACTGAGAGCATGAATGATGACCAACCACAAAACCAACACAGCACAGCCAGGGTTCTCATCACAGACTCACCCAACAGGAACCCCAGCAGAGTTTAGGATCATTCATCTGGTGACAAAAGGAACAGGGTTCCTTCCCCAAATACACCGTGGAACAGGACAGTGTGACAGAGATGGACACAGCAGCTCTCCCTCCTGCCCAAGAAAAGCTGTGGGACTTTGTGTGGGCAGTATGTTACAAATTCAGGAAGATTTTGGCACAAAAGACCTCCATTATTCATGAAACACTTGCAATACCAAGACATTCCCCCTCTAAATCACTGCCCTTGCTTAGTTGCTCTTGCTGTTATGAATGTGACCCTTTGTTTATACAGCAAAAGACTGGGTTTGGTACACTACTAAATAAAGGAAAATTCAAGCTTCCACATCCATCATGCAGCTCTAAAATAAAACAGGAAAAAACTCACTTTGTCTTCAGCATCCCAAAATGGACCAGGCTTTCCAGGGCTTTCAATGCTAAATGAAAGCTGACCATAGAAAATTCCCTTGTAAATGTTTATTATTCTAATTTTAACCTCTGGACATTTTTAGGGCCAGCTAAAAAAACAAGATCAAAACCCAAGAGAGCAAATAATCCACACAGGGATTTTCTCCTGCCTGTGCTGGTTCAAAAGTCATTCTGAGATTTGGGGGTAAGGGGGATATTTTTATTTTAATTTCTTGTACTGGAAGCATTAAATCCCACCACAATGTCAGATCAAAACAAGCCTCTTAGAAAGGAAGGGGAATGGATTCCCATGGGAAACAACACTGTCCAATATAAATACCTCAGCAGAACCCACTGGGCAGCAGAACCTCCTTTTTAATTTGCTTTTTCGTGGTGAAAGGAACCCAAGGAATACAGGAATACCTTGTGCCAATACACTCTGGGTAAGCACTTCCCCAGGCTCTGTCGGATCCTGCAGAGCTTTCACCCATCCAAACTCTCCAGAAGTGTTCAAAACACTTCTCTCAAGCCTTAATTGCATCTTTATGCATCCAAACCAGATACACTGTCACGGCTCCACAATAATTTTTGTGCCCAGAATCACTCCTTTGGCTTCTGCCAGGGGAGCAGACCACAAAATCCTTGTGGACAAGAGTGAGAGCAGCAGCTCAGGCCAGACTGTGCAGCTGGTGTCACCTGCAGAAACTCATCACAGTAGCACAGGGACCACGACTAGCCCAAAAATCTCCAGGCAGAAGCACAAATGCAGATCTCCAGGACAGCAGCTCTGCTCTTCTTTATTCTCCTGCCCACAAAGGTGCAACCAGACACCCTGCAGTGTGTTTTGGAGAGTCACTAAGAGAAGAAGAAACAAACAACCGAACAACAAAAGCCAAAATTGGCCAGTCCCTGGGGAGAGCAGCTGCCTGCAGGGATAAACTTCACTTGCAGACAGCACCGTGCTGGTGCCAAAAGGCTTTCCCCAGTAATTCTGACCTTTATTCCTTGGCCAGCCTCGTCCAAAAAAAGCAGAGAGAAGCAGTGTTCCTGTGTCTCACAGTTCTGGCACTCCTGGCTGTATTATAGCCAACAGTTTTCTTCCAGATTATCATCAATCCAAGTAACAAATCCATAATTTAGCTATTTACCTTCCCTGCCCACCCTACAAGCTCACCACACACCAATGGGACTCCCAAAAGCTGAAAAATGCACTTTCCTATACCTTGGGTGGCCAGTGGCCCCTCAGTTTGATCTGCTGCTTGTTTGCCTCCACCTGCTACAGAACCTGGCATTTCCTGGTCAAATACAAGCTGAATTCCCCAATTCCAAGTTTATTCCAGGGTGCACACGAAGGCAAAGTGGAGCCTGGAGATGCCCCTGCCCTTGACTTAGAGATGAGAAAAGGCACTGTTCTCTGGGGGTATCATCCCTCCTGCCTGTCCAAAGACATCCTCTGGAGACCTCACTTTGTATCTGTGCTGCCCCACACCTTTGTCCTCCCTCTGTGTCAGAGCTGCAGTTTGATTCCTGAGGTCACAGTCGGGCTTTGTTTGGAGGTTCTCCCCCTCCCTTGTTTTTTTAATCCATAAGCCTACACACACATAGCTCCAAAAATAAGAAATCACAGCAGAAAAAGGCCTCCAACACAGAAAAAAAAAAAAAACAAAAACCTTTAAGCACATCATCAATACAAAAGCACTTTCAAACACAGAAATTCAGAACCTCAACAGCACCAACCAAGCACAATAATGAAATCTTTAAATGAGCCCAGGTCGATGGACAGGACGCCAGTGAAGTGACCTGTGTGACAAGTTACAGCTGTTTGTTGGGGCCAAAGGTGTCACACAACTGCTCACAACACTTCTAATTCAGTTCTTCCCTTTGGTTTCAGATCCCTGGATTAACTCAGCTGCCCATGTATCACAGCTCTCTCCCACCCCCAGCTTTTCTGTCCCTGCAACCTCCACCTCACACAACAGGTCTAAGACTTTTTAGCAGTGTCACAACAGTACTTTGCATGTGATAACACAGAGGAAAGAGCTTCTTGTTA
The DNA here is from genome assembly GCA_024734555.1 of Trochalopteron elliotii. Taxonomy (NCBI): domain Eukaryota; kingdom Metazoa; phylum Chordata; class Aves; order Passeriformes; family Leiothrichidae; genus Trochalopteron; species Trochalopteron elliotii. Next base: position 940,390 of record JANPWX010000389.1, read on the forward strand.
ACCATTCCAAGGGTAAGAAGCAGCAGGAAAAGGCCATTGCAGGCAGCTTATGAAACACTGGCAACAAGAGCAGCAGGCAATCCTGGAGGTGAAAGGCACCAGCCAGCCAGGTTTTCCATGGGAAAAAGAAGAAACCTGACAGCAAGACTGCTCAAAGTTGTTAAATCTTACCTAGATGAAGGCAGATATCCAATTATCTCCTTATTAAATATTCCACACTTACTTACAATGGCAAATCTCTGGATACAGGGTAACCATCCTCTGACTTAACCATCCTCTAACTTAAATAACCATCCACCCAAACTGCAGAATCATGGAATGGTTTGGGTTGGAAGAGACCCTAACCTCCCAACCCCCCCTGCCATGCAAGCAATCAGTAACTAAACAACAGGCCAAGGACTTTTCCTAAGCAATTTATGCTTAAATCATCACAGACTGTGCAAGAGACACAAGGAAAAAAAATTAAAAGTATGAGTTAATAGAGTCTTGCTGCTTCCTGCTGCAGACAGGCTTGTTTTTTTTCCTGCAATTACAGAAGAGGGGTTTTTTTCCAGCACCACTTTCAGCTGCCACAAGCAGGCTATTGTTTGGATTTACCCAGGCAGCAGCAGTCCCCATGCAAACCCTGGGCAGCACGATGGACTGCCTGGAACTGACACAGAACAGAGGGGAATTCAGTCCCGTTAGGAGGAGAAGAGAGATTTCTGTTAAATACCTGCTTGGAGCAAAGCCAGAGGAAGCACATCAGAGAAGTCCTGGGATACTCCCCAACATCCAGGTGCCTGCAGGGATGTTGTGCAGCAGGTGACAGCTCAGCAGCCTGTTCCCAGCACACATCACCCAGCTCGTGCCCCAAATCCAGGCAGCCCCAAAGTGCTCAGACGACATCTCCTGCCTCCTCCCCCGCACACCACGGCATCCTCTCCCATTCAACAAGTGATTCCCCAGCCCTTGGACACACCAGAATGAGTCATCTGGGTGCACTGGTGCCTTCACTCTGAAAACTGCTCCTCTCTGGCTGAGGGACTGAAATGCTGTGAGCTCACTTGTAGCTGTGGCAACAGCAAATGCAAATCCTGCCACGCTGAAAAACTTCACCACCGACTCCTCCAGCACACGGGGACTTATGTGTGAACAAAACCAGGTTTTTCTTCTTCCTCCCTGAGGATAAATTGGGTTTGTGAAAGCTGTGCCCTAAAGCAAAAATCCAATTGGCAGGGCAGAGTTAAACCAGACACACATTGCTTTAGCTGTGCTTCAGTGCACACAGAAAACAGGCACAGAAGAGTTTGGAAACAGGATGCAAGAACAGGTTTGAGGTCTCTCACTGCAAGGGCTCTACTCACTGTTTACACCTGGTGAGGAGCTACTCCATTTGCAGCCTTGAGTTTCAGGCTGAGCGAGTCATAGCATGGCTGGTATAATGCAATTAAGTTACAGTGGATATACAGACAGAGAGGAGAAAATGGCTTGCAAATAACTGTTCCCTGGCAGGGTGGGCAGGCCCTGGCACAGGGTGCCCAGAGCAGCTGGGGCTGCCCCTGGATCCCTGGCAGTGTCCAAGGCCAGGCTGGACTTTGGGGCTTGGAGCAGCCTGGGACAGTGGAAGGTGTCTCTGCCCATGGCAGGGGTGGGAATGGATGGGCTTTAAGGTCCCTTCCAACCCCAAGCCATTTTATGATTCTATAATTAAATGATCTGTTTCTCAAAAAAATAATCAGAGTTCTAAAAAAAACAGCATATCTGAATGCAAAACCATGAGCTTTTCTTGGGGGATAAGGAGGATATTTCTAACAAAAATGCAGGCAGTAACTGCATACAGCAACCAGAGGTTAAAAACAACTGATAAGGGTGGTGAAGAAAGGGGGAAAAAAAAAAGAAAAAACAAGCCTCACCTAGCAAGTTTCCAGCAGCAAACCCTGTGTGAACTGCAAGACCCGAATTGCAAATTTAGCTTTGGTGAGAACTGTGTCTCACTGGCAGGGTATCTACCTGTGGATTGCAGAAACTTCTCAGACAAGCTTCAATATCCTTCATGGCACACAAAGAGTGAACTCCCCAATGCTTCCTGCATGTTGAGAAGTTTGGGTGGGGAACTTGGAGATTTCTGGGCTTGGTGGGGGCTGGTGTTGGTTTGCAGCGAGGTCGCTGCCTTGTGTTTTTGTTGTGCCCTTTGTTTCCCTTTCAGAAGGCAATCTGGGTTACCGAGTGCAAATCGTTCTCAGGAGTGAAAACCCTGCAACCTCACCTTCACCTGTGAGTGAGCAGAGCCGACCTAATCCCACGGGCAGGTTATTGTATCTGGGAGCAAAGCAATGGAGCTAAAAACGAAGGGAAAGGAGAGTTACCATGGGATACCGGGATGCGTCACTTCTCTTGGCTCTCCTGGCGCCACGTGACGCCTCACTCGGCAGATGGGATAGGGGAAAAAAATGTAAAAAGGTCCCCAGATTATAGCAAAGTTTAGGCTTTTAAATCTACTGCTTATGGCTACAGAAATAGAGGCAACAATATTTATCTATAAACCAAACTAGCTGTCTATAAATCTATTGCCACCGAGCAGTAAATACATGCTTTCCCTTCCAGCAGTCGTCACCATCTACACTTTTCAGTTCCCTACAGTAAATTTAGTCCAAGCACATGCAGAAACACTGCCCTTGCCATCTCACAGAGAACTAGCACTTGCCGTTCAGAGGAGGCAAAGCAGGTCAGTAGTTTCCACCTCGCTCATAAATACAGAAGCAGCCACTTGACAGCAACAGACACGAGCAGTCAGAGTTCAAGGGAGAGCAGAAGAGGGATAAATCACTTGGAATTTACTCTCCAAGTAATCACACAGGTCACCAAGCCCATGCCTTGGGCTGGAGCCCATTGAACCAAGAGACTCTTTCCATTTTCAAGGTATGGCTGTTGAGCATGTGTGTGCAGCATGTCAGTGACCCCACACATGCTCACTCACACTGGGGTTTCTACCCCACTCAGAGCAGCATCAATTCTTAAACAGCTCCAAGTCTTTCTTCTCTGCACAAAATCCTAGAGTAGTCCAGGGTTTGAGGATTTCTCCCCTCCTTTTACAGCAGCCAGTTTCTTTCTAGCAGATCAAAACAGCTCTGATTCAAAGGACATTATTCCAACTCCATCCTCCTCCACCTCCCAAAGCCTCCTAACACCCACATGCTGCTGAACGTCAAAATCTCCAGGGAAATTCAGTCCTTCCATATGGCAGCCAAGCAACCCCTGTGTGTGTGTGTGTGTAGTAAAAAGCTGCATGCAGTGTAAGGAACCTTGGCCCTCCCTGGGTGAAGGTGCAATCCCAGCCCTCCAGCTCTACCCAAACACTGTGTCAGGCTGGGAGCCCAGTGTGCAGGGAAATGCTGGGGCCCATCTGTCTCCAGTGCACCAGGGTAACCTGAACATTACCCCAGCACCAGCTGGCACACTGCCACCCCAACCCACCCCCCTCCCAGCACGCTCCAGACTGCAGGATTTTGGGAAAGGAACACAGCCCAGTCAGCCAAGATAACTGCTGCTATCATCTGTTCCTAAACACCAGCTTTTTATCACCTGAACCACTTGCTATTCCTTGCCTGTTTCCCATTACCTACCAAAAGTAGGAAATAGCATGGAAGCCAAGAAAACCCACATTTCATCTGCTACTCCAGGTTGTAGCCCCTGTGTTACACAGCTACACAACAGCTGGGTGTTATTTCGGCTTACAAAGGAAGTTTCACATTCCTACAAAAAGTTTGTAACACAGACAGTGATACCTTTTTCAACAAGAGGAATGCAGGTCCTGCATCTGGGCAGGAACAACCCCAGGCACCAGCACAGGCTGGGGGTGACCTGCAGGAGCAGCTCTGTGGGGAAGGAGCTGGGGGACACGGAGCTGTCCCTGAGGCAGCAGAGTGTCCTGGGGCTCCTGGGGGACACCGAGCTGTCCCTGGGGCAGCAGAGTGTCCTGGGGCCAAGGAGGCCAATGGATCCTGGGGGCAGCAGGAGGAGCATTGGCAGCAGGGCAGGGCAGGGCAGGGAGGGCTGGTGGCCCTGTGGGCAGCCCTGGAGGCAGCTGTGCAGTGCTGTGTCCAGCTCTGGATGCTCAGCACAGCAGGGCCAGGGAGCTGGTGGAGCTGAGGAAGGGCCTGGAGCATGTGGGTGAAGGCCAGGAAAGGCTGAGGGAGCTGGGGCTCTTGAGGCTGGAGAGGAGCCCCAGCTGAGAGGGGCCCTCAGGCCTGGCTGTCCCTGTGTGCAGGGAGGGCTCCCAGCAGGGCCCAGGCTCTGCCCAGGGGGCCCAGCAATGGCCCCAGAGCCACGGGCAGGGCCTGAGCCCAGCAATTCCCCCTGCACAGGAGGCACAACTTCTTCTTTCCTGGGCAGTGCCCAGCCCTGAGCACATTGTCCACACAGCCTGGGGGGGCTCCTCCCTGGGGCTGTTGCAGAGCTGTGTGCACACAGTGCTGTGCCCTGTGCTCTGGGATGGCCCTGCTGGAGCAGGGAGGTGCCACCAGCTGCCCACTCAGCTCCCTTCAGCCTCAGCCAGCCTGGGATTCCTCCAAACACTGCTTTAATAACTGTTCCCTGAGCCAGGAGACACTGTCTTTAATAGCTTTTAATATAATGAATTTTATTCAGCTTCCTCTGAACCTCTCACCTTCCAGCAACATCCTGGCCATCAGGAATACCACAGCATAACTGTGCACAATCAAAAGAAAAAGTTTCCCTTTTATAAACTCGTTGCTTCCTTGGGTGTTTTTTTTTTGAGTGAGGGAGACCTGAGTACAGTCATCTTCTCTGGAAGATGCAAAACTGCCAACCTGCATAACATTCCTCTCCTCGCTTCTTCCCCTCACAATCATTTCTGCTCCATGCTAAAGAGACAAAGTTTATTTATCTCCTTTTTTATACAACAGCTGTTCTATGCCTTTGATCACCTTCATCATCCTTTGCTGAACCTTCTTCTTTTTGGAGATGGAGGATTCAGGACATGGAGAATCATGGAGAAAAAAGTGATTTTTAAAATTATTTTTACAGTAGCTTGTTCTGTTATCTACTCCTTCATTAATAATATGTATTCATTTACTACTTTAACTTTGCAGCTATTTGCAGTGAAAGAACCTCCAAATTCAGAAAAAAGCCTCCCAAGAGCAGAAGAAAACCCCAAAATAAGGATGTTTTTGCATTCTGCCAGTGTTGCAGGAAACAAGCATTAGGCTTCAGAGACAGGAAAGACCCTGCAAAATGCAGTAACCTCTCAATATCTCAAAACAGATGCTTCCAAAACTTTTCTTAAACCAGAGCAGCAGAGCAAGGAATTAACCACATCCCAGGCTGTGCCATGAGCCCTCCTCCACTTATCTGAAGAGGGGTTTTGGTAAAAAAAAATCAAATAAATACATACACACATACCTAGATCACCTGTATTTATTACTTCCTCATGCAGCAAAGTGACCCCTGGGGAGGTGCACAGAAAATGACCTGGTGTTTTTTATTAGTAACCAATTGCTGCTCTCCAGCCTCACTGACCTTGCAGCACACACCTGATTCCTGCTCAACACACCTGGGTTTCCTCTTTTCATGTGCAAACAGTCCCCACAGTTCTATGTCATTAATATTCACACTACACCCAGGGGCAGAGCTGAAGCCTCAAACTCCTGCTGGGACACAGAATTTTGGTTTGTTTTTGTTTGGGTTTTTTTTTTGCCTGTTTTCAGCACCTCAAATTCACAGGATGACAACACAGGATTGCTTTGAAGGGTCCATTTGCACTCCACCTCAAATTACCACAGAGAAGCAGACCCTGGCTGAGTATTAGAATTCTCCAGATAAAACTAAACAACCAGTGCATCAACACGGAAAAAAATGGGTGGGTTTTTGTTGTTTTACAGATAAACAGAGAACAGATTTAGCATGACTTTTACAAGGATGGTGCCTCTTGCACAAGCAAGAAGCCAAAGGACACAAACAAAAACTTGCTGTTTTATTAAGCTCACTTATCTAAGTTTTTAGACTTGCTTTTTGCAAGGCTGTGGTGCAAAAACAAAGCTGTTCCTTGGGGCAATTTGCCAGGTTTTGGATGCTGGAACAGAAAGGAAGAACTCGTGATGAGAACTGGGCTTTCACTGAAAGGACCATCCAGAACCCCACCTTGAGAACAAAGAGAATAAACAGGTCCACAAAAACCAGACTTTCTTGGGTATTCCACAAGGAATTTCAGGAGGAATTTCTGCATGGAAAGGGTGCTGAGGCCTTGGCAGGGGCTGCCCAGGGAGGCTTGCAGTGCCCCGGGCTGGAGGTGGCACTCAGTGCTCTGGGCTGGGGACAAGGTGGGCACTGGGCACAGCTGGGACTGGATGATGCCAGAGGTCTTTCCAACCCTAATGATTTAATGAGCCTATGAACTTCGGGTTTCAAAAGAGTTCTCCCTTGGAAAATTCAAAGCACCTATCTGTGGGCTGCAAACAGCATTCCTCTGCTGGGGGCCACTCTTCAGGCAGTGAGGTTGTTGGGTGCTCTGTTCCATTCTTTTTCCAGGAGAAAGAATTTTCCTCTCTCCAGACCATCTCTCCACCCCGTTTTCCCACTTTACAGGGACACCTTCCTGCCCTGTCCATGTTCTGAGCACAGGACTCATGTGCTGGCTTTCAGCAACCCTCACAAAGCACCAACACAACCTTGTGCTGAGTGTTAACTGAAGTAGAAGAAAAATCATTTAGAGAAACAGCAGCTACAAGAGAGCTCCTTGCTTTATCTCCTCTGTACACAGCTTTTAAACTCCCAGCTACAGCTACAAAGGAGACAGAAGAGACATCCCTGCAGCTGCTGACAGGTAAGTTTATTTGAGCTTCAGCACAAGCATTTAAAGATGAAAGAGCACAACGAGGGTGCTGAAAGACAAGTGACAGCTTGAGGAGTACGCGCTGGTTTTCAAATCGTTTCTGTGATGTAGGGTAATGCTTGTGATCACAGCATTCACTGGGAATTAGATCATCCATTTAGCAGCAAGTTTGCCTGATCAACTGTCTGGGGACTTCAAACAGATCAGCAAAACTGCAGAGCTGGAGACAGTGTCTTGGTATTCAGCTGCCTTCCCTGAGAAGCTTCACAGAGACCAAAACACAGGCGGGGGAATATAACAAAACATCGAGAGCAGGCTGAGTGCTGCCCCCGAATTTGGGAAGCAGCACCAGGGCAGGGCACTCCTGCTGGCACCAGGACCTGGGGCAGACACAAGGAGCTGCCTCAGCTAACCTGGGATCAGCAGCAGCAGCCACAAAACACCTGAAGCCACCCCATTAACATATCCTGATAATGACACAGCCTTTGTGCAAAGCCTGTCCCTCACCTTCCTGCCTTTCTGGATGTGCCACGCACACCTCACAGGGCTCCCCAGGCTGCATCAGCTTTCCAAGGAACTCTCAGCAAAGCTTGGGGAATTTAGTGATGTGTCAGTGTCTGGAGATGGCTGTGAGGATGCTTCACAACGCAGGGAAGGGCAGGGAGGAGCCTGGACAGGAGGATATTTAAACCTGCCTGGACGTAGCTGGGATGCACACACGATTTGAACAGCTGGGACAGTCACACAGGACTCTGGTGATAGAGCAGACATCCTGTGCTGGGACTACAAAAATCCCTCAGCACATTCATACCAAATATTTCATCCACCATTTGCTGTGTATTTATCCCTGCACAGCAAAATTTGTGAGATGTAACTTTTTGTCTTCTTAAGTAGTACACGGAAATCTGTCAAAACAGTTGCTGACAGCCTTTTCAACTCTTCACTGGGAATGGGGACAGCAGAGGCAGGGCAGCACAGGCCAGGGAAAAAAACCCTTTTGTTTTCATGCATCTTGCAAACATAGAGAAAAGCATTTAAGGAGCGAACTGAAACAAAGCATCTTGTCCAAGAATCCCAATAATTGCATTATCTGCTAAACAATAAAACTGTAAAAACGTGGAGTCATTTCAAACAAGTGCATCTGTCATTAAAATAATGAACAAATGAGTCCGTGCTTATCCAGTAAGAGATATTTAAAAGAATCACAGAAAAGTTTGGGTTGGAAAGGACTTTAAAATCCATCTCATTCCACCCCCTACCATGGGCAGGGACACCTTCCACTGTCCCAGGCTGCACCAAGCCCCAAAGTCCAGCCTGGCCTTGGGCACTGCCAGGGATCCAGGGGCAGCCACAGCTGCTCTGGGCACCCTGTGCCAGGGCCTGCCCACCCTGCCAGGGAACAATTCCTGCCCAATATCCCATCTATCCCTGACCCCTCTGGCAGTGGGAAGCCATTCCCCTTGTCACTCCATCCCTTGGAAAGAGTCTCCCTCCATCTTTCTTGTCAGCTTCTTCAGGCCCTGGAAGGCCACAACTGAGTCACCCCAAAGCTTCTCCTCTCCAGGCTGAACAATCCCAGCTCTCCCAGCCTTTCCTCCCAGCAGAGCTGCTCCATCCCTGGGATCATCCTGGAGCCTCCCCTGGCCTCTCTCCAGCAGCTCCAGGTCCCTCCTGGGCTGGTCCCCAGGGCTGGGGCAGCTCTGCAGGTGGGCTCTGACCTGAGCCCAGGGGCAGAGGGTTTAATTCAACACAGGAACAGAGCCTGTTCCATCCATGTAAGGACTGAGGCTGGGGGAAAACAACTGATTAATAACCCAGCTTCCCAAAAGACACACACCCAGGGGTGCTGCCCTCAGTGTGTGGCTCCTGGGGTGCAGACCAAGAGGTACCTTAAATCTCTCAGCGTGGTTTGAACACAGCTCTGCTGATTGCAAAGAAAGCAGAGAGCAAAACAAGATTAGAGCTCAGCGAGACAGCGTGCCCCTCGTGAATCCAAATAAACAAGACATTTTGAACTATTTCCAGCATGACTTCAGCACAAAATAACATTTGCACGTCAGTGTAATAGCTGATGTTTTAACTGCCTGCTAAGGGAGCAGTCACGCACTGCAGCCCGGAGTTCAGCCTTCAAAGGAAGCAAAAGGAGCTGCAAAAGAGCAGTGCTGCACTTGAAAGCCTTTCAGAGAAGCACTAAATGTATTTATATTCACTCCACAACCCAAGGAGAACACGGCCTGCCCCGTCCCCACATGTCCTGGGTGGATGATGAGACACTTGACAGGAGGTGGGGTGGCAGCAGCCATCAAATCCCAGCTGAAACCTCGAGGGTTTGAGAGGCAGGAGGAAAAGGAGCCAAGCCAAGGGGCACAGGTCCAGAGGATGCAACACAGGAGGGAAAACCCATTTTCCCTTTGAACCTGTGCAAGGACTGGTGACACACCCTCACAGGAAATCCTATTACTGGGGGCCCTAAACCGTGAATCAATCCTGGAGTCATTCAGAGCCAGCCCCAGGACAAAGGAACAGTCAGATGCTAATTCAGGCCACAAAGCTGGAGAGGGAACGTTCCCTCTTTGGATTAAGGATTAATCATCAGCAGGTACAGCCTATTTTCATTAACTGCAGCCATTTCCTGCTAGCACATCCTTTCCATTTTCCAGGAAACACGGGAGCAGCTACATGTCTGAAGGCAAATAAATTAGGAGAGAAGAAGGAAATTATCCACAGCACCCAGAACAAGCCAAGCCATTGAATAAGCAGCTAGAAAATCTACCAAACCCCAATTTGAATGATCCAACAAACTGAACACAGGGTATATAAAATCCCTGCTCCAAAATTCCACTAAACCTTTAGGTTTTTTTAAGTGCCAAAGGTATCACTGCCTGGAGAGGCTGTGGATGCTCCAATCCCTGGCAGTGTCCAAGGCCAGGTTGGATGGAGCCTGGAGCACCCTGGGATGGTGGAAGGTGTCTCTGCCCATGGCAGGGGGTGGGATGAGGTGGCCTTTAAGGTCCCTTCCAACCCAAAACATTCCATGATTCTACATTACTTTCCCTGGAGTCTTCCCCCTTTCCTTAGTGCACTCTCACTCCATTAGCAGGGGAGGAGGCAGCAGCACATCAGACTGGATTCAGGCACTCCTGGGGGATTGCATGGATTCACCCTTCCCTCTTCTTGCTCCTAGAACACAACCTGTGGGCTCAGTGTTTGTACCAAAACCAGTCAAGCACATCCTGCAGCATCCTCTTAACATCCCCACTCCTTTGGGATAGTTTTGATGAATGCATCTGGAAAAAAGTTGGGAGGAATCATCAAACCATTTAGGTTGGAAAAGACCTCCAAGACCACTGAGTCCAACCTCCTCAGTCAGCAGCAGCTTCAAGCTCAGGCTTGCAGCAAAACAAACCAAAGGTGTCACTTAAAGAGCCAATGTCATAATGAAAGTGTGGCCTACAGAGGACACAGAAAAACTATACACAATTCATAAATTCCCCCCAAGGTGCTTTTACATGCACAAGACAACATCCAGAAACAAGCAACCACTTCTAACAGAGATTATTTGAAATTCACAGGGTGGTGAGCTTTTGTGGTTGATGGATTTTGGAGTTTGTGGGATTTTTTTTGGTGGTGATGTTTTGCTCATTTTGTATTTAAACATCTGCTCCAGCCAACTGTTGCCCACTTAACTGGGAGATCTCACTGAGTGTTCTGCACTGGAATTTACTGTTAACCATTCCACGCCCTTGGTGTATTCACACACAATTCTATTCCTCAGCAAACACCTTAAGCAGGAATATTTTCAAAAGACTGCACATATGTTCTCTTCCCATGGAGCTAAATTTGGTAGGTATGAGCATACCTGGCTGTTACAAGCTGAAAGAAAAACCACTGAGACACAGAAACTCAGTTCCAGGCATAAACCCCTGCTTCCCACTGCTTTAAATAGTCCCTGTTACACTGTGATTACACAGCACTCAGCCTTTGCTTTGCTCTCTGAGCCTAGAGTTTCTCCTTCATAGCCACTGAAATTCAAGTTTTAAACAGAATTCAGCAAGCAGCTCTGTCAAGCACATTCCGTGCCAAGCTGGAGGATGAGTATATTTATATAACAAAAGGCTTCCTGGATTATTTTAAGGCTCAAGTTCTGCAAAGGGAACAATTGACGAAAGGGATGTTTTTCCTTTGTTTAAAAAAATAATATTCGTACCAAGAAGAAAAAAAAGCCATTGAAGTGACAGCAGTGCCTTGATATTCCACTGTGGGATCCCTGGATCACAGCACATGCTCTCTGACCCCACAAATACAGAACTTGTGTTGTCACAAATTGAGATAAATACAGGAAAAACCAGAGGTCACAGACACCAAGGCACCTGCAAGTGAGTATCTGCACATAAATAACAAACTGTGCCACAGAATCACAGAATTATTTTAGGCTGGAAAATCCCTCCCAGCCCACGGAGTCCCAGCTGTGCCCAATGCCCACCTTGTGCCCAGCCCAGAGCACTGAGTGCCACCCCCAGCCCTTCCTTGGACACCTCCAGCCATGGGCACTCCAAACCTCCCTGGGCAGCCCCTGCCAAGGCCTCAGCACCCTTTCCATGCACAAATTCCTGCTGCTGTCCAAGCTGAGCCTCCCCTGGCCCAGCCTGAGGCCCTTTCCCCTTGTCCTGTCCCTGTTCCCTGGCAGCAGAGCCCGACCCCCCCCTGGCTGTCCCCTCCTGTCAGGGAGTTGTGCAGAGCCACAAGGTCCCCCCTGAGCCTCCTTTTCTCCAGGCTCAGCCCCTTCCCCAGCTCCCTCAGCCTCTCCTGGGGCTTCCCCAGCTCCCTTCCCTGCCCTGGTCACACTCCAGCCCCTCAAAGTCCTTCCTGGACTGGGGGCCCAGAACTGGACACAGCCCTGGAGGTCCCTCAGCAGGGCCAGCCCTTCCCTGGGCAAAGGGAACAACCCAACAAACACAGAGCCAAGCACAGCTGAGTGTGAATCTTTTCCATTTAGCAGAGAGCAGAGCAGCCTCCTGCACTGCACCTGTTGATGTTCAACCCCGATTAAAGCTGCATTAAACTTTAAGTAATAGATTCCTGCATTATTCATCACAGCTGTGTACTGGCTGCAGAGCAAACAGAAGCTGAATCAATACTGTGACAGGAGCTTCGGGTGTCTGCTCCAAGTGTCTCCTGCTCCCAGGATTGATGTACTTGGGGAAGGGTGGGGAAAGCAGGAATTTTTTACAAGTGCTGTAAGCAAGCTTTGATATTACAGTTTGCCCAGAACAGCTGTGACACAAAGACAGCTTTCAGAGAGCAACCACTGCCAAAACCTGCTCATAATTCACCTGACCTGTGACACGCAAAAAATTTAATTCCCTCTATTTCAGCAGCCTTGGTGTTTAGTCACAGCATTTTTCTCAGGATTTCTGGTGGTGTTTCTTACAGAGTCTGTGGAAAAGCCACTGAACAGCTTAATTATACAGCCTTTTTTGATCCAGAGAGATGCAATATTGGGACAGCCTCAGAAGAGAGGCTAAATCCATATTTTCCAAAGACAAATGTGCTCAGGGCACATGCAGGGAGAATTCATCTGGATTAGGAAGAATCACAACTGGAAGCTGCTTTTCTGCTCTGTCTCCCACCACAGCTTCTCACAACAGTCAGCCAGTTAAGGCTCACTAACATTCCAGAACATTTCTGGGAAAAAGGCAAAAGGTTTCCCAGGTAGGAATGGGAGGCACAAGAGACTTGCTTCACTCAAGGTGCTGGACACTGGGGCTGCACACAAACAAATAACAGCTTTTAGAACACTCTTTTTCAGAATCTTTACACTCAAAACTCCACTTTTATTTTCTGATTCACACTGCACCTCCCCTCTAGCTCTTCAATCAGTCACGGAGCTTTCCAGCATGGATCAAACCCAACAAAACACAACAAATCCCATGAGATGACTTCCAGCAAATCCTCACACAGCTTCAAAGGATTACTAAAAGACAAAACCACAACTACAAGCAGCAATAAAAGGCATACACCCCATTTATTCTCCCTTTGCAGGTCATTTATCTGTATCAAAGCCAGAGCTGGGAACAGAATACAGATATTCCAGCCCCCATTATGGCTGTCTACACAATATATCTATCACTCCAGTTTCCACAGCCAGAAGCAAAGATTTCCTTAAAAGCAGGGTTTGGGGAGCATTTATCCACAATCTACATCTTCAAGTTTGGCTCTCAGTCATCCTGCCCTGGAAGCAGGCAGAAGGAACTGATCTAAGGGATCTTTCAGCTGTCTATCCCCAAGATTTTATAATCTAATACTGGAGTTAGACAGTTTGTGAAACATACAAATTGTCCGAAACAAGAACTTCCCCTGATTCAGGTCACAGTAAACAAGGTACTGAATGAACAGACCACTCCAAAACACAAGTGCTTGAAAATGCAAAATGCAAGATGCACTGACCTACCTGAAATTGCTTTTCTAGCCAGAGCACTCGATGCATCAGGTTAGAAGCTCATTTTGAACAGGAGAGTCAAAGTTCAGACTTGCTGCTGGCAGCTTCTCACGTAGTCATGAGAGTCACTGTTAACAAAACAGCAAACAAATAAAAATAAGGACATTGAAGAGGCAGAGCTAACAGCAAGCCTTCATTAAAGCATCAGGAGTTGTTACAGTGTGAAGATGACCTCAAGGTCTAACAGGAGCTGGGATACACAGGAAAGGCCATGCTAACACAGAAACCAGAATGGTTTGGGTGGGAAGGGACCTCAAAGCTCAGCTCATTCCACCCCTGCCATGGGCAGGACTCCTTCCACTGTCCCAGGCTGCTCCAAACCCCAAAGTCCAGCCTAGCCTTGGACACTGCCAGGGATGGAGCAGCTGCATTTTAAAAATAGCACTTCCCACAAGACTCAGAAAGAGAGAATATCCTTGTGTCCAAACAGGCCTAGATGAGGTTTGGAGGCGACCACCACCTCCAGAACAAGGTGGGTTTCCTGCTGCCAGAAATGGGCTGCTGACCACCCTCCCACACCCAGAGCACCTTTTCTTAACTACAAGAGCAACCCAGAAAACTCATGGGATACACTTTGCCACGTGGAGCCCCAACTAAAGAAATAAACCTCCATGTTTTCTTTGAAGGGAGCTGCTGAAGTGACCCTGGCTCTGAACTCGGCATCACACAAGGTGTGATGAGGAGGAGCAAAGGAGGAAGGCTGGAAGCCTTTTCTGATAGTCTCCAAAATAACCAGGATCTTTAGGACAGAGAGGAAGAACCAAAGAGAAGCAAACCCAAAATGCTCATGGCCGAAATCCTCAGGTGGCAGCACCCAGGGAGGAGGTTTCTCCCCATTCCTGAGCCCACCTCTTGCACAGCCAAAGAGAGCCAGCAGCAGCACACAAACCACTCCTGCTGCCCTGGGGAGCAAACCCACTCTTCATCCCATCCCTCCAGCCTCCAAGGGAGACAAAACCAGGGTGGAGATTGGGAATAGAACCAGCCCTGTGCTCCAGAGGGCTCTTTCAATTCAGCTTTTGTCGTCAGATGGACACGAAAAGATCACACTCACACCGTCAGGTTGTGAGACCAGAAAGAAGGAAATTTATTTTGGGTTTAGGGTTTAAATAGGGTTTGGAGTTTGATCAGCGACTGGAGGACGAGGTTGACACCTCTCTGACCCCACTGGTCAAAGCAGAAGTCTATCAATTTGTCCTTCCCCCAGGAGGGAATGCACAGTTTACCAAACATCACTCTGTTTGTTACAATGTGTGAGGAACTCCAGTACAGAAATGTAAAACATCAGAAGGCTGAAAGAATCAGAGTGACAAGCTTTCACTCTCAGATGAAGGAAAACCAGAGGTCTCCCTGCTCCATTCACATTAGTTAGAAAACTGCAATTCATACACTTCCACTCCAACAGAAGTTGGGGAGGAAGGGGGGGATAAATAAATCCAATTTTGCTTGTTGAAGCAGCACCAAACCCAAGGAGCTGTCTGCCAGGAAACAAGCAGCTGGAAGCCTGGTAATTCTGCTTTCTTGGGACTCCTTTTTAGCTACATTTAGGATTGCTTGGAAACTTGCTTTTGAGTTTTTACAGTGCCTCACCTTCAGGAGTAATGCACCTGAGAGCTGCAGGGAGGGGTACACCAGGCACCTCCACCTGCAGGCCAGAAGGTTCTTCTGTGCCACAGGCTGGAAGTCAAACAGCTTTTTGTCCACGTGGACAGAGCCATGGAAAAGCCAGGGCAAGCCTTGCCAGCCTCCTGCAGAACCATGAGAGGTGTCACCCATCCCAAGAAGGTTGTCTCCATGAGTAACTGGCTGTTATCTCACAAGAGCAGCCCTCCCAAACTTATCACACTCACTCTATCTGCAGTTTCCTGAGCCCCAGAAGCCACCCTAGTGCTGACAGCCTGACCCAGGAGGAAACCAGCCCAGAGAAAGCTCCACACCCTGCCTGCCCTCTCTCCCAGGCATGAGAGCTCCCCTGGATCCCAGAGCACAAAGAGGTGCTCAGACACAAACACACATTTTTGATGAGCAAGTTGTGAATCAGCAGCATTTGCTGTGAGCACCCCGAGATGTTCCCTCTCACTGCCTCTCCAGCACAGGGCACACAGAGCCTGCAAGGACACGTCTCCTGCCACATCCACAATTCTTTCTGGGCTGCTGAAAAGACAGGAGGAGCAATTCACAGTGACACTCTGGGTACTAACAGCTGTGCTGACAGCAGGACTGCGTGGCAAGGTTTGATTAGAGCCCTTTCCTGTCTGTCCTGTGGCACACACAGCACTTCCTTGTGTTATGTGCTGAGCTCTAACATTGCTAACACACTTCTCAGAAAACAGAAGGTCTGTCTTCCCCAAATCAGTCAGCCTGTGTGCCAAACTCCTCCCTCCCCTGAGGGAGACCTGCTTGCAGAGCACTCGGGGGTGAGCTGTGGGTTCAGGGCCCTGTTTCCCTAAACTCAGTATCCCTGTGGAAAGGGTTCAGCTCCTGGAGTTGCTAAGCAATGCTGAGGGGTGCCACGAGAGCAGCCTGCTGCTATTTCAGCACCTAAGGTGACAATGCTCAGCTCTGGCTGTGCCACCCCTTGCTCTGACAGCCACAGCGTTTCCTCTGTGTGCAGGAGCACCAGCTGAGAAGAAATCTGGGAGGTTCTGATGCTGTGAAGATTAATGAGTGAAGTCACCACCAGCCTTGTTCTCCATGGCACAACACGGCTCAGAACCACCAGGCAATAGGGCCCAACCACCCCCAGAGCTCTGCTGCCTTATTCCCAGAATATTCCCCATTTTCCTGCACCTGATCTAGGACTGTCCCCAGCACAGCCTGCAGCAGGCTCAGAGTGGGAGCTCCATCTGTGACTGGTGCATCTGGAGATGTTACAGCCAGTGCAGACCTGCAGGATTCCCAGAGAGAGCACTTGATTTCCCTTATTAATATTTTCCAGGTGAATGCTCCATCTTTGTTAACTGTGTGGAATTACAAGCAAACCAGGATTTAGGAGAGTTAAGTGGCCACATCTGAGTGCTGAGGGCTACTTTTGGAGACTCTGCAGGAACTCCTTGTGCTGTTCATTAGTGAAGCTTTTGGAGTTGAGGATTCTCCTGTGTCTTTCCCTTCCCACATCCACACAAGCAGCACTGGGGCAAAAGGAGCAAGAGCAGGCTCTTTTCTTACCCTCTTATTCCACTTAACCAGCAAGGATCAGGCATGTCTGTGAGGGTTGGATTAACCAGCTGCTTGGAGAAGGTACCCCCAAGACTAGAGCAGCACCTTTGTTTCACACCCTGGCACTGGGTATTTCCATATTTCATGCCTTTTATTGCATCATTTTGCCAGCTAGTACTGAAGTACTCTTTAAAATACCCTGGAGAAATTCAACCTAAATAGATCACTCACACAAGTTCACCAACCCAGTTTGCTTGTGGATTGAAGAAATCAAATTAATTGATTTAGAGACAACATAAGGGATTTTGAGAGGACGTTTAGCTGATGTCTAAGATGTCATTTTAATCCTCCTCACAGTTAATTCTTCGAGCGTAGGGAGCCAGCAAAATTTGTGGTGCAGCCCTTACACAGAAAAACATCTCCACAGGCGTGCTAATCACAGAACTATTTTGCAAATTGCTCCTAATCTACAGTTGCTTGTCTCTGCTCTCTTCCTGCAGAGACAATAAAATCATCCAGCTAATGGCAATGTGAAAGGGAAGGAATGATCCTCATTTGGTTTAAGTAGACAGATCTGCACTAGGGAACCACTAAAGAGTGCAGTGATGAACTCAGGAGACAGCCCAGAAACATCCCTTGCATCTTTTGGGCATGGAAAGCTGGTAGGAGACCTGCCAGCACATTACAAACTCATTCCTAGTGTCCCAAAAAGGGAAAAAAATTGTTACTACAATCAACAGCAACATGATTATGTGAATTAGTAGGATTTGTTCATGGGATTGCTTTTTTTTTTTTTTTTAGTTCTTGCAGTATCATGGTCCCCTGAATACACCTGACCTCTGCAGCAGGACTCTTTCCCTGTTTCCAAAATAATCATTCCTGATTCCAGACCTCCTCTCCCACCTTATTGTTGCTCATCCATCCAAAAAACACCTTCCAGGGCACATTCCTCCTCACAAACCTGGCCCCAGTGTTGTTATGACTCTTCTCAGCCCTTTGGGAGCCAAGTGCCCCAGAGACACGTGGAAATCTTGGCCCCACAAGGACTCCTGGACACTGAGAAGTGACTTGGTACACACTGACATTTTCAACTGTCCCCAAAGGGTGAGATGCTCAAAACTCCCCAGATTCATCCAAAAATACTTCAAAGAGAAAAAGCAAAGATTGGTTAATTCTAAGAAAGCAAGTTATGACTAGGTCAGGAAACATTAATAACACGAAACACACCAGAACTACTCACAGTTGAGGCCTTGTCAGGGTGTTCACAGCCAGACCCATCAAGACAAAAATGCAGGGTTAGATCATTTAGACATATTAGGGATAAGGAATTCAGGGAATGACCAGAGTTATGGACTGCAATGACAGTCTTCTCAATCAGAGAAGTTTCCTGCTGTGCATCACCAACAGGAACCACTCTATATTGCTTACTATACTGCTTAATTTTACCAACCAAACTGGTGCTTGGCATCTCATGAACCATTTTCCAGTGACTGGTACCTATTCTGGTTTGCAGAATGGGATGAAAGCTGAGAACTCCATGACAGGCTTCATCTACAGGCTCCTGCTAAAGAGATGGAGACAGAAATGGTTCATCTTGACCTGTAGATAATGTCAGAATTCCCACTGTACTTAAATCCATGACTTCATAGCCAAAACCTCCCTGACAAGTTATCCACTGATTCAGAAACCAGCCACAGCAGTTTAAACTTAGCTCTTCCCATTTTGCAAGTGCCTTGAAACAACAGGACCTCAGACATATCCCACCTTTCACCAGGTAACAGCTGAGACTCAGCCACTGCAAAGGCAGAAATCGCAATAATTGCTTCAGGAAAAAACAGTCTTAGTGGATCAGAGAGCTGAGAAACCAGAAGATTTCTGAGTTTTTAACATCAGAACAATTCCTACGAGGATGAGACTTCACTAAGTGGAACATGACTCCTGCAGAGCAGGGGTGTGATGGCCTGGGAAGGAGGAGAGAGACCAGGACGGCTGCTGGTGCTTCCCTGCAGATCCCAAAGCAGAGAGACAGAGTCATTTACAGCCTGCAGACACTACAGCAAAGGAGCAGGGCACCAGCCCAGACCTGCTGGCTGGTCTTCCAGCCCCAGCAGGGTTAAGTGCATTAGTCCAGACTCAGGGGGAACACGATCCTGAGCTGGTGACTGAATGTCTCCTTTGTCGGCCGCCCTGCGTCACCACAGGCACAAGGACACGTGGAGCACGGCCAACTGCACAACTCCACAAGGATGGCCTGCTCCTCCTGGGCAGGGAGGCCAGGGACACTTCTCAGGACAGCTAAACACAACCATGAAACACCCTAAGAGCTCCACTGAAATGGGAAAACACACAGCTAAACTGCATTCTGCTCAAGTGGAAATACCTCACCATGTGCCCAAGCAGTTTTCTGTGGGCCTGATATTTCTGGGTCTGAGAGATTTTAATCTGCCAGCAGCTGCTAACTTTTTCTCAAGGAAAAATTTCTCAAGAAA
Source organism: Trochalopteron elliotii (assembly GCA_024734555.1). Lineage (NCBI taxonomy): Eukaryota > Metazoa > Chordata > Aves > Passeriformes > Leiothrichidae > Trochalopteron > Trochalopteron elliotii. Next base: position 959,369 of record JANPWX010000389.1, read on the forward strand.
GCTTCTTCTCAAAACCATCCTGGCAAACAACTCTCCTTTCTCAAAACAATCTTTCTCCAGGAGGTGTTTTGCTGTTTCTCCAGTTTAACCAATGGGATTAGAGAGGTGTCATTTCTATTCACCAATCATGTTAAGTCTGTACTGGAACACCTTATAAAAGGTAGTAAGAATTAGACAATAAAACCTTTTTTCTATGCTCTTTGCCTTCTAAAATATTTGGAGTCTCTCATCTTTCTTTCATGTCCTACAATAACAGTTTTCCCCAAGTTACTGCAGCAGTTAGAAGATCTTCTGAGTATAAAAAATGTGCTGCTGGCACTTAAATTTATAAAGGAGGCTTCTTTGAGCTCTTAAAATATCATTCCATCCATACGTGGGTCTCATCTAAAGTGAAGATCTGCATGATAATTGCACTGATATCAGACCAGCAAACTTCCAGGCATGCAGGGCATGGGCAGCTATCCCATTTTAACCTTTGTAATTCACCTTCCTGACCAGGAAAACTCCATCAAAGAAAGCCTGAAAAATGGGAAAAGGGAAACTATGGCCCCCATGGCACCTCTGGGAAAGAGTCAGCACACCCAAGACCACCAGGGATGACTTTTTGCAGATTCCCTTTGGTGTTGCCAACACTCAATGAAAAGTCAGGGGTTTGCCTTCCACTATTACAACCCTTGAAGTCAGTCACCCCAAGCTTTAGGGTTTTTATGTCCTTTATAGCCTCATACAACAGAAAAACCCCAAACAAGCAAAAACGCAGAAAAGAAGCAAAACAAACCACTACCCAAACCCTAACCCTGCTCAGCTGTAGCAGTTAAATCAATGTTTAAGAGCAGCTAAACTGCCCTGCACCAGACAAGACTCTCCCTGCCTGAGGCTTTGGCTACTTTCAGCTCCAGGAGCTTCCTGAGCATGGATTTAGTAACCCTTTGGGAATCTTTCATCCCAAAAGCTGCTAAGCTTCCCCCCAACTCCCTGCAACTTGATGCCACTGAAACTCTTTGTTTGTCCACAACACTCTCTGGCAAGGAGTCGGACACATCCCTACAGAGAGGAGAGGAGCCTATGTGCCACTGCTCACTCCTTGGGATTCCAGTTCCTGCCCCATCCCACCTTTCCCAGCCAGAGGGGGTGCAAAGAAATCCTTGTTTTTGGCTCCCAGAGGGTTTGCTCTCTCACAGACACCAGGCTGGGAAAAAGTCTTCCCCTCTGCAATAACATGTAGGAGAGAGTATGGAACTTCTTAAAATAACAAGTGTGTGTCTCCTCTGGAAGCAAAGCAGACTTTATCTCAGTAGGTTCCTCCATGATTCCTAAGATGCCAAACTACAATTTTCCAGCACATTTCTAGCTGCTCCTACTTAATTACCCAGCAGTATCCAGTGGAAATCTGGGGGAGAAAAACTGCCTGCAGACTGTTCCATAAATAAAAAATAATCTGGTTCTGGGTGCCAGTAATTTTTCATACAATAAATGGCTTGGAATGTGATATGCCAATCAAAATTAACATTTAGATACGACACATTGCCCCACTCCATCCCACTCCTGGCCATCAACTCTGTTAGAAGTCCTTGTTCTCACTGCACTTTTCCCCATGGCTGCATTCTACTCCAGGGCTAAAGGTTGCCTGTAAGCACTTTAAACATTATGTGAAATGCTTTGTTTATCCAAAAATATTTTAGCTCTGAGAAACGTTAAAGCAAGATGTAGATTTCAGCATTTGCACAGCAAAGGACTGCAACTCCTACAGATGCTGCCAGAAACTTTTTTCCTTAAGGCTTTCCAGATAGGAAAGAGTATTTTGCTAAAGCAAAGCTACAAACAAAAAGTGTAATTTCTTAGTAATGGGCTGCAAAGGGTTGTTACAGCAAGGCTGAGGATGAAGCAAGGCTGTCATTTCTGTCTTGCTCACTTTTTTCAGAGCAGATAATTGATCAAACAGTAGGAAACACCTGCGGGTGCAGCAGGGAAACCCAAAACTTATGGGGTCTTCCCCAGTAAGCAGCTCCAGAAAACCACTATCAAAATAAAGGGAATTTCCCTGCAGCCTGGCCCACAATTTCCCTCACAGGAGTGAAATCCAGCCAGCCTGCAGATCACCTGCTGTCTTCCAGTCTTAAAATACAACCTAAAACCTTAAAATACAACTTTGCCCCAAGCACTGAGCAAGGCTGCTGTTTAAGACAAGAGGAATCAACCACAGTGGTCACCAGAGGCAGAAACACGAGTCAAACAACAATCACAATTCAGCTCATCCCAGTTATCCCAGAGGAACAGCACTGGAAAACAGGAATATTAAGAATGTTATTGCCTAAAAGCAACAAAGCAGCCACTCATTTTCCAGCTCAAAGCTCCTCCCATTTAAAGGCTGCTGTAGACACGATCCCTGTTTCAGCAGAGGAAATAAAATGTGCTGGACCCTGTTGCCAAGGCCAGGCTACTGAGCCTGGGGGATTTTTTTGGAGAGGGCAGGGGACAGTTATCTTCCACTCTACTGGGTCTGGAGCAGTTATCAATTAGTGCATTGTGCTGTGCTGTCTCCTTATCTATCTCTACAGGCTCACTATCCCAGAGCTCCAGGTCCATGTTTCTCTTGGGATATGGTTTTGTTGTTTTCCCCCTGCCAGGGAACTCCCAACCACCAGCTGGTTCTGCACCAGTTCCTTACATCCAGAAACTGCCCAATTAATCAATGGACTTAATCCCTTTCTACTGCAAAAGTAGAATTAACCAAGTATAAACAGAAAAAAACCCCACATGGACCTTCACTTACTCCTAATGTCTTCCAAGCTGGAATTTGCCTGATGTGATTTTAAACCACACTTTACTTCCCATTTCTTTCTTACATCTGGGAGAAAAGTAGTTACACTAGGCATGCTAAGTGCCAAAGTTAGCTGGTTTGCCTAAATGCAACACATCAACTCAACTGCAGCACTTCCTGAGGTACAGACTACAAAATCAGCAAGTCACACGAGATCCTCAAGGCTTAGTTTAAGGGAGATTTAAAAAAGAGGGGAAAGAGCTGTCCTACACCTCTGAGAGCACTGGAGGGGCAGAAAGGCAGGCTTGTCATACACCAAAAGGCTCACACAGCACTGCCAGGTTTCACAAGGCCCCACCACCTTTAAAAAGGAGATCCCTCTCCCTCTTTGTCCCAAGACACACTTTACAAACGTGTGGGGAAAGGATGCCTAATTCTGAAACACACTCATCATGCAAGAGGCACCAGAGCTGGGGCCTGCTGCCAGCTGAAACAGAGATTTCAGTCCCTGCTGCCAAAGCACAAAGAGCAACAGGCAAAGCTGCCATGTACCAATGAATTTAATGTCAACACTAAAGCAGACAAAGGGGCTGGAATACAAAAGTGACCTTCAGGCTTGACTGTCCACTCCATTTCTTCTCCAAACACCAGTGAAATGACACAACTGTCCCAGTCAGTCCAATGAAGTCATCAGTCCACCACAGGCAGAGCAAAGCCCACTGCAGTGCCCTTTATTAAGTGGTTTCAATTGGTGACAAAGCAGTTCATGGCCATCTCACCTGAGACCTTTCCAAGCCACTGCAGAGCATGGCACCACAGCAAATAAATCTGTTCCCTTCCCTTTCAGAGAAATGCAAGGGTTATCCTCACCTCAGGGAAACTGCAACAACCTTTCTTCCCTCCTCCAAATCCTGGGGTTTTTTTTAAATTTGGGGTCTGGATTAACAGCAGGTCAGAGAGCAGAGGAGCATTAGCTCAGTCCCAGTTGGGTGATAGCAGCCTGCACTGCTCAGCCCCAGCTGGAGTTCCCTGACCAGCAGAAAGTCTCTCAGCACAGGGCACACACACACAGCAATAAAACCTGAAATCAGTGGTGCTGTCTCATTTCCCACTCCTCTGCACAACAAAATTTATTTTTAGGTCATAGCTCCTGATGCAGAACAGAAAGAAAGGATGGGCACAGGCACAACAGCTGCAAGCTAACTCGGGAACACCAAGAATGAAACATTTCCACTTGATGTTTTGTTAAAACAGCTACACTTTCACCTCACACTGAGTATTTCTGGAGCCAAGATTTGTACTGGCACATGGATGTCACCTTCTCATGTGGCTTGCCAGTAGGCACAAGCTGCTTACAGAGCCTGTCACCATTCTAAAACCTGTGCCAGGGGAGGGTCAGATTGGACATCAGCAGGAATTTCTTCCTGGGAAGGGTGGGCAGGGGCTGCCCAGGGAGGTCACTCAGTGCTCTGGGCTGGTGACAAGGTGGGGATGGGGCACAGTTTGGAATCCATGGTCTGGGAGGTGTTTCCCAGCCTAAATGCATCTGTGAGCCTTGTGAACTACGGCAAATGCTACTTTTTTGTCTCTTGCTTCACAGGGAAAGAACAGGATTGAACAAGCTGGGTCAGGTATGGGGGAGGAATACTGAGCAGGCCACTCCTGAGTGGTGGCTGAGCAAGGAAATCTCTGGTATGAGAACCCAGAGAAACTCCTTTCCAAGTTACTTGAACCAAAGGCAGTAACCAAACCCAGCACACCACAGGGGTGCATCAGAGCAAGAGAGTTCCACAGTGAGACCTGGGCAGCAAGTCCTGCACAGGGCAGGAAAGCAAAGCTAAGGAAAAAATCAGCAAACTGGCCATTACCAAGCACACCTCCCCCTGAAGCAGCTCCTCTTGCTGGAGAGCCCATTCTCACCTCAGACAGCAAGCAAGGAAGGGATGCACACCTAGAAGTGCCTTCACCAGCCTGAAGTTCTGCTGCAGCTCCTTCCTCCCCCCTCTCACAGCGAGGCTTTTTATTTCTTAAACATGTCAAGCACATCTCACAAACCTCTCGTAGCCACTTAAAGCCAGGGGTTAAGTGCAGCTGAAGTGAAGCAGCATTTCTCCTGTCACACTGCAATTGTCTTATGTGCTGCTTTTTGCTATCCTGTTGGTGCCACAGCCATCAGAGGGAAGCAGGAGAGAGCTGAAGGCAGCATGTGCAGGTTTTGGCACAGGACACCAATCCACACTCGCCCTCTGGGAGCACTGAACTCCAGGGTGGGTCTGCAGAGGGGACTCCTGCTCCCTAATTCCACAAATAGAGCCTGTTCCCTGGGTGTCCAGAGGCAGGGGGGGTCTGTTCTCCATGTGCTGGGAGTGTTTTATTCCCTTGTGGCTGTGAAACACAGCAGGTGAGCAGCAAAACTCCTGCCAGGACAGGGAGGGACCACAGATCTCAAACTCTCAGTGAGGCTTTGCCCTCAGCTGCTCCACATATGAAATTCAGCAGGAACATTTTTCTGCTGTCACTGACGAGTCTCCTGGGAAAAGAGATTCTTCTGGACACTGCAAAGGAAGGATAAATGAGCCACCTGCACACAAATGCACTGAGGGCAAGGAGTTAAAGCTGGGTTTGCAGTTGTCTCATTTGCTGCATGTAAAGTTACAAGACTACACCTGTGACAATCACGTGTGTGTTTAATTAGTCTAGAAAGCAGCTATAAGAGTAGTAATTGCTCTGTGTTAACCATCCATACATCCCCAGACTGATGCAAAACACCTCTAAATCTCAGGAAGATATTTTAAACAGGCTTAATATCAACACTGACAAGTGGCAGACGACTTGCTGGAGTTGAGAGGTCATCCCTCAGGGAGAACAGCACAATGTGTCCACAAATAAACTATCTCAACAAAACAAGTACAGCTGAGCCCTAAGGAAGCAAAATAAATTAAATAAATTGAAACTTCCAGCTACAGAAGTTATGCCAACTTTCAGGGGTTCCCACAGTTCACAGCAGAAATTTGTTTCAGGTGCTGAGAGATTTTTACCCTCTGTCTTGGCCTCAAAGCCATCAACTTGGAGAAAGAATTTAACTTGGACAAGGTTTTCTCTGGACAACACATTCCTGCTAGGCCACAGTAATTGCTTTTTAATCTTGCTTCTTCCAGGCATTGCTGCCACAATCCTCCTGTGCAGGTGAACAAATGGTAAGGGATGGTCACTGCCCAAGCTTTGATGGGTATACAGGTAGAAATTCCATATAAAAAAACATATCCTTTCAGAGTTAGCTTTGGAGAGCACTCTGTCAGCTAAGGCTCTGCCTTCTTCATGGAAAAATCCCTTTGGGACAGGCAAACCTGTCCATGCACTCTCAGTATGAGATCTGGCACCTGCAGCAGGCTCTTGGCCGGAATTCCACGGCCTTCCTGGAATTCCAGGGCTTCCCCCCCTCACCCCACCCCCAGAAGCAACAGCTCAATCCTGAGAACTGCAATTAGGGAACACACAGCTTCACTCTGAACAGGATCAGTTTGTGATTGCCCTCTGACCCCTCACACCCCTCCATTCCCACCAGCCCAGCCCAACGCTTTCACACTTGGTTTTGCAGTGGTTTTGGTATTTCAGCCTTCCCCTTTTCCTCCTGAACGTTTCTGTGGTAAACTTTGACACCCAGATGACAAACTGTGGCTTTTGAAAGACACACGGGTTCCCTGAAGAAACCAAAACACTGGATTGGAATTGGGGGAGGGAATTCCCTGCTGTGCTCTGCTCCCTTTTTGAAATACCGAGCTGGGAGTCTGAAGGCTGCACCTGCACAGATGTGAGGGATTAATAATCTCTGCTAAACAAGTTTGTGAATAAGAAAAATGTAACTGGCCTTTGCACTACTTCCCTTTTTGAGAGGCCACTTCCTGCAAAGCATCCTTCACTCAAGTTTTCCATTAGCTCTGTAAACACCAAACAGCCTCTTCCAGCTTCAACAGTTCATCAGATGATTTATAAAAGGTGCAAAAACACTACATTGGCAGAAAAAAGAAAAACTGAGCTCCACAAATGTATCTGCAAATTTGAGCTAAACAAAGCAACATATTGTCGCTAAAAACTCACAGAAAACAGGGTGGAAAATTGAGCTAAATCTTCCATAAAATGGGAAAGTGCCACTGGGGCTGCAGACAAATGCTGTGCTCAGAAGCAAGGAGTCACTATCAGTAGGAAAGACCTTCCCTGGAATGCACAGACACCTTGTTCAAAAGGGATAACAGGAACATAACACCAAGAGAAGCAGGACATTAGAACACCAAAGTCATGACAATAAACAAACCCATTGGGAAATGGTTGTTTGTCCCCATTTCTGTGGAAGAGCCCAAACCAGGGATTGTCTGCTTTCAGTTCCCAATGTAAGCAAGAAATTTAAGCCCCCTTGTCCTTAGAAATATCAGCACTACAAGATATTCCATTTCCCAGCAGAAGAAACTTTTCCATTGCAGATTTGATGAGCCAGTTGGCCTCAGATCTGGCAAAAACGTGGTTTCTGGACCCACCTCCCCAAAAGTGGACACAACTCAGCATCAGGAATCTGCTCCATCCCTCTAAGACTCATCTGCAATGTCTTGGGGCTCTGGCCAAGCAATTAATTCCTCCTAATTTGCTGGAATGGGACAACCCCTAGCTGGAATTGCAGCCAGCTCTCCCTCCCTGCCCTGCCCTGCCCCTGGGGGGATGCTGATCCCTGACTCTTGCTTCAGGCATGTCTGCTGGGAAGAGCAGCATTCCCTGCTTGGAAATGGGATCCTGGCTGCACTGCTGGATGTAAACATGCAGGGGGATGGCCTGCAGGGCAAGCAGGTCACAGGGACCCGGCAGAGGGACACCTGTGACCTGGGAGGGAGCAGCACTGGGACGCCTCCAGTTCCATCCTGGCTCATCACAGCCAGTTTGGGGAGCAGCCAGACACATCCCCTGACAACCAGCAGGATGAGGAACCTCCCTCCTCTCCCTTGCAGATCTGCTCAGTGTTCTGGTCCTTAAATGAAGGGGAAGGAAGTGTAGCAAAGCATCCTCCCAATCCCCAAAACCCACACTTGGAGGAGTGTCCCAATCCTCACAATCCTAAGCCTTGAGGGGTGTCCCTGTCCCCCAAAACCCACACTTGGAGGAGTGTCCCAACCTTCACAATCCTAAACTTTGAGGGGTGCTCCAATCCCCACAACCTCACACTTGGAGGGATAACCCAGTTTCCCTTGGAAGAGTGTCCCAATCCCCATAATCCTGCACTTGGAAGGATGTCCCAATCTCCACAATTCTGCATTTTTGAGGAGTGTCCCAATGCCCACAATCCTGCATTTTTAGGGGTGTCCCAATGCCCACAATCCTGCACTTGGAGGGGTGTCCCTGTCCCCCACAACCCCGCACTTGGAAGTTTGCTCAACAGCCTGACAGGGGAAAGAATTAAAAACAACCTGGATGACACAACCCAGCTGCAAAAAGAGGAGCTGAAGTCCCAAAAGCAGAGGGTTCTGCCCTCATCAGACACAGCCACAGATCTTCCTATATAGGATTTAAGATGGACTGACACACGTTGCAAAAGCAGTTTAATTAAGGAAAAAATAAAATAGTCCCCATAAACTGTAATACCAAAAAAAAAAATCAACACAGTCCCTACATTTCTGATGCTGACCTTACCAAGCCAAGCTTTTATTCTTCAGCACATTAAAAATCTAGTTTATGCTTCAATGACTGATTCACCAGTTGTTACAAACTATCCACATCACTTTCATCCCCTCCCTGAAGTTTCTAGGAAATTCATTGCATCTGCATGTGACTGGAGAACCCAAGTTTGACAAGGCTTGCCACAACAATATTCCTGCATTTTGAGCACAGGGAACAGCACAGTGCACACAGAGGAGGTGGCAGGGGACACAGGGAGGTGGCAGGGGACACAGAGGAGGAGGGAATGGACACGAGGAGATGGCAGGGGACACAGGGAAGTGGCAGTGGACACCAGGACATGGCAGCACACACAGAGGAGGTGGCAGGGGACACGAGGAGGTGGCAGAGGACACAGAGGAGGTGGCAGGGGACACAGAGGAGGAGGGAATGGACATGAGGACGTGGCAGGGGACACAGGGAGGTGGGAATGGACATGAGGAGGAGGGAATGGACACGAGGAGGTGGCAGGGGACACAGGGAGGTGGCAGGGGACACAGGGAGGAGGGAATGGACATGAGGAGGAGGGAATGGACACGAGGAGGAGGCAGGGGACACAGGGAGGAGGGAATGGACACCAGGACGTGGCACTGGACATGGAGGAACAGCGAGCAGACCAGTCCAGGACAGCCACAAGGACTGCACCCAGAGGTGACTTCAGTGTCTGGTTTTAGCTGCATTTCTGAGCCTTGCACAAACCTCTCTCACTCCAGTGACAAGAGGCAGCACCAGAGGTGGCAAATTGAACTTGGGAATATTTGCAAAGTCACGCTGAGAACACTCCTATTAAACGTTGTGCTTAAAACCGTGTGGCTTTGCTGCACATCAAGACTTACATGGAGGAATTATTTAAGTACACAGCTCTGTAAGCACCTAAGAAAGTGTCCAGATAAGGAATAGCTCTGCTCCTTCTCTTCCCACTTGTCTGAGGCACTGCAGGAACGGTGCTGCCCTCACCCTGCCGCTGTAAATCACAGCAATAAAAACTCCAATTAAAACCAGAAAGGTACTTTGCTCAAGACAATTGGGCAGGACAATCTGTCTTCTAAGGGCCTGCCTTGAACACTTCATTTTTAAAAAGCACAGCCCAAATAAAATAAGTAGGTTATTAAGCACCCAGCAGTCACTTCACATAAATGTCCATGGAGTAATTCACTGCTTTTATGAAAAAGGAAATGTCTTTAAAGCAGACTGGGAAAGGAAACAAATCCTCAGAACCAGAATACTGCCTCCAGAGAAGCCTCTACAGAAACTATTCCTCTCTTTATTTATTTTCATTCTTTGCCCACTTTTAAGGCTATAAAGACAGCAGGATCAGCATGCCCAGCTCTCCAAATCCTTCAGCTTTCACCTTGCAGTGTCTGTGGAAATAAATGGACTTTTCTTCTCCTTCAGCTGAAGTTTGTGGGGCCTCTTCCATGACCATCAAAGACACAAAGACAAAAAGGTGCAAGAGCTCTACACCACATTTCCAACAGTGAGTAGCACTAACTGAACAGGGAACAGTCTGGTGTGCAAATGTTGCACTGGAATACACCCCACAGGCTGCATTGGGCTCTATCCCAACTATCCTAATTCAGGACAGGACTGGGAAGCAAGAAAGCCTGAGCATTTCCAGCTGTCTGCACACATGCTGTCACTGCACTGGCTATTCACCACCAGCAAGTCTCCAGTTATTTCCAAAAGCAATACCCACTTCAGTTCAGTCTACTGCAGACCCTCAGCTGCCTCTCCTTTTTAAATTAAAAAAAAAAACCCTCAACAATACTTCAGTCCCAAACACAAAGTTTGTTGACACAGCTGACAGAGTCACTGCAGAAGTTACTCCACTTGAGGGGTGCAGAAAATGTCATTAATGCTTTGCATGACCCAGACCTGAAAGAAGCCTGTTACTGGTATTCCCTGTGCTGCTGTTTCCCTCAGTGTTTTTATTTCCCTCTTGATAAGGCCTCACCCTGCCAGACAAACCACAGAGGAACACCTCTGGAAACCTCATGGAACACCCTTTCTTTAACGCTGGGAACTGAGAGTATGAAGACAAGGTGAGGGAAGAAAGAACAGCTCTTTGACAGCCATGAATTAACCCAGCCCAGAAAGCTCCCTCTGAACAGACATATCCCAGCCTTGGCTTTCTCTGGGGGTGAAATCTGAACCTGCAAGCAGAGATTCAGTGATAGGGATCAGAGGTTACAGCTCTGAGGTGCTCACTCCTCCCCTGGGTGCCAGGTGTGAAGCCTCTCCCTGCCACAAGCCACCCTGCCACCACAAGCCCTCCCTCACAGAGGAACACACCAGTGACAACCAGGCTGGGAAATGCAACAAGCTCTTCTCCAGTGAACACAGAACTGTGGAGTGGTTCCACCCTGGGTTGGAAGGGACCTTCAAGCTCATCTCTGGTGAGTTTTGGACACGCAGTGAGCCCAGAGTTTGGAAGCTGCACCTTGCAAAGGTTGGGAGCTCTGTGTCCCCACAGGTCCCTGTGCCAGGAACACGTGTCCAGGCCCCCCTGCAAGGTGTCAGGGTGTCTCTGCAGGAATACAAAGCTCCCACCCCATAACAATCATGATGAAAAGTGCAGCAAGGGAGAGGCAGGCAAGGCTTTATCACCCACATCACAATTTCTGGGAAGCTTAGAGCAGAAGGGTCAAATGCTCCCCAGGTTATTACCCCATGCCTGAGTTATTATCCAATCTTCAAAGAAACACAAGTCATTAATTTATTAGCATTACATCACATCCTGCAGGCTGAATTTCAACACACAGCCATGGCAGTGGAACCATGTCAAGAAATACAGCACTCCTTAGGATTTCCAGTCTGTTTTCCAACCTTTTACCTTGGAAAAACCTAAATGGATGTCCTGGACGTGGAAACAAGATCCCCAGGGAGTCAACAAACAAAATACAAAACAATCTATGAAGTCAACCAACATTCTGTAGAGTGGACAATTACTTTAAACATTTGCTCATATCCAACTACAAATAGGCAGCATTAAAGCACAATTCCAGTGTGAGGGGGATTACAAAGTTAAGAGGTTAAAGGAGATTGTTTGCATTAAGTACAATATTAGCAGAGGAGGAGTCTAAGAGGAAGAATCATAAAAGGATTTTAGACTGGCAGCCACTCAATAAAGTGGCCAAGGAAAGTTCCCTGTAGACAATTATAAATTATGCTGCTCAATTCACTTGTGCCCTGATGGACCATGAGTTAAGGAGCAGCAGTCAAAAGTTAAAATAGTTAAGGAGTAGTTCATTAAGAACATCAACTGAGCTGGCCAGGCACAGGGAAGAAAACAGCTAATGGCCTTTAATGCATCAATCTGGGGCACCTGTATCCAATATCATCAGGATCAGGTTCCTCCCTCTCCTCACTGGGCACTCAATCAAGCTTGCAGGGTATCTCCCAACACCAGCTGGGAACCTCTCCCCAGAGCAGCCCATCTCCTTCCTTGGACATTTTCACACCCCAAGAGGACCCTGAAAAATGTGACATTTCTTTGGGGTTAGTCCTGCTCAGAGGAGGCAGCAGTATAGACTTGCCTGTGATTGTCAGATCCACAAGTGTTCTCCCAGCCACTTACACTTCCTGAACCCGTGGCTGAACTCTGGCATTCCCTCTCAAAAACACTGTCATTCTTGGATACAAGACACGTGGCTGGATGGGTCTGTGTAGTCTCAGCACAGACACTCATTTTCTTACAAGCAAAGGAATTCTGAACAAACCATCAGAACTCAAATAATCCCCTTCTGATAAAAGTGCTTAGGGCCCTGTTTTTGTTTTGAAAATGGCCTTTGATAAGCCATCTATTTATGTTTTGAAAGGGAGAAAAAATGAATTAGGAGACTGCACAGGCACAAAAACAAAGGCAATATCTGACAAAGAGTTTTGTTAATTTGTGGGTAATTGCTCATTACTGCAAAATAAGGTTTTTGCAGCGTTTCATGGAGAGCAGATAAGAACCCCCAGCCCATTAGTGAGTATTGCTTTTGGCAAAGGAGAGCTTCTCCCAGGGTGGAAAGCCTCCATAAAACCACCATTCCATTAAACAGGGATCCTGACATCCCAAAAGTACCTGGGGAAAGGGAACAACATGTCCTGTCGAGTCATTTAACAGGGATCTTCACATGCTCCCACTCACCCTTTCCTGTCCCCTCCTGCCTTGTTCACAGCTCTGCTTTGGACACCACCTCCCCCCCACTGCCTCTCCTGAGCACCCCAAACTTCAGCACTTTGGAACGTGGGTGCTCCTCTCCCTTCCTGTGAGTCTGGGTTACTTTCTTATTCCACTAAAAAGGTATTCCCCAGACACCCAACCCCCACAGGCCACTGGCACCCCCTGCAAAAGGGCAAAGCCCACCCTGAGCTCCTCGATCACCCACAAGTGCTGGATTTTCCCTCCCAGATAAAGCAAGTGGGTTTTGAGCCCTGGTGCATCACAGAGCCCCAGAATGGTTTGGGTTGGAAGGGACCTTAAAACCCAACCCTGCCATGGGCAGGGACACCTTCCACGACCCCAGACTGCTCCAAGCTCTGTCCAGCCTGGCCTTGGACACTTCCAGGGATGGGGCAGCCAGTTTTTGTGGAGGAGGACAGCCTGGAGTGCTCCCTCAGAGGAGACTCACCGCTGGCACGGCCAAGCAGGTACTCTGGCAGCAATCACCCTCAAGGCTCTTTCAAGGTCTTTTTCATCATCCTAACAGCAGAGCCATTTTTAAGCCTTTCAAACAGCTTTAAATTAACTTCCCTGACCAAGTTTTCCAGAGCAATACAAGCTGGCTATGTAAAACTCCATGCAGGGACACCCAGAAGACAAAGAGCAGACCTGAGAGAGCAGGAGATGCTCGATTTAGATGGAGCTGTTTCATTACTATGTAGATTCAAAGCTATTCCTGCAGTTGCTGAAGCACTGCCCCAGCCCTCCTAGCAAGCAAAAATCCATTTTGTGTACAAATAGGGCTTTTACAGCTTTGGCACAGTGCTCGACTGCAGAGTCAAACTTTTCAATGCCTGATGAGATTTTACTTGAAAGTGGCAGGAGAGCTCATGCCAGGAGCCCGTATGAAATGCCAGCTCAGTGGCAGAAGGTCAAAGCCTGGTATCAGGAGATTTAGTGGAAGTGTTTCCAGACAAACTTCTTAAAAGCTCTGTGCTATCTAGGGAGGCACAGATTTACACCCCTTGGAAAGCCAAGGACTGATCTTTATGACTCCTTTCCAATCCAGGGTAACTCCTTTAACACTTTACCTCACAAAAAGCACAGCAGTAGGGCCTCCTTTTCTGTCTCTACCCAATCCTTGGGTATTTGGCTGAAGTTAAGAACAAAGAAGTGTTTAACGCCATGGTTTTCGTTTTACAAAAAAAAAAAAAAAAAAAAAAAAGAAAGAAAACAACAACAACAACAACAAAACCCAGAGAAAACATCAACCAAATAAAAAACACCCTTAACAACCACCCTCCCCCCAGCCCCTCCCAGAACAACAAACCCTCAGATGCAGAAGTTGCTGATGTCCTGAATAAAAACCCCCGAAGATAGACACAGACAACTGAGTTTAAAGACCAACAGCCCAAACAATTCACCTTTCTCCAGCAGTGCCTAAAAACCATGGCTGGAGAAGCAGAAATTTAAATTGAACTGAAAGGCTCTGTAATCTTCACCATTTTTACAGAAGTATTAAGGGTTAAATTGGTGTCAACAATGACCCTGAGCAGACGTCAAGCATTAGGACTTTCAACATAGTAGATTTTGCCAGCTGTCACCACGTTGGGACAATAAAATCCCATCAAGCCCTGGTCTGTCTGCTCAGGGTCTCCCTTTCCATCAACACAAATGCATTGTTGGATTCACTCACAAGAGCAGATTTGCAAGTGCTCCTCCACTCTCCCATTAAAGCATTTCAATTGTCTGACTCTGCCATTTTAACAAAATCAAGAATAAGACTTTAAATTCAATTAGCACAAATCTCAGTGCTCCCAACATTAAATTTGCAAGTGACATTTAGTGGCATTCAACACACATGGAGCTAAGCTAATACACTAATGGACCAGCAAGGGAAATTGTAAAACACTCCCAATTGCACTGCTCTTTTTTAGCAAAGGAAATTCAAGGAGTAGGCTGCAGTGGACAGGAGGAGATGACAGCTATTAAAAATCCTCCTTAAGCCAAGGCTGCAAAAGCTGTCCTCTCCAGATCCACCTGCTCAAAGAGGGGCAATTTTAAGGCTCTTCCAGTCCTTAAGACTTTAAAAAAACCTCAGGATTTACCCTGGTTTTACTTCTGTTTCTTCCTGCTTTTTCTGATGAAGGCTTACACCATGCAGCCCCACTGTGTGTTGTTCCCCAGACACAGAGAGCAGGGATAAAATTCCCAAGCCTTGTCCCACACAGTTAATAAGGATGTGAGAGTGCCCACAACACCCCAAAAAGCCAGTCCAGCAAAGCCACCTGAGGAATTCTGCTACCTCACCTGTGCCTCACCCAGCTTGCTAAGGAAGCTGCCAGCTTTCTGCACTAGAAAAACCCAGAGCTACTGGACTTCAGAGATTCCTTGAAGTCCTTTTTCTTTTTTTTTTCCCCAACTGGCAATATGCTTTGCCTTAATTCCATTTAAACAGAAAAAGCTTCCTTCAAGCAGTTTCAGCATCAGGGAGACAGAAGGCAGACCAGGCTGGGAAGTCAGGGAGAAAAAACATGTTAGAGTCATGGCTCTAAGCAGAGGGAGATTTATTTTGTTGTGCATTTAAATCTAAGCAAATTAGCACAGGCAAAACCTACGGAAGAAGCTTTCCCAAAAAGGATTTATGAGTGGTTTTCTTTGATTATGGATGTGTAATTGGACAGCAGAGCAGGGCTGCAGCAGCACACAAAGGAAATATCAACAGGACATCTGTCCCACTCTAGATTTGCTCCCCTCATTTTCATGAGTCAACTGTAAAGCCCAACAACACCAGTAACTGCATTTCTTTAAGAAACATGTTACAGTCTCCAAAATTAAGTTTTCTTTTCTCTCTCCAGCTCTTGATCAAGTACTATCACAACAAAGCTCATGGGTTACTTTCAAGAAATTTGGTGTTTTTTCTCCCCTCAACTACAACACCATGTTTGATAAGACCAGAAACAATACAAATATTTTAGAGATGTTTAAACCACAGAATCCCAGAATGGTTTAGGTTGGAAGGCACCTCAAAGAGTCTCTTTTTCCACCCTACTGCCATGGGCAGAGACACTTTTCACCAAGCCCCACTACACAGTTACACCTGGCAGCTTATTAGGATGGATGTTCTTTTGATCCATGAAAAGCCAAAGCAACCTGCACCAAACACTGCCTCTGCTAAGCAGATTTTCAAAATAATAAAATATGACTGGGATGAAATCATCCCCAAAAGCCTGTAGGTTTCACACGTTCCTCAGTCTTCTGCATTCCCCCCAGCACTTTGGGCAAGGAGGGGAACAGGACTTATTAATTAACTTAATGATGTCACACCACACACTTTGGGAATTCAAGCTGTATTAAAAGCTGGAGATTCCATGCAGAACACCAGCCCTCCAGAGGGCTCCTGCCCCTCTCTGTGTCCTGCTGCCCTGGGCCCAAAAAGCCTCCAATGACACCAAAATCCTTTGGAGAGCACTGCCAGTATGTGGGAGCTCAGTTCGTGACCATCAGTTTCAAGAAACCTCTAAAAAAACTCAGGGTTTTGAGCTCACCTCCACTTCAGAGCAGTTGGGTTTGATGTGCTGCACTTGAATCACGACTGAAATAGCATTCAGGTGCTCTGCTCCACTTCAGCAAAGAACAGCCTGGCCCTACCTGGCTGGGCAGCCTCAGAAATCCTTCCTGCCCTGCACAAATCCCTGCAAACCACCCCAGGAAACAGGGACTTGGTGCCACGTCCAACAAAAGCAGCCTTCAGGCCTGTGTGCAACACTCCTTTGCTTTTTGATGATGCCATATGGATTTATTCTATTACTCAAACAGGCCCTTTCCCCAACAAGGGTCTGGATTATTTTTGAGCAATTTTTTTTTTCCACAGGATGTCCTGCTGCCCCAATTAAAAAGCCTTTAATTCTGCAGCCATTCCTTACGGCCAGGCTGAAATTGGTTTTAAACCTGAGTAAAGTCCCAGGCCACCCATATTTAGTGCACCAATTAACCAACGTTGAGCAGTGCAGAGAGGCAGCAACCAGAAGAAGGAAGAATTTCTAAGTCACCATCACCCACAGTGCAAGGCTTCAGTTCAAGAGGACTCAAGAACTATATAATTAAAAGTAGCACCTATTCAAGCTTGATGAGTGTTGAGAGAAGCAATGAGATCCACAGAAAACAACAGATCACTGCCTTTGAACCATCAACTCTGAGCAGTCAAATAACATCCATAAGACCTCCAAGTCCTGAAAATCATCCACCTATTTGGATTTATTAAATTTGTAAGTGTCACATTAAAAGCTAATTAACATGAGAGATGCTATTCCCAGGTTGATAATGTGGAAGGAGAAAGAAGCATAATAATTCAGGAATCAGCATTTGTTGCACAGATCACAAACACAGTTTAAAGGCATCTGAGCTGAATTTAGTTCTGCTGCACATGCCCAAAACCTCAGAAAAACCACAGCAATCTCTCTGGATTTAGAGGGGGTTTATTACCCATATTGTAAAAGCAGCCTTCACCTTTTGTCTGCCACCAACCAGGGGGACTGCCCTCTCTTTCCAAACTCTGAACAACTTCACAAAGCTGGAGCAATTTTAACACCCACAAAATACTACACAAAACAAACCAGAATGCACCTCCAATACAACATCCACTCCCCAAAAGAGCACAGCCAAGCCCAAATCCACCAAGATCCACAGCACCACTTGCACTGACTTCAGCCAGGTGTTCTGTACTGGTTCTGTGTTTTGCACTGGTTCCCAGCTGGGCATGGAAGCCAACAAGAAAGCATTTTCAGGCACATGGACCTGGGAGAAGGGAGTCTGAAGGCATCACTGCAAATCCTGCTGTCACACCAGGATACACCCTCAGCCAAAGTGACACGAGGACGTTCATCGACATCCCAGTGCTGCTCTGCTAGGAGAGGCTGCCTGCATCAGCAAGCTTCAGCAGCACCATGTCAATATGGCAGAGCTCCCATTTTTTACAAATAATAATCTTTTTCTCTCTCTTCCCGTCCTCTCTCCGTGTATTTATGGTGCCTCGAAGGCACCGAGGCACTCTTTAATGAGGTTTCCACACAAGACAGAATAAATTAGAAAGCTTGATCAAAACAGGCCCTCCAGGAGGAACACAGTACAAAGACAGCCCCATGCTTTAGACACCCTGAAAAATCCAAATACTGCAGCTGGGCAATCAGCAAGCCATTGCACGAGCAAACAGGGAGCACACCCTCCTGCCAGGGTGCTCGTGATGGGGAGGTCTCTCCTTTTCACCCCCATCCTGCCCCCCAGCCTGTTTGTCCCCAAGAGGGAGATAAAGTCATCACCCCTTTGCCACCCCACAAACCTCAGCCCCAGCGAGGCAGCACAGCCCCAACATCACTGCTGCGGCCTGGGATGGGATGGGATGGGATGGGATGGGATGGGATGGGATGGGATGGAATGGGATGGGATGGGATGGGATGGGACGGGATGGGATGGGACGGGATGGGATGGGACGGGATGGGATGGATCTGCTCCTACTCACAGAAGATGTCTCCAGCTTCCCTTGGAGCAGGGAGCATCCTGCCTTTGCATCCCAGCCAAGGGGGCACTGGAGCCCCCAGGCTGAGGGGACCGGGCTCATCCCCACACTCCCAGCAGAGTTAAGGGGACCAGATGTCCCCACAGAGCCTCTGGAGCAGGGAGAACCAAACCCACCACTCCAACACCCTGGGGAGGAGGGGACAGACCTGACCGGGCTGAGGGGAACAGAGTCTCTCCTGGGTTCTGGGGCTGAGGGGGCTGCAACTCTCGAGCTGGGGGTCCAGAGCTCCCTGCAACCTTCGAGCTGGGGGTCCCAGAGCCCCCCTGGCATCCCGGGCTGCAGCCCCCCGAACCGGGGATGCAGAGCTCCCCCGGGCAGAGCACAGAGCTCCCGTGGGCTCTCCCATGGCCGCAGCCCCCGAGCTGGGGCTCCCAGAGCTCCCCAGGGCTGAGCAGACCGCGCCTTCCCGGTGCTGCGGGGGCCCGAGGGCCCCGGATCCGCCCGTGCTGCGGGACCGAAGCTCTGTCAGACCCCCGAGCCGAGCAGCTCCGAAGCCCCCCTAG